>OZ007572.1:48273106-48553106 GCA_963931925.1 Onchidella celtica | reverse complement strand
TGATGCCTGCCGAGGGTGAAATTCTTCTACAATGTAAGTTCATGCATGCGTTTTTCTTGGTCTTTGTCGCGATGTGGGTTACATGGGGATATTTCGACTGACACTCTTTCGAGGTCCGCTCCCACAATCGACGAACACACAAAAATAAATACTTGCACTCTAAAAACTAAATAAATCAATTGCTTTCAATTTTAGCAGAACTGTAGGGCAGTTTAATTACAGGAATTAATGTAACAAATATAATTATAAATATAAATATCAATTCAAAGGCAACTGAATCTAACTAATGGAACTACAGCTTTTATAAAGACTAACGTATTCAATCTAACTACTTGCAGGTCATATGAGTTATATGCCAAATAGAATCCGCGCACGTGGCGACGGATCTAACAGTTTAAATTCTATTAATTCAATGAGACATGTTAGGATATGGACATTTCCTCTAGACACGCCATGGAGAATGCTTGTACAACCATGCGTTGTCTGGCGGTAGCTCTGAAACTGTCTTCAAAAGTAAGTAGAACGGTTCACTTTCATCATTACAAATTAGTATGGACTCTCACCATGCGGCCCTCACTAGGAGTGAGAGCGCTGGATGTAAACGCTGTGGGTTTATATCAAACCAAGTAGCTTAGGCTCTGGAGCTTTAAATCAGGCTCCTCAAAATGGACTGCTCAACTGCGTCTCTATGTCCCTCATCTGGCTGAGGACTATCGCCGACCACCTCGTAAATGGATTGTCTACATGTGGCCCAGAACTAAGTTCTGTATGGCCTTAAATACTGGACTGCATCTGCAGCTTACCGTCTAATTCCTGGATTGTGATTGGTGCAACCACTTCTAGCTCAGCTCCCGAACTGAGTTATTTTAAGTAACAGCCCTACGCAACGACCTTGGGTCGACATCAAAGGTCGAATTACTTCATACAATATAATGTAATTTTATAGCAATAAATTCTTAACATGTTCAAAACCCCGAGCTTTTACTCTGGATCACGGTATTTTCTGTACGTCAACAGACGTCTCAATAACATTTAATTCCTACTCACCCCTTCCCTCTTTACTAAACCTAGTTCAAAACACGAGATATAACAAGTGCTCAGTCATGCACACCTACGCTGTCCGTCTATCCTTCCCCACACCTTCTGTCTATCTATTATAAAAAAAACTGTTCAAAACAAATTGCCCACGAGACCAAGTTATGCTGGCTCGCACAATAATTACGTTTGTAAAAATTACTCACTGCTCTCACAAAAATTTAGTCAGTGGAAACATTTATGAATTAAATCTGTTCTTGACAGTCTTGGTTTCATAATTTTCTAAAAGTTTCCCCCAGTTTCGTAGGACTAGGTAGACAGGACCATAGAGTATGCAAGCTCGATTTTGATTTTGTTCCCCCCCCCTCCCCTCGACCACGTGCACGTTTTTTCATATCTTGGCCTGAACCCCCTGCTAACCTGGAACTAGCTTACTGAAAGGCGAATGTGGGATGACTACCGTATGACCCAGCCATCAACCCTGCGTTAATCGGACGCAAATATCCGTAGGATTCGCAGGATTACTGTAGGAGTGGGTTATCATGCGATGTCACCAGCGGATCTACGTGGGAACCAGGTCATTCCTAGGTGCAGATTTGACGTCAATCTGATTTCCGTAAGATTATTTGGCTGGGGATTACACTTCAGTCGGGCACATAATTATTTCGTACTCTGTGTGTTAATCGCCGAGCTGAGCATTTACTACAAAAAAAAATCTAGGGACCAATCATCCAGCACCTCACCCCCCGCCCCCACCTGTCGGGCGACCCGCTGCTCACGAGCGATCTAAAGACGTCTTTTTAATATCCTTACTTTGTGACCCAAATGGAAATTGCCCTGCGAACGTCAAGATACGAACGTATATACATATTTTTCTGAGACGTTAAACGGTAGGGGAGCAGTTCCGAATGCGTTACATATAATTTTTACCGCTATTGAGTAAAGCTCACTGTTACAAATTGTTCCAAACTCTATGACCAATTATCACATTAAATTCACAACAACATTTATAACATACTTGACCAAGAAAAATAGTACGATCACAAAAAAAGTCTGAAGTGACACAAAATTCCAAAAACAGCTGCCATTTTGAAACTGGATAGGGAGAGGTCACAGTAACAGAATTTACCAAAAGCGCAACTGGCGAAGGTTTGCCGAAACAAAACTTGGTTTGGTGTCCGCACATTTAAACTCATAACAATTAACACACGGATACAGGTGATTATGTGCGGATATCTCTCTCTCCCTATGTCTCTCTCTCTCTCTCTCTCTCTCTCTCTCTCTCTCTCTCTCTCTCTCTCTCTCTCTCTCTCTCTCTCTCTCTCTCTCTCTCTCTCTCTCTCTCTCTCTTTAAGGATGGCTTCCGAATGCTAAATTTGCTTACTATAGAAATAAAGTACCGGTATGGGAGTGTCAATGCCACCGCGGTAGGACTTCCGAATCTTCTTCTTCTTCTTCCTTAAAACTGGTTTTCTCAGGTTTGAGTATCTCACCAGTGCGCAATAAAAATCGTCTCGGCCCGTGTCCCTGGGAGTTAAAATGCGTTCCATAGCTCGACAAGTGCATATATAGACATTGTCAGATTGATATGTAACGACGTGAGGGTCTAGTCAGTTTGTATCATCGAGGCCGTAGGCCGATGTTCTTCTGGGCAGTAGTCAGATTGACATATCAGGGAAAGCCGCCGGGGTAGCTATGTATTGTTTTCACCCAGGCTATGGATCGCATTCGGAAGATTGACTAATCAGGTGAAAAGGGGCTGGGGTAGCCATTGCGATTAATTGCAAAATATATTAAAACCAATTTTTCAATATTTTACCTTACGCATCAGGTCCTGGATAGAGCCGTGCAATCTCCTCCAGGAAAGGAAAATACAAAGTGTGCCTGTCACGGCCACGCCGCCACAAAAATTCCGCTAAGTGCTGTCCGAAGTTTTTATGGCAAGGCCCTCCTTAGTTCATGCAATCTCCGCGCACCTGAAATCGGATTGTTTCGCAACTAAGCCGATTCATAATTTTTTAAAACTATGCAAATTACCAAGGTCAGTAACTTTCCATAATTTAGGTCAATGCTACTGACTGAGTATTAGTAAATTATTACCGACACTCCGGTAACTCACCCGCTTGGCAAAATGGTTAAGGCGTCCGAGTTTGAAGCGAAAGGGCGTGGGTTCTAATCCGCCGATGGTCACATAGAAATATTTTCACATTTTCATTCATGCTTCCTCTTTGCATTATCATCATTCATGAATTAATACATGTACCATGTGTTGTCTTTCAGACGCTTTCAGTGCAGAGAGATGTAGATAGGAAAAGAGAGAGAGAGAGACACATAATAGAGAAACTGGTGCATACTAAATATAATTTGTTTTTTGCATTCTTTCTTTAGAAAAAACCCCCACAAAATACCTAGCCCCTTTTTATTTTTCAAACCCCTCAGAATAAACCCTCTTTAGAATGTCTTTACTCGGGCTATGTAACGCATTCGGAACTCCTTCCAAAGGTAGGCCTACTTTGCATGGCCTGGTTGACTGGTACATTAGAAACATGATTTTTATACAGTCCAACAGCCAAATTTGTTCAATGTTTTCAGCATAGTAATAGAAAAGTATAAGCAAGCTGCCCAGAGCCCATTCCGCACGTGGACGTTTTCATCCGCTCAACCCTCCGAGTGCACGTAGTTCATGGCCTCAAACGTAATTAAAAAAAAATAAATTCTAAACGTTCATTTCAGACTGTTTTTCTTATTCTAAACACGAAAGTCCAACGGAACGGTTTGTACACCCGAAGACATATTCAGGCCTGCCTGGCGTCAAAGCTTCCCAAGCTAAATGTTGTTGAACCTTTGTATGCAATGTTTAAGTAATCAAGAGACCTGATAATTATGCACCTTATAACTGAAGTAGAATACCAATAATTATACTTTAGCGGACAAAGAACGAGATGTTTGGTCACAAAACTGAATTTATTTGAATGGACCAAGCTTACCACTCGGTTCTGCAAAAATCCGACAGTGCAGAGGCTGGAAAGAGTTCCGTGTGTTCCGACACTCAACCCCTAAGCTTTAACCTACCCCAAACCATGTTCTTGTCCCTCCCCTACCACTTAACCTTTCAATCAAAACAAAAGAAAAACACGAAACAATCTGAATTGCAAGATTTGAAAGGGATCGGAACGTACGGAACTTTCCCACTGGTCTCTTAAAAAAATTGATGACCGACTGCCAGACTGACTTTGATCGTTTCAAGCCCTGAAGAAAAGAACCCAATGGCAGAGTCTTTTGTGAAATATTTTTGGTTTATAGGCTACAAAGTAAACTGTATTACATGGTGAGCTTTGTTGTGTTTATCGAGCCACTGAGGAGAAAATTAACCCCTAACTCCTGAAAGAATATTTTTTTTAAAAAAGTGAAATTTTAAAAGTCAGTATGAGAGCAAACTCGAGCTGGAGAATGATAGAATGAAAAGGAAAGCAGAACATTCGAAGGATGCGTGAACTATGAAGTAGCTCTTTTACCAGAGTTTATGTTGTGCATTAACATGACACCATAACTTGGACAGGGGTTTAATACTCTGATTTTGTTTACAGGCTGTACTGAGGATGTTCAAAAACCGACTGCCCAGTTGAAGGCCCAGCAACCACAGCAAATCATGACTCGCATCAGCTATGTGAACATGCACAATCCTAGATGTCGGTCTTGCAAAGGCAGCGACTGAAACATCTTCAGGGAGTGGTCAAACTGGGAATCATCAGCGTGGGAACATCCGGTAAGTTCTAACATTACAGTTAGACTTAAGAACGCATCTCATGCCAGTATTTCCAGATTTCACCTTCTAATGCACTCAGCAGAGAATCACCGAGCCAGGTGTTAACTTAAAAATCTCTTTCGAGGACTAACTCGGCCCTGCAACTGCAGGGCTGCTCTTAAATTTACTTCCTCCTGGGGATCCCTATACCCTCGCAGCTTGCAACATTGCACTGGGCCTACTGTAGGAAAATCTGGCTGTGAGACACATTCGGAAGCCTCTTTACTTACATTTGACATGTATAACATGGCCCATGACTGCAGCTGGACTTTACAATAGAAATCCACTTTTCTCCCACACCGATTTCATGATTTATATAGGTATATAGCATTCCCAGAGGAAAATGTATGGTCCAGCCCTGCTCTCTCTCTCCCTCTCTCTCCACCCCGTAGTCTTGTGGACCGTTTGGGGCACCACAGGTGATCTGGCAACCAGCATCCTCCAATCCTCTCGGTTTCCGACCTCCTGTCAGTGTAATACAAACCCTGATTTTCCGAAACGATCTTTTGGAATCCTTTGTTAGGCTGAATAAACAAAATACATTTGAACAACCCCCCCCCCCCCCCAAATGATTGCAGATAATGAGATATGAATCGAACCTACAGTAGCAACAATCTAAGCTTTTTCATGTTTTTATTTCATTCCACCCAAAAATTTTACATATTTATATTCAAATAGTATCAATTTTTTTTTGTAGCGTGACAGTATTTTATACCGAGTCTCATAGGTTCTGTTACACCTCAACCCGAAATTATAAAGTTTCTTATTGGCTTGTTGCATTTATAATTTAAATCGTATTTGTCAGTATCTGGCGAAATCGGGCTTAAAGTGAAAGATCCAAGCCCTGAGAAAAGTCCTTCAGGGGGAACATTTTTCTACAGAAAATGAGATTTGCTTATAAAATGAAAGATTGGCCATTTTTCTGCATTCAGTGGAAATATTTTGCCTGGAACCTTCTTAGAAATATTTTATTTTGATTTTTTTAAAGAGATATGAAAATTTCACCTTTACTCTGATTTTGCCAAATCCAATCAATTATTCACACAATTTCTAATTAACCCCCTTTTAGTGCCTTAAGATCAATTCTTCCAGTCATGCGAGTTTGCCTGTGCGAAATACGTGAAAATGTTCTTGTCTAAAAAGTACTGATCACTGCACACTTCATTTTTTTTTTTTTTTTGCAAGTCAAAGCACGTTTAATATAGTAAACAATGCTCTGCTCACACACTATATTTTGAGTTTTTAATCAGTGCAATATTAGGTATCATTAAAATGGCGAAACTAAAACCAATTCTGAACGCGCTTGTGTTCTCGATATGGTAAATGGTGGGATGTCACTCTCCTCTGTTGCATGGCATTTCGGAGTATCCAAAGGAAGTACGCAACGTCCAAGTCAGCGTCATCGTGCCATCGGATCTATCCAGGATGGACCTAGGGTTGAAAGATCAAGGGCGACGGTCACAGGACTGACCGAATATTGTTAACCGGAGTGTTCAAAATCGTTTCCTGACAAATGTGGATACATCCAGACAGTATGGCGTATCAAAACACACCATTTTCTGGCGCTTGCATGAAAGTCGATTACGCTCCCATCGACCATTAGCTCATTAGGTGGAATTATCCTTACAGATGTTAATCTTAGAAATTGTCTATAGTGGGCTCGATGAAACCGGCAATGGCCTCGAAGTGATTGGAACATCGTCGTTTAGGGCCATCCGTAAAGCACGTTTGCTCGATTTTGACGATTTTTTTTCTTTTACCCATTACTCCCACCCATCTTGTACGCTTTTCATACAGTTGGCATCACCTACCCTCCCAGCTGTACGAGCGCAGGGCCATTAAAATGTTGAATGTCCATGATCGTCTTTGGATTTCTTAAACTTGAAATGACACTTTTGCACTACTTGACTGTTTCATTAGCAATTTGCCCTCTTTATCTTATTTTGTTGAAAAACAAACAAAAACTTCATCACCAAAAGAAAAGGGGCAGTACACTTTATACCCCCCTCTCACTTTTCATGCTGCCAACCCCCCTCCGCGTATGTACTTTGTAGGTGCCCCATTTTATTAAAGAATCCCTTTAATTCATCGAATTGATGGAGAAAGGCACCGGTGAAAAGGACAAAGGTTCTTCCCAATATCTACCCGCCAAGTGGACTGCTTTGATGTTGGAAGTGTGGTGATATGGACTGGAACCTCGGCTCATGACCGCACAACATCGGTAGCAATTCAAGGGAACTCCAAATGATACAGAGGACAAGCTAATTGTGGCGAAATTCTTCGGTCTTATATCCTATCCTAGATACACCGAGATGGTATTTTTCAGTACAATGCCTGCCCCTTAAATGGCTAGTTTGTCAATTTCTTCAAAACACAAGGTTTTCGACTTGCCTTCATTTTCTCCTGGCCGAAATTCCATGGAGCATCTATGGAAAACTTTGACCGGAGCATCAGAAACCAACCACGCCCGCCACGAACTTTTAAGGTATGTGAGGATGCGCTGGATCAGAAGTGGCTCAGAATTCTACAGGGGACAATTGCAATCTCATTCTTTTAATGAAATGACGCTGCTTTGCTGTGATTCAAGCCAGGGGTGGACAAAAGATGTTAACCAAATTCAGACATGGAAATTTCCCGAGGGTGCTCTGTCACCGGTCGACTAGGTTTTGTTGTGCTAAGGGTTCACGAGAGTACATGGTCCAAATAAACTCGGTTTTGAACCAAATGCTTAGTCCATCTTTATTAGCAGAAATGAACGGAGATTGCATATGGACTATTGAAGGGGCTAGTTCTAGTCCATGCAAAATGTCTACCTGCGCCCCAAAACGAACTGTATGGTTATAAAGATCAGCAAGTGCAGTCTTCTGCAAGGCACATTAACTCGGGACTGATTATTATTGGTGCGAGGTACCCTGAAAGGGCTGAAGTTTTCAGAATCAGAGTGCATGGAAAAAACTCCACACTTTTTACTTAGTATTGTTTTAGCGTTTTGTGCCTGAGCCACGGTATCGCGACTTTAGTTCTCGTTTGTTCTGTCTCCATTTTCTGAAAAACTGGAGATCTTTTCGTATGTACAAGAGGTATGACAATTGCACTTTGATACTTGTTTAAAATGCGTTGTGGCACTTTATCAAGTTGTTTTATAGTTCCGATTTATTCCGACTCCTATCATAATGCTAAAGCCGCCAACGTCTGTTGTGGAATTTCTAGTTGTGCAGAGAAGTGGAGTTGGAACAAACGAGAATAAGGTCGCAGTATATAAAACTTAACTCTTCAATATTCCTTGAGACTTGAGTATGAAACATTTTATTCTTACTTAAACTTTGAGTGTGACTTCTTCTTCTTCTTCTTCCGTTCACCAATCTAAATCTGCAGATTTGTTCTTTTAATAAAATCTACGGTTTTCTGCAGTTCTGGCAGAGCACCATAGAGTTTGATATTCAGGTCGGTGGGTTGGGGCCAATATGTTTCTCGCAGTGCTGACAAAACTTATGAGAATCAGTTTGTATTCTGTTCTGTGTGTACTGTATTTTCCACTCTCTGAGAACTGTACAATTTTCTCGTCTGTATTTGACCACATTGACGCCAAACCATGCTGCGACCCCACAGGTTTACTATACTCAAAACTGTTTTGATTTCCCAAACTTTTCGATTTGATTTGGTTTTCTATTATAAATTTAACTTTTTGGAATTTGCGTTTTTATTATTTTATACGAAGACAACCTGCTTAATCAATACAGCCTTGATACGGAAAAACACCGTAAACGTAAAAAAAAATAAATAATAAAAAGAAAAAGCGTTCGTTCCCCTTTTCTTTATTCAATTTCAACTTTAAAATAAGTGAATTTGACCTTGATTGGCGTATACTGTTTTTTTTTTGTAACTCGGCAGAGCACTAGAAATGGGGACTGATAGAAAGTTCTATGAAACCTGCAACAAAGAAAATTGTGACAACTGACGAAACTCCCCTCGCCTATCCCCTCCCCCCCCCCATCCCGCCCTCCGACCCCTCCTTCGCCCCCTACCCCACTCCCTCCGTCGCCCCCCCTCCACAGCGATAGGTAAACAGTAGAAAGCAAATCCAATCAAAATAGTTCTTTCGAATTCCTACTGCCCCAGCCCTCCCGGGAAAACATGGGTAATTCCCTGCTTTCCACCTTCTCATGATGGGTTATTGAACTTGTGCACGCTCATAGACTCTCTCCCCCCTCTCGACCACCTGAAACAATGGGGCAAATTGAGTCTCTAAACCATCACATCCACGGGGAATTGGGATAAGGCAGTGGCCAGGAAGTCAAACGGTGTCGGGTATTACGGTGTGATGTGTATACCATAAAGTGTATTACATGAGATAAAGTGAGATGTCTTGGTTTTTCAGAACTAGAACTATGGTGCGTTTAGAAATTTGTGCTGTCAAGTCTCCTGCAATTTTCTGGAATACTGACCGTTGTAGTGCAGTAAGTTTTTGCATGCACTCTTGGATTTTCTGATCGGTAGATCTACAGGTAATGTGAATTTTTCAAAGCGGCTAACTTCTTTGATCTTTTTGGAACACTGAAAAAAAAAAGTACCGTAAACTTTCAATTTTACAGTAAACGCATCATTACTTCACGTCATTTCCTTATTAGGTGGTGGGAGGAAACTCCTGGCTTATCTGTTTCATTATGCATCTCACATTGAACATCCAAATATGGTTTAGATGTATTCCGTACGATTACCTTGGACCGAAACAAAAATACCGTTTATAAATGTGCACATTTCATGTAAGTTGCTGTTTTTTTTTCCCTCGGATATTTGATATGCAGCACTCCGGTGTTTCATTCTCCTGAAAGGTTTTTGTGTGTGCGTTTGCATACAAATCCATCATTTTCGTTGTGTGAACAAATCAATCATTCAGTTCCACGCACCATTTACTATCATTTTCATATAGATTTAAAACACAATTTACATAAAAATGTGCTACATTAAAAATTGACATGGCAGCATTGGCTATTTGCGATTGAAACCTGTATTAAATCTTGCATACATAAAAATTAAAATGGGGAAGGGGGGGGGGGGGATTACGTAACGGAATGACTTTGCTTTGGACCCACAGCCGATATCGAAAACTTCTGACTACACCAAGGGAACAAAACAAAAAACAATCCTCGCACAAGCGTAGTTTTCGTGTCTCTGAGCTGCCAAAGCTGCGGAATTAATGGTGTCCTTCTGTAAATTTCTATCATGGAAGCCTGAAGCATTTTTTTTTTACATAACGTAAAGAAACAAAATACGAAATAATATTCAATGGACAAAAAATATTTTTAGGTCATGGAGGGTGGTCCACATACCAACTTGCAATACATTCAGTCAGAGTTGCAAGGTTGTAGCTTTCGGAGGAGAGGCCCAAGTTTCTAAACGCACTCTAGGCTTGGGACTTTGTCGAGTCTTCCCGGGCTTGAGATTACATTGTCAAGAGCTTTCATGTTTGTCCACCACAAATTTAGGTATCTACAGTACCTACAGGCCAAGGGTCCCCATCCTGGTGTGAAATTATAACCAGGGGGTAAATTTCCCGACTCTAGATTTTTTTTTTTTTTTTTAATACTGGTACATCGTGTGTTGTTAATCCATAAGTGAAATAATATTGTAATTTTAAATTTAATGATATTAAAACGACTGAAATTGAGGTAAATTTACTTTGGAAAGGGTTGGGGAACCTCTGCTATACATAATGTTAAAGTGGTTAAGGCAGTCGAAAACTTGGAGAGGTTGTTTCTCTTTAGAGTTTAGATTTTAGCTGCATAACGGTTGTATCGCGCCCAGCAGGTTTTACTGACAAAGGCCATCCTTAGAACGTTGGCGGAACGAACTAACCCACGGTAAAGGATTGGTTTTAAAATGAAAAGAAAAAGTATATTATCACCATACTATAATGGATCTAGAGGGCCAATACATAAGCACCTACGACGTCGTGTCTACGTGGCCAAATATAATGAAACTTAGTGTAGGCCTACTGGTAGGCCCATTGCCTCAATATTTGACGATAAATTACTTGGACACATCCACTTGGACAAAATAGTCATTAGTATATTCCATTTTTCTGCGGCAAAGACCAATTTTGTGTCGAGAAGAAATCGAAAAGTATGAGCGGAAATTTCGTTTTTCTTTTCTCCGTTCTACACGTTTCTTTAGAGTGTCGGGCGCTAGGCGGAATTGACCTATCATGTGGCGATATATTACAAACTTTATGACCCTCCGCCAGATCGGCTAATGTATATATGGTTGGAAATGTCAAAAGGGATAAAACAAAGATCTACTGGAAGGCTGGGCATAAGTAATATTCAAATGTTATAAGGCGAGGGGAGGGGGAGCGGCACAGGCCCAGCTTCATTAACATCAGAACGAGAGGGCAGAGACCCAGCTTCATTAAAATCAGAACGAGAGGGCAGAGACCCAGCTTCATTAAAATCAGAACGAGAGGGCACAGACACATTCTCACTCTGGCATATTATTTCAGATGCTAAAATCTAGACCACAGCGTAAATTTTCTAAATGTATAGAAAGCGGGAGGGTACGGTCAAGCCTGACTCCGGCATATTTCGACACAAAAATCCAGAGACCGCAGAGTAGATTTTGTAATTAATTTAGAGAGCGGGAGGGCACGGCCCCACCTTGACTTTGGCATATTGGCATATTTTGGACGCTAAAATCCAGAGACCGCAGTGAGGTTTTCTAATGTCGGATTTTATCAAGAGTCCACGCAATTTAACATCTGTCCATGTGGACCTCAGTGCTGTGCTGACTGTTTACTTGCACACTATAATAAACCATCCTGACTTCGCGCAGCTGAATTACGAATTGGTCGCCGAAGTTTGAGAAAAGTTGTGCAAGCAATAATTATGGGAACTTGACCAAATCAGTATTATGTAAAGTGCGGATCCTGGCTGTTGACCTGCACAATATAATGAACTATCCGGACTTGGCGGCGCTGAATGCCAACTGGTCGCCAAATTCGAGAAAAGTTGTGCAGGATTCTTCGTCGCCAAAGCAAAGACTATAGAGTCATATAAGGCGTGACAGTGTGTCCTGCGCGCCTATCATGACGAACTGCGTGAAAAGGTGCTTGGTGATGAAGTACATGCACATAGTTTTGTTACAATGCCAGAACTTCAGACAAATGGCCAGATGTTTCCTACAGTGATTGAAGTTATTACATTAAGCCATAGAGTGATAGCTGAACATTGAACAAAATTCAGTATTTTCTCTCTATTGGCTTTGTAAAACGCGCCTTCTGCTTGCCTAAAGTGCATTCGGTAGTGGTGCGAAATCATTGTACGCAAAATGCACCAGTCCTGTTGTCCTATCTTGTATCAAGTATCTTTGACCAAAATACATTCAGAATTGATCCAGCCAACATGCAAAATGCACAACAAACTTACTCTCTACAACTGGGCTCTGCTCGGTAGTCGAGTTGAAAGGAACGTTGCGCAGTAATAGATTATGGCTAAGCACTGTACCAGCTACATGCACCATGATTTTCCTACTCATAGTTGGTCAGCTAAATCTTAGATCGCACCGAGGTTCACACTCTGTATTGTTGGGCTCTGGTTTCCGAGAGAAAAAAAACAGATGGTCAGTTAAATCTAAAGTAAAGGAAGTCCATACTCTGTATAGCTGCGCTCTGGTGTCGATGTTCAGTTCTGAGAACAACAAAAAAAAAAAGCGACGGTCAGCCAAATCTAAACACACAACAGCCCATACTCTGTGTTGCTGGACTATGGACCCGGATGGTCAGTTTTGAGGGAACAGAAATATGGTCAGCTTAATTCAAAACGCACAAAGGTCCATACTCTGTATTGCTGGGCTCTGGTCTCTGTGGCCGAAGTTTTGACCAAGGGTGCCGCCGCGTCTCAAAGGAATGTTCTACACACAGGAAAGTGTTCCGTTCTTCGAATGGTAAAAGACAAAAACCATTTCTTCAGACCGAATGGAATCAGCGTAGAAAAGCTAGATTGTCATAAATGCCGAGAGGCGAAGGGTCATTTACAAAATATACCGAGCTCTAGATATAAAGAATACACCATGCGCGATTGTACAGAGCGAGAAATGGTTGGAAGTGATGACGGCATGGGCTCATGCTTACGTGAAAAATTGGGAGGTGAAATCATTTAAAGTCAAGTCAAGAGAACCTTTTGCAGGACGAAAGGAAGGCATCTTCCAAATTTCAGGCAAATCCGGACTGTATGAGAAGCGGCGGGTGTTGGAAAGATTACCCGAACCTGTCCTCTGTGAACGTGAATATATATCCGTTGACTTTCACAAACCTTAATACTATAATAGGCCTACTATATGATGCTAGAATAGACCCGTACAACATGCAAACTCGTTTCAGAATGCTTTTGTTTGGTTCGAGTTTGGGTTTAACGGGACGTCGGCACTATAAAGGCCACCATAGGCTTTTCGCATTTCTTTTGGATAACTTACTGTAAGCTTGATTTTAAGGGCTTGACCAATTAAAATTTCACATACACTCACAAAAAATGTAACGAAAAAAGGTCGGTATAAAATAAGACCCGGCACAGTCCCACTTTTGGTTCTGAAAAACTGAGTGATCGCACTGAATCTCATGTAATGCACATTGTTATACATATCCCATTATAATATCCGGCATCTGTTGGCTTTCTGGTCTCTGTCTTATCTCAATTGTCTGTGTGTGTGGTCTTGGTTTTTAGGCTTAATTTGCGTTCATTGTTTCAGGTCGTCGAAAAGAGGGGTACAGGAGGGTGTATGGGTATGTACAAGTTCAACAGCTCGTCATAGAAGAGTGGGAAGAGGGTTATCCATGTGTTTTCTGGGTAGGAGGAAGAGGGTTGAGGAATTTGAAAGTTATGTCTATTTTGATTGGATTTGTTTTCTAATTTTTGTCTTTGGCATTCTTTCTCTCCTTCGTTCTCTCTCCCCTTCTCTCTTTTCTCTGTCTCTGTCTCCCCCTTTGTCTTTCCTTTTTTCTCTCATTCTCTTCTCTTTCTTTCGCCTTTGTCTCTCCCCGTCTCTCTCTTTTCTCGTCTCTCGCTCCGTTTCTCCCCTTTCTCTCTTCCTGACCCCCCCCCCAACCCCCGCGTCTCTCTCTCTCCCCCCCCCCCTTGTCTTCAGCTCTGTCTTTACCTTCCCTCTCCTCCCGTTTCACCCTCTCTTGCCCCCTCTTGAGTCTTTCGCTCTTTCTCTTTCCCCTTGTCTTTCTCTCTCCTTTTCTCTTTAGCTCTCTACCTTACTCTTCTCTTTCGCCCTCTCCCTTCATCCATCCCTCCCTGTACTGCAGGTTTCATAGTTCCTCTTACCAGTGCCCGTTTCTATCACTGAAAGAGATTGTCTGTTTCTTTACAATCAACGAATAGTTTAAAAAACAAAAAACTGCAACATGTTAAATTCGCCAAGAGTGAACCATATCAGGGAAATCTTTGGTGACATTATGAATGAAATTAAGTGTTCTCTTATAAAGTTAGACGGGGAAATTAGGATGAATTTGTCCTATGTCCCAATCCACATTAGCAAATTTCAAGCCTTTTCCGAATGAGTGAAGATAATTTAACTGATGTGCCATAATTATGTGATGGATCATGACGTTTCGGTCCACAAGGTACATTTTAGGTAAACTGAGTTAATGATATCAAGTGAAAGAACTCTTTCCCCCTTGAATTTGATGCTAGATTGATACGATGCATTCATTATAAAGGTAAACAAGAACTGTTCTTCACCAAATACATAGAATAATTGCCCCCACATAAATTTTTTCACCGTTTTCGCCTTTGTCGCCCGTTTCTGCCTTTTCAACCGCCTGGAACTCAAAACCTTCCCACTGACAAACACACGGACAGACAGACACACATTGATGTTTTCAGAAAACATTACAGATGGAAAGAAGACAATAACAAGAAGGGAATGAAGGATAGTGAAATGAAAGAAAAAGTGGGAGTCTGAGAGAAAAACGAGAGAAATATGCTAGGATAATATCTAACGCACTCCGTGCCGGCATGTTGGCCCTGATCCTATGGTAAGTAGGATCGAGCACCTAATCTTTTTCAGATAAGCACGAAAAACTGGGAGGGCCCGTATGCTCGTTGCACACATTAAAGATACTTTGGCAGTTTAAAGTCGAGAACAGCAGGCCGAACAAGGACGCTGCCCTGGCAAAATTAATAAAAACAAATCTCTATCACAAAAAGACACAGAAACAAGAAAAATAAAAACAAAAGTGAAATGTAAATGCCAAGAGCAGCGAACCTCCAAAAATAGAGACCCAAGCACACACTCGGCACTTAAACTTAAAGAACTCCCACAAACAAAATGTCATGTTCTTCAACAGGTTCCTTCAAGCCCTTTAGATGATTTTTCGACTACGGGGGTGAAAAACGGCAAAATAATATGTGGTCAGTAAACATTGCTTGTTTCCATTCTGGATCCCTTTAATTCCTTCCAGTCTTTAGGGCTTTGCACTAGTGAGCGTTGTACCAACTGTCTACACTTCTGGCGGCCATGGGCAAGGGCCTGTGTTATGGCAGTTTTCCTCTGTCCATTCAGTGGTATCGTCCGTCCGTTTCTGTCTTTGTCTGCCACCGTCTCCTCGTTCCCTGAACTGTACCCCGGAGGACGGTCTTTGATAGTCCACAGGATTTTGTCACAAGCCCATCCATACCATTTCTACTTGAAATACACTGTTATAATACAGCAAAAACCAAACGAGTCTAAAATAGAATTTTACAAGAAAAGCAAAAACGTCACTACCACCGCCAATAAATAAACACACATTTCGCGTTGCGCAACTCATTCTTCTTTGTCGAATTTACTTTGTTTAAAGACAAAAAAAACTTTTAGTAGAAGAAACCATAACGTAGATAGAGAGAAAACACATTTTATTATATAGGGGCCTACCGTATAACATGACTTTAAAAGTGAATTAATTTGATCTCGATTAGCACTTGGATTTTGTTACAATTACGTACGCCCCCCCCCCCGCCCCCCCCCAAGTTTTGTTTTTTTTGCGGCAGGAGTAAGTATTTTAAAGCCTTTTGTGGCTCCAGAGCTGGAGAGCTCCTTCCGAAATATTTCTTGACAACAGTTCAAGTTCAAGTTTACTTTATTATAGGCCCTGGCGGCCAATTCAAAAACACACAAGAATCATGACGTGAACAATCTTAGAAAACATTAAACAAAACAGACAAAATGCATGGTCGTTCACTCTCTCCGCTCCCTGCAGCATTTATACACTTACTTATTATAGTATACAATCAATTACAGCTTGTAATTGCCAGCAACAGTCATCATTTTCAATCCCCCCCCCCTCCCCTACATAACCGATCTTTCCTCACCTTTATCTGTTGTAAATTTACTACAATTGAAAATATCACTATAATTTATTCTTTCACTCGAAGGTGAATTTAGTTTTCAGACTTCCAGTGTTAATTAATTATTGCTGTTTTCTTCCTGTTTTTTTTTTTTTTTTGGTCGAAAGGGTAGCGGGCAGGGTTAGGGATTCGATAAGATTTAGGGTTGAGGATAAGGATGGGATTAGGGATAGTATGTACACATATATATGCACCTTTAGCGCAAAACGCTTTGGTTGCGTACGTACTTACAACAGTCTTAGCACGGTGAGACGGCAGTAGCGACGCGGAGCAGTGAAAAATTTCCGAAAACAACACAAATTCCCACGCTTACGGGGAGTTTTTCTTCTCCCCCTCATCGCCCCCCCCCACCCCCGTCCCGGCTTCCATGGTCAAGGTTAACACTTTTCACGCGCACAAATACACACGTGATCTCATCCAAAGTGAGTATTCATTGTACGCGAGTGACGACTATATTTATAGTTACAGATTCCCACATGGTAGCCACTATCATGACTATGGTTTCAGAAGCGTATCTCCTGTCCTAGACTTGATTTTGTTCCAGAGTAGGGCCGTCAGAGCGGTGAATATTCATGACAGCACCCTGATGTCCTAAAACGTTGAGTGGCATTTTTAACATGGACTTTTGGATCGTTTCTCGAGATAATTAGTCTCCATAAGTTCGATTTCTATCCATGAAGTGATGGACAGCCAGCCAGCCAGCAACTTTACAGAAATCTGAAGATGGGTTCTCGTGTATACGGAAACGGAAACCGCAACGAAACGGAATGTTTCCGTGCGCCATTCCTGCACACATGGAAATACTGTTTTTTGTTGTTACTTGTTGGACTTTGGCCGTTTCAGTTCCCGTATACATGAAAACCCAGATGGACGCGTTGGATTGACGTCAAGTCTACACGATAGGAATACCATCGTTCCTACGTAGATCCGTTGGTTACGATATCGCGCCTGCGTCGGTTTGATACATGTACAGGGAACCTGCCTCGACGGTAATCCTACCAACCCTACGAAAATCCTATACAAATCCACGTCGGTCTGACGTAGGAATACCGGCTGGGTATGTAATCCTTTCAACTCATTTTTGCTGGAAGAAAAAAAATCACACAAACGCAAACTTCTTTAATTTATGTTACCACAATTGAAAAATATATGTATCCTCCCCAGACCCCCCCACCCCTTTTGCAACTTGTTCCCATGTACTCTTTTTGCACGGTGGGGCTAACCCCACTCCCTTCCTCCCCTCCGTTTCTATCCACTTTGTGGAAGGCCCTTAGCTAAAGAACACACGTTTCCCGCAATGTGAAATATCGCCACACGTGCCGAAGAACACCCTTAGAACACCTTGACGTTTCTGCGTAAGAAATTGTATATTTATAATGTAATAAAATATCTAAATATATAGACTAGTGGTGAAAATGTTGGCCACGGTCGGTGGAGGGGAGGGGGCAATCCCTGCACAATAAAACATGAGAACCGCTACTAAAAAACAATTCAGTCTAACGCCGACCCTACAAATCTCAGAATGTTTGAAAATGAAAGATAAGAAAGATGGGAAGGAAAATGAAAACGAAGTGAGAGAGAGAGAGAAAAAGAAGAAAAAGAGAGAGGGAGAGAGACGAAAACAGAGAGGGAAAGAGAAAAACGAGAAAGAAAAGACAGGGAGAAAGAAGAAAGAGAGAGAAAAGGAGAGGAGAGGAGAGAGAGAGAGAGGGAGGGAGGGAGGGAGGGAAGGAGAGGGAGGGAGAGAGGGAGAAGGAGAAGGAGGAGGAGGAGAATGAGTCCACAAGCAGAAAGGAGAAGACACCGATGAATAACATTGAAAATGTACAAGCAGTGAAGATAGAAGAAATAAAAGACTGGAAAAGAAAAAGAGAAAGAGGAAAAGCAGTAGAAGAAGAAGACCATAAGAAGGCGGTGTAAAATGCCGGGACTAGAGAGAACCATGACATGAGCAAAGTATTACAGAAAACTTGACAAAAGGAAAAAAAAAGAGCAGGTAATAGAAAACGAAACACAGCATGCAAAAATTGATGAGAGAAGAAACAAAAATGAGGAAAAAGAAAACAAAACATTAAAAAAAGACAAATTAAAGAGAGACGAAATCAGAGAGGAAATTGAAAAGTTATACTGGAGTGAGGCCCCTAAAGTTTCCGCCCCTGCTTACTACCCGCCGAAACACCTCGACCCGGCCCTGGATGCGAGATGAACGCACTCGAACACGCACGGCGCTCATAATGCGTCTCATGTGAGTGAACCAGTGAGTATTCTTGTGTGCACAGTCCGTGGGAATATTATGATGGAGTGATACATGATTATTAATATTATTGTTGATTCTGCAAAACATGGTCGGTGTAGAAGTATCCTGTTTGCAGGCAAAGACTAGGGTAGGTTTCAGCAATATCTTTAGAAACACTGTACTTAGTACTACTACAACGGCAAGAGCAATAACACTCGAATTATTTTCTGATAACTTTGACCCTCTAAGTCCAAGAGTGGTTGGGGAAGACGATTTAAATGTAAAATATATGAAACACATTTCAGTTACAATGTACATTGTACTGCATTACATATGGAGCAAATTACACCACGACGTGTGAGGAAGAGAGATTATCTGTTATCAGTGTAAGATCTGGTTAGTGAGGAGAGTGAATGAGCCTGCCTGCATTGCTCTGTTTAAAAACGTCTTAGGATACTCTGTGGGTAAATATCGTTATGTTCAGCATAGCTCTGTCTTAAACTCTAGGCAGGCATGAGCAAACCTAAGTTAATAGCGAGGGATGAAAAATTCGAGGATGCAGAATGCCGGATACTCTCATCTCGTGATCAAGCCTCTTTATATTTTAATGATGGCAAAATGCTTTTTACATGTATTTGGATGTTGATTTATAAAAAACTATTTCTTGTTTGATTGGTAGTAGTTCGGGGGGGGGGGGGGTGTGTCGAGGGAGGCGGAAGGGGGTGCCCGGAGATGCGTAACTGCTTTATATTAATTTTTTTTACAAATAACTCAGTGACCGGTGGATAAAGTAATGAATATCAGTCAACATAGGTCCCATGAAAATTGCTTCAAGGACCAGATCCGGTCTGCGGGCTGCAGGTTGCCATGAGTGTCTACTTCCTCCACTGTCAGCATTCCCAGAGCTGCTTTGTCCATATACGATGGTAAAGATACTCAAACTTCGCTACGCCATTTTCAAAATTATGGCAGAAGCTTGCGGCCCCAAATCGTCAAAGTCATAACACAATTGCTTGGACATTTTTAAAAATATGTTTTGAGGTAGGGCCTAACATTCCAGATAAATTAAGGTTAGTTTTTGTTTCCTGAAAAGTATGAAGTTTTGTATTGAGATTGAAAGTCTGAATTTTGATACGAAACCACTTTTGCGCAAGTCGCAAGATTTGCAAAGTAATGATACTTTTTCACGCTCTCTGAAAATGTAAAAATGATTTAGGCAAAATGTGTTATTACTGTGGCGAATGGAAATGCCTTCTCTCAACTCAGCTAAATTATCATCATTCATGGAAGTCTGGGGTTCTAATGTTTGATCCAGGGGCTTTGACAATAGCAAATTTTGTTTATCATGCATCATGTTAAAGTAAACGTTTTGCCGGGGGAAGACGCTGCCACTTGTCATTAGGATGGCCGACTTCGAAGTGACTGTCTTCGTTCACACTGACCTGTGTCGGCAATCCTCGGATGAGATAAATTAAAACCTCATCCCTTTATTTGTGGTCTGGTTAGTGTTATATTCTCGGCAAGCTACTTTTTATCTGCTGTATACAAGTATTATTTATAGAGATGAGCGTTTTTGTACTTTTTTGGTTGTTGTGTATTGCGTGAATGTATGGCAGGCCGGTCGGGCTGGTAAACAAATTACTGCGTATCTATGGCAGACCGTGGTTCAGATTTTGTACTGACTGTCTTTAAGTTGATTCGCTGGCTGAAACTGGAACATAAGGCTGCATTTTCATATCAGTCGGGACTTCCATGTATCACTTGAGTGTTTTCATCATTTTGCATAGTATTTCACGACCGGAAAAGAGAGAGAGAGAGAGAGAGAGAGAGAGAGAGTCTGATCCCAGATGGAGTTTAGCTATGCATCTGCTAAACATGGATATATATATATGTGGTCAGTGTCCACTGCCTTTGTCCAGTGTGTACTAACCAGTCCAGACTAGAAGCACCATGCCGGTAGTTCTGTAACCCACATAAGCGCCCGATTCGTAATCAAATGCGTTTCTTCGGTATCCACAAACAGTTCCCACTGAGCTAGCCACGGGGCTCTGTGCTGTAGGTTTCGGATTCATCATTCAGAACTCAGGAAATTACCCTAAATATTGTCTAGGAATTAGTTTTATAGGAAAATGGTAAAAGACGTGTTAAAAACGGCTATTTTCTGTTTTTTCACCACGCACTAGGTAACACTTCGTAACGAAACACGAGATTTCGGCATCCTGGAAGCGAAATATGAATAATGGAGTCTACAAAAAAACGAAAAAAATGTGTTCACAAATGGAACTGCTTAATGTTGTTTGCAATTCTATTGAACTGGCGTTGTCGTGAGCGTCCGGCCCAGAGCCACCATCAGTTTGAACCCATGTGATGAGTAAAATAATTACACACCGTACACACATCTCATCTTTAAGTTACATTACAAATCTTGGATGAACGAGCATCTTAACTGACATTGTATTATATTCAAAGTGCGTGTCCACATTTTTTTTGTTTTTTGTTGAGACATTCTCTTTATGAACGGCATCAGCGTCCGCGGGCAGTCAGCAACTACGAAAAAAGTGAGGCCAACGGTACGACAACATCATCATTAGTAACAACACCCACAGCAGCAATACCAAAAAAAAAAGAAAGAACCAAAAAACCTCACACTAACTGCAACCTTTGTAGTAAGGGCAATGTCTTAAAGAGGTTTGAGGTGCCGGAAGGGAGGGAACCGGAAGGGGTGGACAGAAAACTATATCTGAAATAATTCTGAAAGACAGACTCGCAAATACACATACACACACACACACACACACATTCCCAAAACAAAGCAAAAGACTCCCTCGATTTAAACAAGCCAGTTATTTGAAATAAAATTCAACAGCACAGAACAGAGAATGAATTTTTTTTTTTAAATAAAAGAGATCGAATTATTTCTTCGCTACTCGCATGCATTCTCAAAAGACCCTTTATTTATTTATTTTTCCAATAAAAACTATGTCTTAAATAATCCTATTATGACACAAAATGGCAAGAAACCTACCTACAGCATTTTAAGTCTACCTTCGACGCTGATATTGCTTAACTATCTATTACATTGAAGCATTGAGAGCTTGCACGCGTGCCGCCCGATCTTAAAAAATCATCAGTCTGAACAGAAGTGTCATTTTGATAACCCAGGCGCCAGGTCCCACTCAGTAGGTAGGCCTATAGAGCAGGCCTGTACTATGTATGAAATGACACATGTGTGCCATCAGTAAGCTAAGCCATCTACAGCTAACCACGTATACATACATGTACTTCGTTCATCTCAAAGCCTGTTTGGTTTTCTGATTTTCCAAAATCCTTCTCCCGTCCCTCGTTATCCCCCCTTATGTTTTCATTTAGTTGATGAGAAATCGGGAGGAAACGTCCGAAAGATGCCAATTATATGCGGTATAAATTAGCTCATTAGTCACCTGTCTGGATATGGAAAGAAATCTTATAACGGAGTCAGTAGTGCCAGAAATTCTAAGGCTCAGAACACACAGATCCGTGTCCATCTGTCTAAAGCTGGGTTTTCATGTGTACGGAAAAGGAAACGTCAAAAAACCCTTCTAATAGGGAAATAGAAAGAATGGTTTTCATGCAGTTTCCATACATACGGAAACACTCTTTCTTTTAAGTACTTGATGGATTTTTTATATTGCCGAAGCCGTTTCGGTTTCCGTACACATGGAAACACTGCTTGAGGCTGGTGACGCACCTAGTCAAGTCAGTTCTACGTCTGTTTTGACCCAGTGCGCGGAGATCGAATTATTTCTTCGCAAGTCGCATGCAATTTCAAAAGACTCTTTACTTACTTTTTTCCCCTGCCATTTGACTCCAGTCAGTTTTGACGTGTCTGAACCAGTGACACCGACTGATTCCAGTCTCACCAGTGCACTAGATTCTGTTTCACTCCAATGTCCACACCTCACGCTAAAACTGACTCAAAACACTCTTGACTCAGTGCGCCACCAGCCAAATTTCATTGAACTTCTAAGGCTTAATACACAATGCAACTATTGCCTCACAATCTAGTTTCATAACATAAGCTGTAACTTTCCAGACATTCGTTTGCGGTTGATTTTCCATCTGTTCACAATCAACATTCAGCAACAGTTTGTCAAGCTTAGCTTATCTTTCCCCAGTCTCTCTACTCCTTTCGTTGGCAGGGACGCTTGCTAGTTTGTCATTTCAGACATTGTAAAGTAGGTCACCGCGGAGTTCGTGATGAAAAATATCTGAAATAATGATTCCAGCGTGGTACCAGCCAGCCCCACTGTATAAACTCACTCGGTACAGTAAACGTTGTCTTGAAGACCTATGAAAAGGCTGCGCTCTCACACACTCGCTGTTAAAACTATGGTAAATCAAGTCTCCTCCTACATATACATGTCATGTACACATCTGTTGTCAATACAAGGTCGTGTGAACCCCATTTGAAGCAGAGAATCCTGTGCTCAGTAAGTAGCTGTTTGACAAAGCGTGCTAAATTC
The DNA here is from genome assembly GCA_963931925.1 of Onchidella celtica. NCBI lineage: Eukaryota > Metazoa > Mollusca > Gastropoda > Systellommatophora > Onchidiidae > Onchidella > Onchidella celtica. The sequence continues at coordinate 48,530,144 of OZ007572.1, read as the reverse complement.
TCCCGGGGATGAATCGTTACATTTGCGCTAATTTGGTGTTTGGAACTGCCTGTCTCATGAGAGCGTCTCAAACGGCCCCCAAATAAGACGAGACAGTTGATTCTGTGACCGGTAACATCGCATGGCAGAGAACTTCGACAACTTTGATTTTGATGTCGGAAGATAGAGGATGAGAAAATCTAACATGACCTGCCTTTGAGGATATTATATGTGTTAGTGATAGTATCCTGTAAAGTTAAGTGAAACTATTGCAACTCAAATTCCAAGGTTAGTGCAAGATGTTGGAAACTTTGGGAATATTTTCATGATCATCACTAAGAACTAAAACACAATAGTTTGAAATCCGTTTATTCCGAACGTATTTTTAAAAGAAGGGGGGTGGGGGTGGCTGGAATAGTCGATGGATATAATGATTTGAAAAACAACAACCTGTTTTTTTTTTTTTTTGTCTTTTAACGATGCCGAAACAAAGAATTCTAGTTTTCTCAACAATAGGCCATACTCTCTGGTTGTTCGGTGTTGAACTGGACAGACAGGCGGACAATTTAGGCTAAACTACCCACGGAAAAAATTTCAGAGTCACAGCAATTACAATACAGTTGGGTATACATATAATGTTACAAAACAACAACAACAACAACAACAGCAGCAACAACATTAATCTGTGAAGTGAAGAAACCTCAGGGTTATCAAGGTGCAAAATTTATTTACCCCCAAGTCTCACTGATACCAACATAATGAGAAAGTTTTCGTCTTCAGCAGATTATGTTGTTCTGGTGGTTATCTTTGACGCCTGAGTTAAGCGGGAAGGGGACGAGATTGTGCCTAGAAAACAACAACAAGACAACTTAACAATAGTTATATATAGCACCGTTCTTGCACCGACCTCAGACAGTGATAATTCAGCTGCACCCACACTTCCCTCAACTCCTGAAACAATGTAATAATTAGGAATAAACAAATAATGTTGTCAGCGGTACAAAGACCGGCCAGGAGTCCAGGGCGGGAGTGGCATGGCAGAAAGAAAACAAAAATTGCTGGTCTTTATTACCTTCATATATTTGAGGACAGAGAATGGCATGAACTATTTATACTCGGAAAACAAGCCTCCGACCTAGTTTTTGGTTGTTTTTTTTTTAGCAAGAACCCGTGACACATCGAATTAGATTGTTGCGGGGTGGGGGATGCGGGAAAATATAATTACGTTGTGGGCGAGTACGTCAAAAGCCTCTCTTTGTTCTATATTTCAAATCTTTGCTTGGCTATACACGTAGTAAGCGCGCATTCACAAACACATTACATATTTTTTTTTATACCTCCAGCGTTTGTGCGTGACGATAACTAGGTTTGTTTGCGCGTTCACATTTTTGCTGAACCTTGTAAGCGCATGTACTTTAGAACAACACATCTTATCGTTCCCCCGGGCAATGAAATTCTGTATTTTATATTTAACCCTCTGGATGCTGACGCGACGTGGTCGCCTGTGAAACGTAAACGTGCCAGATGAATGTGAGAAAGTTTACAGCATGAACACGGTGGAATATGCCATGGGTGGGAGTTGAAAGTAGAAATCTAACTTCTCAATTGCATGTAAAACCGTTCATTGTGAGATCCTCCTCTATGAGACTATTCATTCCTGATTCCAAATATATTCGTTTGTTTCACTTACGTCACCAAAATTGTGATTTGGGTAGCAGGTCACTTCCGCCGCCAGTGCACGGCAGCTGAGCATGCGCACTTGCAAAGATTAACTACAATCCAAAAAAAAAAAGAATTGGAATTCATAGGAGAACGGAACATACAATATAGACTTGGAACTTCCGAAGAAAGATGAAATAAAATTCAATATTTCTAAGTTCTCTGACGCCAGGTGTCACAAACCAATGGCTACTCTGCTCTAGAAAGTCTTGTCAAGATTTAAAGACATCCACCTACACCCACAAATCAGTCCAAAGCACTCCCGGGGTATTAGAAAACTTGGACGGTTTTCCAAAGAAGTCGCCAAGACCCTGTTTTTAAATCGGATAATATGTAGTAAAGTAAAAACGTTGATTACCTGGCATTTAACACTTTTGACCAGCATCCACATTTAGGGGTGAAACAGACCAAAGCTGGGGTAGGCTGTAGGTGCCAGACCGTGTGGCAATGCCTACTGTGCTAGTGTGAAGCAATAGTTATGGGCGGCGAGCCGCCTGTCTAGCGCCAACACTAGCCTGGGATCTGTTTCACCCCTTACATTCAAACTGCGACCAAGTAGCATGTTCTTTGGTTCACGTCTTTTGAAAGAGCTTTCAGACTGGCAAATGATGGCTCTGGATAAAATGTCTTCGCTCCTCACCAAGTTTTCTGTCTTGAAGGTCAGGGCAGATTCATCCTATCCTTGTACAAAAGTGAAAAATCATGTTTTGCTGGAAATCGCTCACAGAATTTGTCGTGTTACTCTTGTTTTCCTGGCAGTAGCCTAGCGTGGGCGGTGCCACATTGGCGGTTTTCCCGGTGAAACAGGCCAAAATATACCCCCCGCCAGACTATACCCGGGGTTAAACTGGCCGTTAAACTGGCCAGTTTAACCCCGGGTATAGTCTGGCGGGGGTATAATCTGGCCTGCTACACCGGGCACAAAATTCTTAGGGGCGCAAAATTTCAAAAGTTAAAAATAAACAACAACACAAATTAGTAAATAATAAATAAAAATACAACGCACCCCCCTCCCCCCCTACAGTTTTTCAACATAATGGGGCAAATAAACATTGTTTACGTGTTAACGTTCCACGGGTCAGGGGGGTGCAGTACTTGCCTTGTCCCGGGCACTGGCAATCCACGCCACGCCACCTTTTCCTGGAAAGCAGTGATCGGGGAAATAATTGTTTCGGCAACGAGAAAGTACGAGTTCAGCATTGTTTGTGGCAGTAGAAGACGACGTTGTAATCGTCCCTTGTCAGTAAGTTACAATGCAAAACAAGTGAGGTCAAACACAGGGTCAGGCTCACTCTGCAAGAGACAAGATGAGTAATTTGATCGGTGATAGATTGCGTGTAACAATAATTAAGTCAATGTAACACATGTTTAAGTCAACGTAACACATGTTGCAAGAGGCCAGGGTTACTTTCATCTTGCTCCAGCCACCTGTGCACATTGTTACTCATACAGTATTGTGAACTGCAGCTTGGACGACCTGATACATACATAATATAACAATGACAGTGTTAATCAGGCTGTTAGTCGTTCACTTGAACTCTCGCTGCAGATTACCCTGTTATGACTATTAAAAGCCACCAGTTCTGTTGGCCAGGTAGTTTATTTAAGTGGAGCCATTCACCGCGATTTATCCTGGGTTTGTGTTTCAGTTACTGCTTGTCAGTGTGAGCTATTGTTTCTCATTCCCGGAGTGTTAGGCCGACAGTGGACATGTCAGCAATGTAGGACTACGTTTTCTCTCGTTACTTGTGTTTTGTGGAACTGTACAATGTAATAACCATACTACGACAACAACAACATTACTTTTTCTGCTACTGCTACTCTACTATTACTGCTACTACTGCTCTACTATTACTGCTACTACTACCACTAATACTATTACTACTACTACCACCACCACTACCACTACTACTACAACAACTACTACTGCTGCTGCTACTGCTACTACTACTACTCCAACTATTACTACTATTACTACTACAACTACTTCTGCTACTACTACCACCACTACTGCTAATACTATTATTACTATAACTACTTCAGCTACTACTCCTACTACTACCACCACCACTACTACTGCTACTATCACATCTATTACTAATTACTACAACTACTTCTGCTGCTGCTACTACTACTACTGCCACTACTACTAATACTACTATTACTATAACTACTTCAGCTACTCCTCTTTCTACTACTACCACCACTACTACTGCTACTATCACATCTATTACTAATTACTACAACTACTTCTGCTGCTACTACTACTACTACTACCACTACTACTACTACTGCTATTACTATAACTACTTCAGCTACTCCTCCTACTACTACTACCACCACTACTACTGCTACTATCACATCTATTACTAATTACTACAACTACTTCTGCTGCTACTACTACTACTACTACCAATACTACTACTGCCGCTGCTAGTACTACTACTACTACTACTACTACTACCACCACCACCACTACTACTACTACCACCATCACCACTACCACTATTACTACCATAACCACTACTACTACTACTACTACCACTTTTACTACTACTACTACCACCACCACTAATGCTACTACTACTGAACACATTCAGCAAATGTCCTTGTCTGGTCTCTAGACAGGCCGAGAAGAAAGTGGTAGATTACTGTGATTGGTTCACGAGACGTGAGAGATATTTGCCATCGCGGAACTGTTGTGTTGATTCTGCTTCCACAGAATGCACAAAATCATAATGCAGAAATTGTTGACGTACAGGGATGTCACAAAGTTAATTACATGTACTTTATTATTTGTAAGCATATATACAGGTTGGCCCTAATTAGATACGGAGAAGCGAATGTTCCCCGCTGTCTGGCTTAGCTTGACCTAGAATTTAAACCAGTATTTATTGTGTTATGTCACGGATTCCAGAATCAAACATTAGTAAAGAGACCACCCACTGACGACAGCGCAGAGTGACCCTGTTGTCAGAACAATGAAATTTAGGATACAAAAGGAGCAAAGAAGGAATGAAAACTCGATCATAATAATTTATTTTTTCCACGTATTTTTTTCCTCTCACAGACCAGGTGAACGACTTGTACAACAGATGAAAGCACCAAGAAATTCCAGTACCTATAACATCGATCTCCCAGAACGTAACTGCAAACTTCAACAGACATCAAGGAATCCCTGAAACTATACCTTGATCATGGACAACGAGAATTCCAGCAGTCGGCAGACTCAACATGGTGATCAAGGTCCCCGGCAACAATCTGACGGAGCTGAAGATCAACTCGCAGCGGCAACAACTCCTTCAGTGTCTGACACAAGTGATTCCTCTAATGTCAACACAGAAACTGCTACAAGTGATCCAGTCTCTGAAGCAGCGACAGAAGCTCAGGTCTCGAGTAATCAGCCACAACTCACAGACCCAAGCAGTGATCGGATACCAGACTCACAGGCACATGTGGACAGTGGGACAAGCCCTGCAGAACAACGCTCGTCAGAAACTGCAACCTCTTCTCCATCACAGTCTCCAGAGACAAACATGCCAGATGACCACCCACGCACACAAGACAATACCCAGGCAAGGCAGGCTGAATCCAAAGAAAATCAGGCAGCACCAACAAGTGTACTGACACCAGAGACACAACCATCTGCAGCACAACAAACTCAGACAAATTCTGGTGCTGCAGTCGAGGCCCCGCCCATCTCAGACCCTTCGTTTTCACCCAGTGATTCCGAGCGTGCCAAAGAGAAAGAACAACCGTCCAGTGCACAGCCACCTACCTCTGAAAATCACACAGAAGAAAATGCCAAAGAGACTACTGGACCAAAAATCCCAGGAGCTACAGCGGCCGTGGATCCAAATTCACTGTCACAAACGAAAGAAAACAATTTCGAGGATATTCCTTTGAAAGATTCAAATACCACCAAAGATGACATTTCGAATCCACCACCCAAACAACGACCTGTCAGGAAGCCTACTTTTGTGTATATTTTATCATCTTTTGCCACGATTGGAGGGTTTCTTTTCGGATATGACATAGGAATTGTTGCTGGTTCGATGCTGTTTATACAGCCTTATTTTGAGGTGAGTTGAGACTTCCGATCCCTATTAAAATTTGAGCACATTATGTGACCTAAGTTAACTGAAGCTCGGCTGAAGTGCGTACGCAATAACCATTCTCTCCAATCATTTCATTGATACAGGTGTTTGCCTTCTATATATATGTGTACATACAACAATGTCCAAAGGTCACAAAGTCTAGTTTATTACTGACAATAAAAATGCATAGGCAAGGCAATGTTTATTTAATGTAAAAGAATCTGTCATGTACGATTCAAATGACCTGTCACCAGCCTATAGTGAACTCTGTCGGTTTCTAACTGATGGTCAGTTTTATCCTTACGTCTGTGGATGGAAGGCATGAAAGAAACGGTCAACGTCGAACATTTCTTCTTTAAATATGTTTTCTTTAATGTTTCATTCAGAGCATTTTGCATTTAACTGGATGTAAAAGGTTGTTTTAATATGGTATTGTGAATGATGTCATCAGCCGGTAGTGGATAGATCAGTTCACTAGCTGCTGTTGCCAGATAATCTAAAAATGATCTAAAAAGAAATCCACATTTGCATATCATTTACAGTTGTCCACTTTCTGGCAAGAGGCTATTGTCAGTGGTACCATCGCTGCTGCAGCTGTTGCCGCCCTGATGTCTGGGTGGTTAACGGATAAAATTGGCCGCAAGCTGACCATCATGACGTCAAGTGTTGTGTTCACTGCTGGCGGGGTGCTGATGGGAGCCGCACCCACCAAGGAGATTTTGCTAGTGGGTAGAGTGGTCGCAGGACTTGGTGTAGGTACGTACGATCAGTTCAAATTGTCTTGTATTATTACTCATGGACAGAAGCCATTGATCATTCCATTCCATGTAAAGGTGGCGTTCTCTCAACTGTTGCTATAGTTGATCTATTCATCGGGTACAAAGTTTAATAATGGTAATATTAATAATAATTAATAGTTTGCACCCCAACGAACAATTCAGGACACACCCATTAACATGCTTTATAATTAGGTCGTATTAAAACTACATTACAGTCTGCATAAGTTAAGCTGTGTCACACGTGTCTGATATCTACTTGTCATGTATACCAACACAATTAACTATTTGAAACAGGCCTTTCTACGACCCCTGTTCCCCTAATTCCTTTGTTCCATATTTTCATTATGCTCTGCTTTTGTATTGTCAAATGTCCTATGCAAGGCCGACTTTAAGTCAGTTGGATTAATTGCTCCTAATACAATTGACACCACATTGCAGATTTTAGTGAGAATGTCAACGATCATGATTACTGGGCCCTGCAGCTCCTATGGCAGGCCCCCTGTACTGTGTTCCATGATCATCCTATATTCTATATTTACATCTTCCCACGACCAGTGTCCAATGAATTATGCCCTCCTATGTACACATCTCATTCTATGCCTTTACCTGACTCACTCCCATTAAGTTTTCTTTAAGATGACACAGTCCACATAATGCCCATTCGGAAAGTCAAGGATCAATATTAAGGCCATGAGAAAACATTGTGAGATAATATGGGAAAATGCCGATGTATTGGAAATTTAAAACAACGAGCGGTACTTTTCGTGCGTCATTTTGAACTTTGTGTTTCACGTATGAACTGCTAAGAGCGGCTTATAAGGGTGAATCAACTAATCATTACCCACTAATATCCCATATAATAGGATGTTTCACATCGTCCTTTCCCCCAAACCAGGCATGGCTTCAGTGGTTGTGCCAGTGTACGTGGCCGAAGCTTCGCCTGTCCACATCAGAGGTCGCCTTGTCTCCTTACACCAGCTGCTCATCAATGCAGGAATCATTGTCAGCAGTCTGTTAGCCGGGGCTTTTTCTTATGTACACCCAGATGGCTGGAGGTGAGTACAACAGACAGGACAACATAATATAAAACTTTATTTCTCCAGAGACTTTATCATAACTAACTTCACAGACACGGACACCAGTGAATCCTCTATGTAAGCACTTGTCTGCACAAACCTAAAGCATTCACATTTAGCACAGACAGGCACACACCAAATTTACATGATTAGCTACTACAAGCACAAAGATCATAGCACACATAACAAGGAGGCGCCACTGAGGCAGGCTGTAGATGGCAGAAATGATTTCCCGAATCTGTCTGTTTGTTTTTTGGATATATTATCCGCCAACTGTCTCTGTGGTCTTGTAATCCTATGGAATTTCTACTGGAAACAACAACAACTATACATTTGTAATGTGCAACAATAAGAGGACTAAATTAAATTACGTAATACATGTATTGACGTTTACGGAAATGATTAATGAACTAAATGAGTAAAAAATAAAAGAGAAATCAGAAAAAAATTCGTTCGTGAATTAGTAAATACAAAAGCAGATAATTATATAACCATTAATATGTACATCAATAATACGTAACAATAATTTATTAAAATTGACGTGGGTGTAAACAAATAAGTTATTTCAGTGCTTTTATGAGGAATCCATAAATGAAATATTTATTTGTGTAGTACGCGCTGCTGGTGATGTGTTTGCCTAATTAGCAGAAAGATGTACAGAATTGTTCTACAACAAAGATTATTGAGCCAGACCAGCCCAGTTGACATGGGGGTACGATTTTGGGAGCCCCCCCTGTTCCCCCCCCCCCATGGAAGCAAAAGGGGGGGGGGAGCTTCGGTAAAGAAAGAACAATGAGATTGTGAAGAGAGCCAAAGGGGATCCTTTAGCACAAAATATTATCTCAATAAGGATTCGTAAAAGATTAAAATGAAAAAACAACAACAACTTAATGAGCAGTTTAAAATGGGGCCGACATTTCCCATCTAGCTTGGGTCTATGTCGTTGCATGGGCCTGTTGATTATGCTAAACTTATTGGACAGATGTGTGTTGAAAAGGCATTGATGTCATGTTGATATGTCCTGCAGGTATATGTTAGGTATGGCCGCCGTGCCCGGAGTGCTGCAGTTCTTTGGCTTCCTCTTCTTACCAGAATCTCCTCGCTGGCTAGTTGGCAGGAAACAGATGGACCGGGCCAGAGCGGTGCTCGTGCGCATGCGCGGTCAAACGGAAGTCTCTGAAGAATTGAATGACATCATACAGACCGTAGAGGAAGCTGAGAAAGAAAGTGCAGGTGAAAAGATGCTTTTATCAGTCCTTTTTGCCCTTGGCAACTACGCATAAAATTGTGTTCTATCATGATGAGCACTAAGTAGTCTTGTCCATTTATACATAAGACAAGCCGGATTAGCGATCTTGTCCACAGCATCTGCTCCACTTCGCTATATTACCGAAAATGACGTACGGCAAAGTAAAACACTCATTGCCTCTACAGCGGTGACGTGTGGAGCGGAACGGCTGCCGTGGACAATTAGGGAGGTCTTCCGCCCGTCCGCGCCATAATTTTTACCGCTATTAAGTAAAGCTCACGGTTACACATTGTTCCAGACCTTATGACCAATTATCATTTCATATTCACAATAACATTTGTAACACACTGGCCAAGAAAAACAGTACAATCCCAGAAGAAAGTCTGAAGTGAGACAAAATCCGAAAACAGCTGCCATTTTGAAACTTGCTGGGGAGAGGTCACAATCACAGAATTTACCAAAAGCGCGACTGGCGAAGGTTTGCTGAAACAAAACTTGATATGGTGTTGAGGAATTTGGCGCTTTTTCGGTTGTTCCCACCCCAACTTACCTAGGCTATTACTAATATTAGTCGATTGTCAGATTGATATGTAACGACGTGAGGGTCTAGTCAGTTTGTATCATCGAGGCCGTAGGCCGATGTTCGTCTGGGCAGTAGTCAGATTGACATATCAGGGAAAGCCGCCGGGGTAGCTATGTATTGTTTTCACTCGGACTATGGAACGCATTCGGAAGTCCTTCCGTTAACTAAGGTCGAGGGGTGGGAACAACCGAAAAAGCGCCAGGAATTTAAACTCACAACACATGGAATGGTCAGATGGACCTGGGGGCGTGAGGGTCTAGTCAGTTTGTGTCAATGGGCGGTAGTCAGACTGACTAATCGGGCGAAAAGGGGCTGGGGTAGCCATTGGCGATCGACGTACACACAAGTAGGCCCTCATTAGCTCAAATCATGCAATCTCCGAGCAGCTGAAATCGGATTGTTTCGCTACTAAGCCGATTCATAATTTTTTAAAACTATGCAAATTAACAAGGTCGGTAACTTTCCGTAATTTAGGTCAAGGGTACTGACTGTGAGTATAAGTAAATTTTTACCGGCGATCTGTTAACTCACCTGCGTGGCGAAATGGTTAAAACGCGTGATTCAGGAGCGAAGGGGTATGGGTGCGGATCCCAGTATCGTCATGATTTATGATTACTATGTATGTGTTCTCTTTCAGATGTTTCTAAAGCAGTGAAATCGAGATGAACTGGCAGCGAGATAGAAAGAACAAAGATACATGCAACAAATAATACCACCCATCTTAACCAACTCTTATTTCTTTCTTTCTTTCTTTGTCCCATACAAATACTAAACTCAACCTTTTTTTAAACCCGCTCAAAAGTCCCCTCTTTAGTGTGTTTTCTTGACTGGCGCGGACGGGCGGAAGACCTTCCGACAATTATACAGGGGCAAAGAGTGTTTTAGGTTTTGATATGTCATTTCCCGTAAAATAGCGGAGCGGAGCTGATGCTGTGGACAAGACCACTGATCCAGCGTGTCTTAGGCTATGTATAGAGGCTATGATTCTTAGAGACGGAATCTGAGACTGCCGATTTTGATCGGCGACAAGTTTGATGATGACGTCATGGCATTGTGTTTGAATGAGATCCAAGAAGCTAGCAAGGCCTCATTGACACTCAGCGTCGTGACGTCACCATCCAACTATTTGAGCGATCAAAAACGGCGATTGTGGTATTGCCTAACTAACATCATATGACTGAAAGGAAGTTTAGCACCTGTGGAATATGCCTTACATTCCACTGACACAATGTATTATCTTGAATGCAAGTGTCTCTGTTAAGGACTGTTTTCGGAGTATCTCTAGTCTTGGCATTTGCATGTCTCTTTTTGTTGTTTTTATTTTTGTGTGTTTTTGTGGTAGGGATAAGTTGTTTTTTTTTTTTTCAAATTTTGCCCGGGAGGGGAGCCGGACTTGTTAGGTCTGCTCTTCTCGACTTCCAGCTGCCAAGGTATCTCTAACGTGGGCAACGTGCACACGGCTGGGCCCTCCGAGTTTGCCGTTCTTATCCGAGGAGACTTGATACTCGATCCTACCTATCATTTCCCCCAAAAATGTCAACATGCCTGCGCCAACCGAGAATCGAACTCGGTACCTTTGGCATGAGAGGTGAGTCCCTTGCCTCTAGATCAATGTCCCCCCCCCCCCCAAATAAATGCAAGAGCGCGTCCAGTCTCGGTTTATATTCTGTGGCGCCGGCATCTCCCGTGGCTGTAGCTAAAAGACACTGGCATCAGACAGTTTAATGACTAATGGCGTTTTCACAACGTCCGCAGGACTCATTTATCTCCAGCGGCGTATCTATGGTACGGCAGGTAGGCATGTGCCCTGGGCGTTACTTGATAAAAGTAGCCTCTTGAAAGAAAGTGCCACTGAGCACGTCCTGTTCAAGTCAGATAAGCCATCCTCGGAAAATGATTTTAAAAATCTTCAGATGTGAATGAGATGCGCTTATGCAGTTATAATTTTCGCGTAGGTCCACAATTTGTTATTTAGAACATTAAACAGTATGGCGTGTATTTTTGAGCTGATATCCCGGCTAAGTTGTCAAAAGATGGGTGTCAAATGTTTTCATTTGAGGAAGGTGGATTTCAGTGCTTGCCACAGGTGGAATTTTCTGTAGACACGCTCCTGTTCTTCTATCTTATGTTTTGTCTGTTTGTGTGGACAGGTGGAATCCAGCACTGGGTCAAGATCTTCAAGACACCCCATGTAAGACGTGCTTTGTTTGTGGGATGTGCTTTACTATTCTTCCAACAGTGGTGTGGCATCAATACTGTCATGTAAGTCTCCAGTGTGAGGAATGTAATGGACTAATGTAAGACAGTGAGGACATTATAAAATATGCTGTAAGTCAATCTAAGACTTAATTTGGGCTATTGTGGATAATGTAAGATGTAATGTAAGCCAGTCTGGGCAATGTAAGATGTAATATAAGTTAGTGTAGGATGTTTAATGTAAGCAGACATAGACAATGTAAGACGCACTGTAAGCTGGTGTGTATAAAGCAAGATGTAATGTAAGCCAGTGTGTGCAATGTAAGTTGTACTTAAGTTGAAATAAGATGTGATGTAATTTGGTATCGGCAGTGCAGGATTTAATATGTCATTACATTCTATTAACTACATAATATATACATGAGCACACACAAGGAAACATTAATGTCTTTGTGTATGCATATTTCCAGCTATTATAGTGGCACCGTGCTCAAAATGGCAGGGTTTCCGGTAAAGTATGCAATCTGGTTGGTCACCGTGCCGAATCTGATCAACTTCCTGTCTTCATTCATTGGCATCTACTTAGTGGAGAAAATTGGGCGTCGACTTCTGCTTATCATAAGTTTGGCGGGTAAGTTATAATAATGTAATAATATTGCTTTTGTTGATTTCATTCAGAATTCTTGTTTAACTCTTCATGTACCAAGAGTTGATGAATTGGTTCTTGCGCTGGTCACATTTGTGCTCATCACTAATGTACTGGTACACAAGAATGTTAGGCTATTTTGCTTTGGGAAGATAGAAAGTCGACTTTCTATTCATAAATGTTGCTGTAGATAGTCTTCATTCATCTCCCCCATTATTTTCTTCCTATATCGGCAAACGTGCAAAAATTCATGGCACACAAGGAGTTAAAACAGCTCAGGAATGGTAACAAATTTTAATGAAAATCAAAAGCTGAAAAAGAAAAATTGTTTGTGAAAATAGGGGTCATCCATAAAGTATCTAAATTTGGAAGGATGGGGGGGGGGGGGGTGATGTCCCCAGTAAATCATCCCCTTAGAATGACAAGGTTTTCTCTCCACTTTTTTGCTGAAATGAGTCACACACTCCTTCTACTGACCTTCTCCATTGTGTGTCAAAGTATCAAAGCGGATTTGGTGTGTAACTTGTAAGTATTACGAAAACAACAACAAAACTTCTTTGCTTCAATAGCTATAAACACATGAAACTTCAGTCCTCAATTTCTCAAAAGTTGATGTGAGCAAATCAGAACTTTGTTATTCTAAGGGAGTGTGAGGCCGAGTGTATGAAAAGCCTACATAGAGGATAGGGGTAAAAAAATAATAATCACCAAAATCGAGCTCGTGTACTGTAGAGATGGCTCCATAGCTGGACGATGGAGTTCCTTTGGGAAACTCTGTAGAGATGCTGGAAAATTAGGTAAAGATTCCAAACAGAATTCTAAAGAGACCTTCTGGAAAATTCTACAGTAATCGTGATGAAGGCTCTATGATCTTCAGAGGCAGTCAGGAAAGATCCTCACAGAAACGGCAGAAATCCCGAGAAAGAACTGCAGAGAAATCCACTTAGCCACAGTCCAGTGCAAATGTATTTTCAATATTAAGAACAAGAGAAGATGTCAATATGTCACAAGTACTTTGTCCCCTGTGCACATAGAAGTTTCTTCTATGTCATTTACCTAAAATGTTTGGTACAAACCTTATTCTCTCATGGACATATGTTTTGTGAATCACAGGTACTATAGTTGGATTGGTAATTCTAGCGGTGGGATTCCAGCTAGCAGATGAAAATCCAGCTCATCTCAACTTTACTATGGTGGAGAGATATGGAAACGGCACCATCATAACTGACTGTATTTCCAAATACACGTAAGTTCCTTTCCAACATCCGTATATCAATCAGATCCAGATCTGTATAGGATTTCTGTAGAGCTGGTAAGATTACAATGGAGGTGGGTTTCCTACATCAAACTGACGTTGGCGAAATGTCTTAACTAACTGATCTACATAGACACGATACTAGGAGTCAGAAATCCGTAGGCTGGGTTGTTTTAGCATGCTTTGATTGGAACTGGCCATTTTTTGTTGTTTTTTGAGTTCTTTATAAGTATCCATGCTACTCATGTATAGCCTATTCGTCAGTAACAGAAAATGGCAGAGAAAATATTTATTTAGAGCAGTGTTTCTCAGTCTTTCTCAATCCCATGCCCCACTTCAATTTAAAACAAAAAAACAAAAAAAACATCCAGCCCACCATGATTGGACAAATTAGTATACAGTATAAAAGAAAAGATTAAACAAATATTCATAAATTCGGTATGTATCTTATTACATAAAAAAAAATAGCGGGGGGAGTAATTCATTGTGGTGCTTGTGGTGCAATTTTTGACCTTTTTTTTGCTCGATGCTGCAACCTAAATGACAGATTCAGCAATGATAAATTTTCCAAAGTGTCTACTAATCCAGCCGATTCACTTTTGTGTCAACCTGCTGTGTTGATTCAGATTTCAGGTATTTTTAAATAAAAAGCTGTAACAATGTAAAATATAATGACCTTTGTTATAGCTCTCTATAGTAAGCCCACCGCACCGAAAATGTATTAAAACGCGTTCAGTTCGATGCTCGCAATTTCCCTACCAAAAATGAGTGCGCATGAAATCTGTAGTTACACTGTAGAATATGGGAAACTTTCTAGACTGGAAAGAGAGAGAGAAAGAGATGGAAGGGTGGGTTCACAGGATTATCCCGGATAAGGCCGGGAACTTCATCTAGTACATTCAAAAGAAGTTTTAATTAAAGGACAGAAACAAACAACAGTTGATTAGTGCAGTTAAGTTAAGATACACTATGAAATTGAGATTACTATGAAAAATCCTCACTCCCCAGTCTGAAGTCCCATGCCTCAACAACAAAATATTGCCATGCCCCACTGGTGTGCACCTCACCATGAGAAACAATGATTTAGAGGGAAATAGCATCAGTTTTGAATATAAGCGGTCTTGTCCACAGCATCTGCTTAGCTATATTTTTTTACGGAAAATGAGGTCTGAAAAACTCTCTTTGCCTCTATATCGGTGAGGAGCGGAGTGGAACGGATGCTGTGGACAAATGTACAGAGGCAAAGAGTGTTTTACGTCATTGTCTGTAAAAATAGCGGAGCGGAACGGATGCTGTGGAGAAGAGTAACAGTGTGATTTATGTGAGACGTTTTGTTGTTCCTGAAGAGATCATAGCTGCTTGGGGGCCACAGACTAAGATCAGTGGAATTATTGTATTTCTCGCCACCACCCTTCAATAATTCACTCTACTCGATGACTTTCTTTGACACAGGCTTATTTTCAGACAGATGTGTTGAATTTTGAAATTATTTCCCCATCAACTGCCTGACGAAAAAAAAACAAAAAACATTAACAGATGTGGGTGTCAAATACATTCAGAACTATTTGACCAAGTATTCACATGGCTTACTATTCGATTATTCAAAAAGTTGTGTCAAATAACCCATCGTTAATCAAGTGGGAGGTGAGGCCTTTTTCAATTATTCTTACTAATTTTAAGATGTTGAAAAAAATTACCAGTTTAGTAACTCTTGTCCGATATTCTTTTTCTCGTTCAGATCCTGCCTTGCCTGCGTGAAAGACAACTCTTGTGGTTACTGCTACACTGGAGAGACAGATGGCACTTGTCTCCCTTCCCACAGTGAGGAACGCTCTTCATTCGGAAGATGTAATGCTTCCAGCAGTTCGGAAACTCACTTCAAATGGGCGTTTGAATACTGTCCAAATGATTTCACCTGGATTGCCCTCATTGGCATGGCATTTTTTGTCTTTGCGTTTGCACCAGGTGAGATTCTACTAATGCCGATACAATATGTAGCTGTATGCATTGTCCTTGTTGGGTTAACATACGTGAAGAAAGTAATGCTAAAATATAACAGTGCTTATCAAGAGAGCTGTCTTAATGCATGGACACACTGGGCAGTTGCCCAAGGGCCCAAAAAGGTTTAACAAGGGCCCCATGTATACGGATTCCTGAGTAGTTGCGTAAGGGGCGGGCCGCAGTCTACTACTTTGCCCAGGGGCCCTTAAAGATGTGAAGACGGTCCTGTTTATCAAGAGAATAAAGGTTGTCTACACTTGTAGACACTGATCGATGCTGATGGCAACACGATTCAATAGAGTTGCAGACAACATCAAGCAGTTAATTTATGTACAGGCCTACAAATTTTTAGACACCCAGTGGCCTATAAATAACACTGCAACAGCAACAATAACAACAATGACAACAACAACAACAACAACCGCAGTGCAGTCTTCACTATTCAGACAAGTCAAACCACAAAGTGGCATTCATGTCTGTGTAAATTACAAAGGATGAAAGTACATGTATACACATGAAGTGATAAAATACATGGTAAATCTGTAATCATCCAGCATCTTTAGATCAGTTTAAGGTATCTTTGTAGAGGATTTCTGTCAGGTTAGTAGGATTATAGCAGGCGGCAGATTCCCTACATCAGAGGGATATCAGGACGATATATGTCCTAACCAGCGGATCTACGGAGGAAAGATGTTATTCCTATATGCAAACTTGATGTCAATCCTATGGGTCGGATTTTCGAATGGTAGCTTGCTTGTTATGTGCGGGGGTTAATCAGTACATACCCAGCGGAGCAAGTTACTAAAATCAAACAAATGGGCTAGCTGACTATTGTACATACATGCATATCCATCTCTGTTATAATTCCATTCTCCTATGTCCAGGCTTGGGACCGATGCCTTGGACCATCAACTCAGAGATTTACCCGCTGTGGGCACGGAGCTCTTGCAACTCTCTGGCCGCATGCACAGCCTGGGTGTGCAATCTGGGCATCTCTTTCACCTTCCTCACCATGACAGAAAACATCACAATATACGGTAAGTGTGTGCACAACACATAGTAGTAGGTAGACAGATACATGGAGGTGGCAGACATACAAATGCAGGCAGAGGGACCAACAGATCTACTAAACAAAATGTAGACAGTAGATGTATAGAGGGAAAATATCCAGATTGATGTACTATCAGATAAAATAATCACACAAAACCAACAATTTTGAAGGAGTTAAGTCCATCTGGGCCCCAAAAAACAAACTGCAAAGTTGTGAACAAAAATGAGTGAATGTATATTGTGCAAAGAACAGGATTTTAAATCTTTATTTTAGGAGGTTCACCGCTCTTGGCATTTACACCTCACTGTTTTGTTTTTATTTTTCTTGTTAATGTTTCATGTGTTTTTGTGGTAGTTTATTTATTTTATTTTTTTAATTTTGCCTGGGCAGTGGCTTTGTTTGGCCTGCTCTTCTCGATTTCCAACAGCTAAGGTATCTTTAACGTGCACACAGGCCCTCCCAGTTTTTCCTCCTTCAGAGAAGACTAGGTGCTTGATCCTACCTACCATAGGATCAGGGACCACAAAAACACTCAGAAACAAGAACAAGAAAAGTGAGGTGTACTTCCTAAAAGAAAGACCTAAACACATGAGCATCTTAGCACATCCACTCATCTCAGTTCTATACACAAACCTATCCTTACATAGCTGTATTTTCTCCTATCTTTTGCCATTTCCCAATCTTGTTCAAGTCGTATCGTTTCCCTCTGTTTCTGTAAGACTGGTGACTCACTGGGTTATGTCTATTCTGTCTCAGTTTTTGAGTGAGATGTAATCTATGGAGATAAGGGGCGAAACAGACTAAGACTGGTGAAGTCACCAGACCAGTGGCTCGCCGACCACAAATTTTGCTTCACACTAGCATAATAGGCACCGCCCACACCAGGACTCAGTGGGATGCATCGGGCAGTGCCTATTGTGTTAGTGTGAAGCAAAATTTATGGGCGACGAGCCACTGGTCTAGCGCCTATGCCAGCCGTGGTCTGTTTCATCCTTAAGTTTGACCTTACACACTGACGAGACTGTGAAACAAAGCTGTCGTTTTAGAACTGGCTTGTTGAAACTGTCTTACGTCAACAGTTGGATAGAAAGACCATGTGCACCGAATCACAGACGCAAACCACACTTGACTCAACATGCCACCGGCCTTCACCCTATTTTACACTCCGCGGCGTAACAGACCCGAGACACTCATTTTTTTCATCTGTTGTTAAGGGCGCATAGACTAATTACAAAGCCAAGTAGAGAGTTGTGAGTTGTGCTCACTGGTTAGCAATGGCTTATAATGTAAAATACCACACTTCCCTAACAGCATCCTCTTCATTATAATATCCCTCAACCAAATGTAGAATAGGGTTAATTAACCTCATTTGCACATCCCCACCACTGACCATTCCCTCACTTCACCCTCAGGTACATTCTGGTTGTTTGCGGCCATCACAGTGGTAGGTGTGGTGTTTATGATAATGATGCTGCCGGAGACGAAGGACAAAACCCTGGAAGAGATGGAGCTGCTCTTCATGACGTCACACCGGAGACAGGAAATTCTCAACAGCCGCGCCCACACCACAGACTCAAAGACAACATAAATCTAGCCTTAGGGGCAATCTATAAATAATAAGGTATGCATGCTTAGAAAAAAGGGGGAATACTCCCTGCCTAAGGAAATGTACATGGGAAGAATGAATGTTTCTGGGGGAGCATACGTATGCTTTTCAATTATGACGACAGTGAATTAAAAAGCTAGTTTTTATTTTCATTATTTTCTCCACATTAAGTTGTTGGATTTTTAAAAAATCATATTTCTAATGAAACAGTCAAATCGAAACATCAGTGCCTTATGGAGTGTATAAAAAGCGTAGACAGGGGAGGGGGGTCAAATATCATTTGTACTGTATGAACAGGAGAATTTACAGAATGTTTGAGCGTAGTCTTCCGACAATCTGCATGTTTTTCCACATTTTTATATATGTTGATATTGTATAATTTTAATGCTGATTTATTGCATACTTTAATTTTTGACACAATTTTGGTCATTCATTTACATCTTTTCTTTCTCAGGGCCCTCCTTCTCTATGTCTATCAATCATTTCATCTACTTCCCTTGGTGCTGCACATTTTCTTTGTTGCCATTGTCACTGTCATCATAATCATCATATAAGTCATTGTCCCTCTTATCATCTTATTTCATTTTCTCTCTCTTCTCCTCTTTATGCCAACAAATTAATTTTCATTAGGTCTTCATTTGTCCTCACATTTTATGTTTTAAAAATCACTTTTTTTGTT
Source organism: Onchidella celtica (assembly GCA_963931925.1). Classification (NCBI taxonomy): domain Eukaryota; kingdom Metazoa; phylum Mollusca; class Gastropoda; order Systellommatophora; family Onchidiidae; genus Onchidella; species Onchidella celtica. Next base: position 48,511,228 of record OZ007572.1, on the reverse strand, counting down.
ATCTGTTCTGCATGTCCATCTTTGTCATCACTGTTTTTAAAATTTTTTAAATCAAGTCATGTATTGCTGTCTCTTTCTTGTATCATCATAAAAATGTGTTTCCTGCCCCCCCCCCCAACTCTGCATCTTCTCAGTTGCATTTGGCCTCTCCATTTGCTCAAGTGTATCTTTCATTTTATCTCAGTATTGAAATGCTGTGTCAAATATCATCCTGTCACCTTTATGAGAGTATATCGTTGTCTCTTGAGATGAACACTCCTGTATTCAACCTTTTTTTTTAGTCTGCATTTGTTAATCATTGCTTTCGGTAATCAGATAATATTTGTAACTACTTCAACTCAGTGGTCTCAGTGTCCCAGGCCACATTCCTCTCCATGCGATCTTGGGTTTCTTCAATTCCTCCTTCGTTTTGAATTATCATCAATTAGTATTTTTTCAGCAGTGGAAACATGAAATGTTAATTTGCAATCGCTCTTATACATGTAGTTGTGAGTGTTGGTATTTCATATTTGACCTATAAACATACAGTGTACAGGGTACATTCTTTGCCAACACACTGTGTACAGAGAACATTCTTTGCCAACACACTGTGTACAGGGTATATTCTTTGCCAACACATTGTGTACAGGGTACATTCTTTGCCAACACACAGTGTACAAGGTACATTCTTTGCCAACACACTGTGTACAGGATACATTCTTTGCCAACACACTGTGTACAGGGTACATTCTTTGTCAACACACTATGTACAGGGTACATTCTTTGCCAACACACTGTGTACAGGATACATTCTTTGCCAACACACTGTGTACAGGGTACATTCTTTGCCAACACACTATGTACAGGGTACATTCTTTGCCAACACACTGTGTACAGGGTACATTCTTGGCCAATTTTGAGTTCCCCCACTGACTAAATTTCCTCCCTTATATTTGAAATTCCTGCCCTGGGAGCCAAGTGCTCCTACTTTGAGAATCACTGGTCTAGCTGTGTGTCAAAAACTAAGGTCCAAATGGCAGCGCAATCTAGCCATTGCACCACATTCCTCCTGAAATTTTGGCATTTGGCTAATGTTTTCGAGAACCACAGCAGGAATGGTAAAAATTTTGAAATGTTGTGATCATAGGAGTGTTCACTTCAGAGAACAATGCATGCCTTTGCAGCTTCATAAAAGTTTGTTGGTTATAAAAATGACAAAGCAGAAAAAACATCTCTTGGCAAAAAAATTGTATTGTTTATATTGTATAAATTAATGTATGTTCACTAACATCACTAAAATACGTACTTTAACTTCATACAGCCTGAGGTTCGCGTGGCTGCAAATTAATGTATTACATGATAACATTTTTTTGTTTGAATGTCACTTGAAAAATGTTTTGTGAACTTTGGCTCTCGTGGGGCCAGATTGAGGCCGCAGCCCAGGACAGGGTAAGGTGGAGGACCTTGGTGAACGACCTATTCCCCACTGGGGTTCAAGGGTTTAAGTCAAGTCAAGTCAATGACGGGTGCTCCTCCATAAATCAATTTCTTTTTTAGAATGACTGGATGTTAAGAACAATAACAACACATTGCTTATCAATAAACATGTAGATGACACAAAACAACAACCAGATTGAAAAATGAAGTTTTACAGGGAAAGATGTTTTTGAATCAAGGAGGTAATCAATTTATTATTCTACATTATAAGGGACATAACCATGTTTTCAATAGAATGCTGGGGCAGGATGTGGGTGGAGCACCTCTGCCACAGGAAGCTTGTCGCCTTTCCAAGGTCTGAAATGAAGATGTCCGAAGTCATCAAAAACTTAATAATATTCACACAGAGCAAAAGAGAGAATTTTTTTTCTTGACGTTGACGAATGAAAAGGGGATGAGAATTAACAGGGAACTTTCAAACGATTGAATTTTAAGAAATAAGATAATGTTATATGTCAGGGGTGGCCAAAGTTTCTTAACGTAAGAGCCACACACGGTAAACTTCAGGTGTTCGAGAGCCACAAGATGTGCACAAAATTTACACACGCGTTTTTATTGTTACATTTACAGTTTGACACAAACATTTTATAGAAATAATATTAAATACATGTATATGTTACAGTCAGACCGTGAAACCAGCCATTTCGTGAAATGCCTAAAAACTTTAGCCATTTCATGAAATGACTGTGAGGGTCAGTCACTTCATGAAATGGCTAAAATTTCTAGTCATTTCATGAAATGACTGAAATTTAGCCGCATTTAATTCACAGTTTGACTGATATCAGTCAACTTGTGTAATTCGGTGTGTTTATTCAAAAGAAACCACAGCTGAACTTGTTTTCAAGCCAAAGTGGTATGTGGTACATGGTCTCATTATGTGCTGTCAGTATGTGTGTAATTAGTGGTGTCAACAACTATTTGTCGATTAGGGGTGAGTTCAGGTCTATTCATGGACCTAATTGTCTGAGTTGTCATAATTGTTTTGACATGTAATGTTTTGATTAAAAACGTCTACATTATGTTCCTGGGAGTGGCCGGGAAGTGCGTGGAGCAAAGCTGGGGGTGGTAGAGAGAGAGAGCAAAGCTGGGGGTGGTAGAGAGAGAGAGAGAGAGAGAGAGAGATAGAGAGAGAGAGAGAGAGAGAGAAGAGAGAGGAGAGAGAGAGAGAGAGATTAAAATCAGTCACAGCTCGAATACTTGAACGTGTGTTGAAACATTCTGTTTTTGCTGTTATTTTGTGAATTACAACAAAAAATACAATAAAAATGACGGACAGTGTTGAGATGAGATTTAGAAATGGCTTGCTTGAGAAATATGAAAAAGTGTCCGAAATATCTCATTCCAAAGGATGTTTACTACAACATAATTGAAGAGATCAAGGCTGCCAGTGAATCCTCCAAAACAAAGTCCCGCCATGAATATTATCTTCTCAACAGGTATGAAATTCTTGAATGTGGTGATGTTCAGAAACTTATTAAGAAACGCCAGACATCCGACGAACTTCCAGTCTACTACGCATGCATAGAGGACACATTTGACATCATTAAGAAAGCCCATGTTGCAACTGGTCATGGCGGTAGAGATAGAATGATGAAGGAATTGTCATTGAAGTATGCTAACATTCTGAGGGATGATGTCGAACTATTCAAATCATTGTGCCAAGAATGCCAGAAAAAGAGAAAACGTCCAATGACCAAGGGAGTAGTTGTGAAACCAATACTGACAACGGAGTTTGCGTCCAGAGGACAGATTGATCTGATCGACATGCAATCCTTGAGCCACAACAGTTTCAAATGGATCATGGTCTACCAAGACCATTTGACCAAGTTCTGCATTCTGCGACCACTGACATCAAAACGAGCTACAGAGGTAGCCTTTCAACTTGCTGACATATTTCTTCTTATAGGCGCACCGGTTCTTCTACAATCGGACAACGGATCTGAATTTACCGCCGTTGTTATTACAGAACTTGCGACTCTATGGCCGGATCTCAAGATCATTCATGGCAAACCCCGACACCCCCAGAGCCAGGGTTCAGTCGAGAGAGCTAACGGTGACATCAAAGACATGCTTGTGGCTTGGATGTCAGATAACAACTCTACAGATTGGACATGGGGGATCAAATTTGTTCAATTCGCAAAGAATTCTTCGCACCATGCTGGAATCAATAGAAGCCCGTATGCTGCAATGTTTGGGACCAGCGCTCGGGTAGGACTAACATCAACATCGCTACCAGCTGAGGTGATTAGCTGACTAGAAACAGAACATGATTTGCTCGCAACTCTCGCTCCACCAGAAACGACACAATCTGAAGAAACACCACCTAGAAGTAACGAGTCAGAACTGCTAGCATCGATTAACGACCAACCGCCTGAGGAAACATCACCGGCAAACCTGCCTCATCCAACTGATCAACTTGATCAACGACAAGCTGACATTGTCAACCAACGACTAGATGCTTCTGCGTCACAAATTGTTCAGGCGGAACGAATGGTAAAGCGAAGAAGAATTGAACTTGTTGCTGGTGAAATAGGAGACAATGTTGCTGTGCCAATTCCACTGGTTGATCGAGGACGTGGTGATCCGCGAAATATTCTTGGTATCATTGTAAGTCGTGATGACAGCAATAACTACAGAATAGCCACAAGGAGTGGCATTCTTAAAGGCAAATATTCCCATAATCAATTTGACATTTGTCCTGAACGGCTTTTATTCGAGAATGACATCAACCAGGACACTGCGATTTCTCTAAGACATGCTGTGATTCAGACGTCGATCAGTGGAGGACAAGGTTTTGTGAAATGCTCTTGCAATTGCCATTCTAAATGTCAAACTAAGAGATGCACATGTTTTAAAGCGCAACTTCTCTGCAACAGTCGGTGCCACAGCAGTTTGTGCTGTTCTAACAAATAAAAGATGTGAAATATAACATTTTTTATATTGATTTTAACATTTTAACATTGATTTTAGAAGTTTTTAAAGTTACAGTCATCAGTTTTAAATTCTATTTAAGAGACTTTTAAAGTGACAATGCTTCAACAGCTTTCAATGGAGTATAAAGAACTTTGCACTGGATATTTGGATTATAATGCTGATACTATGGATGCTCTGGATTATTGACTAGAAAAGCAACGGCAGTATGGTTTAAAGGTATATTTTATATCATTTTATTATTTACTATCAATTCTGCAACTTACCCAACAAATAACAGATAAACAGCTAACATGTAATAATAATGTATAGCATTTATATAGCGCATATCCATTTAAAATGCTCTATGCGCTTTACTGAAACATGTCAACCACAGAGCAGAATGGAGCTGCCTGCGAAGCGCTCAACATACTGCACTGCTTCTTTCTCTCTCCCTGTCTCGCTCACTCTCTCTCTATCTCAGAGCAAATTGTAACGCAGCCTGTTAGGCGCAGTTCACAACTCACAACAGTTCACAACAGTTCACACAACACACAACTCAAATAATATTTGAATATTTAATAATGAATAATAAATTGAATATTTAATAATGAATAATAAATTCTGGCGGGGGGGGGGGGGATGATATGGATAAATTTTAATCTATTAATTTCAACTTTCAATTTTGCCCGGGCAGCGGCCTTTCGGCCTGCTCTTTACGATTTCCAACTGCCAAGGTATCTCTAACGTGCGCAACGTGCACACGGGCCCTCCGAATTTTTTCGTCCTTATCCGAGAAGGCTAGGTACTCGATCCTACCCCCCAATAGGACCAGGGACTTGAAAATATGAGAAAAATCCAATTTCCAACATGCCCGCACTGCCCGGGTTCTAAACCCGGGACCCTTGGCATGAGAGGCGAGCACCTTTCCTCTAGACCACCTTGTCCCCGCATGTATGTGGTTTTTTTAAAAACTGATTAAACTTACGTTTGAAACTAGTCGGATCTCGGTTCATACCCAATTAATAAATAACTGGAAAGCTTAAATGTAACTTTAAATAAAACACGAAGACATTCAGTCATTTCATGAAATGCCTGGTCATCAATTTCAGTCATTTCGTGAAATGCCTAAAAACTTTAGCCATTTCATGAAGTGACTGACCCTCACAGTCATTTCATGAAATGGCTAAAGTTTTTAGGCATTTCACGAAATGACTGATTTTGGTCTGACTGTAACATATACAGCGATATTTATTCATGTATGTGGTTTTTTTAAAAACTGATTAAACTTACGTTTGAAACTAGTCGGATCTCGGTTCATACCCAATTAATAAATAACTGGAAAGCTTAAATTTTTTTCTTATCTTTTTATAATAACTTTGATGAACACAGAGCCCAGCCAACATATTTCAACGACCCGCATAATTATTGAAAGTCAAAGAGCTGCATGTGTGAGCCGCGGTTTGGTCACGCTTGTTAGATGTATTTGATAATTAATTCATTTACGTTCTGATTTGTGTCTGAGGAGCTGTGGTTATAAAATACACTGAAACACAGGCGAAACTGCCCAGGACCTGCCGATTAACCCAGTCACTGCCACGAGTCAAACAAAATGATCAGCAACTTGATCAGCACAGTGCTGGCTAGAGCCAAGGGTATTCAGCTTTCCAGAATTGTACAGGGTAAATGTTTAAGTGTAAGCAGTACTTTGAGGGAGACAGAACACCGAGAAAATTATTTTGAGAAAACGGGAGGCGGCTAGAAGTGTATAATATCCCTAGTTAGTGCTCAGAAAGCGGGAGTGAAAGAAAAAACAAAAACAAGTGAACAAGGATGGGCTCGAACCCGTGACCTCTGCTATGGCACCTAACGTCTTGCCAGGCAGAAGAAAACCAACTCGCTTAACAATTCTGTCACTCAGTCCAAAAAAAAAAGAAAACAACAAAAAAAACCACTCGACTGTAGCCGAATTATCAAGCATCAATTAGGCACATACATTTCTAACCGCCTCACCTTTTCTATGAAATGATTATATTATGTATGTGCAGTGTGAGGACGATAAAAACTCTAAATTATATCAAATTCATAAGATCACCGCTTGCAAGAAAAAGAGGCCTTGGCAGGACACAGCAATTTCTACCTAACAGAAGCCGAGTGACTCTAGCTTCCAGACATCTAGCTGTTTATTAATTAATGCGTACCACTGAGTTTTCATTATCATTATCATCATTTTTTGTTGATGTTGAAATTGTTGCAAAATATGCTCAAGTATTTTGGCTGGAGGGACACTGAGTCAAGTCTGCGATGTCTCGGTTATAATGTAACATAATGACGGACTCTTGCTTGTTGAACAGGACCTCTGCCTCGCTTTGTCTTGTTCCGGGTGCGTCAAAACTGTCTTATGTCGGGTCGTGCAAAGACAGACCTCGTGCTCTGACTGTCTGAGTCAAAACAGACGTAAAGCAGACGTGGCTCAGTACGCCACCGGACGTAAGCTCACAAAGTTCAAAAGATTTAACATGTTGTATGATATATTACATTCTATATTTCTTTACAGTGTATACCATAATTGCTGCCTGGTTCTTTAGAGAGGGAAAGAGTGAAGACAGCTTTGAGTGATAAGTATGAGAGTGAAAGTGATGATGATGAGAGAAACATGTTGACGACACTTTAGCCATACCTGTAGTACATTCGTGGGGCGTCTGCCAGGTTCACTTGCTGAAACACCTGAAACGTAAGCACAAGCGTCACTCGATCAATAGATTGTTGGAATATCACTATATTAAATCTGTTAATCTTGTTCTGATTTCACTATCAGGATATGAACAAGTTTTTTTCTTCTTAATATGATAATAAAGATCGCATTATTATGAACGTACTTAAACGATGCAGGTCTTTTAATGTTGGAGAACTTAGGCAGAGGCGTAACTATGGTTCGTGGCACCCATGTCATAAATAGCAACAACAAAAAACAAAATAAAAATTGAAAAAAAAAAAAGCGCCCATTTATGACTTTGTTCTTCAAAGCTCTGGCTTATTTTCTTATACAGGATTTTTTGGTCCAGATCTAACGCTCCGGGCACTTGCCCCCTTCTCCAGTCTAGTTACGCCTCTGAACCGTGCATTATTAACAGCAAACATGAAAGATTTGCACCCTGCGGCTTTGACCTTAGTTTTCGATCTCAAAAGGGGCCATCCATAGAGTACGCATGGTCGGAGGGAGGGGCGCAGGAAAGAGGACTTTTTCAAGGGGAGGGGGGGGGGTGTTGTTAAATCCCCAGAATCAAGCATACGTCCTTTATGGGTGACCCCAAACTTGAAACACAGGCCTTAGATAATACTAATTATTTACAAGTATCAATCACCATAACTGCATTGCGTAACGACAGCTTACTGAATTTTAATACTATACTCAACGCGTGTTTAATGACATACTTAGTAGCCTACAATTGCTGACAGGTTTCTGACATTTGGTAGGTTGGAAACTTCTGATTTATCATTCTCTCCCTCTTCTTTAGACTGTCATATTGTATTATTTGATTTACATGATGTTCTAAGAACCAATATCAAATTTTTATCTGTATTTTAATAAACTAAACAGCGTAAAACCGATGAGTGCACTTTCTCATATTTTCAGTGGTAATACATGTACATGGATGTTTTATACCAACGCGTCTTATATGTCCCTAATGTCAATGTGTACCAAATAATGTCTTTTGTCGGAACGAATGAATGAATGAACGAATGAATGAAACTGGTGGAAGGCGGAGGTTGTAAACATTATGTACTGACTAATCAGAATGGGACTGTCTTTGTGTATACGTGGTATGTGTGTGTGTGTGTGTGTGTGTGTGAGTGACAGAGAGAGAGAGAGAGAGAGAGAGAGAGAGAGAGAGAGAGAGAGAGAGAGAGAGAGAGAGAGAGAGAGAGAGAGAGAGAGAGAGAGTGAGAGAGTGAGAGAGTGAGAGAGAGAGAGAGAGAGAGAGAGAGTGAGTGTGTATATCATGGGATATTTGCCATATCGTTGTATGCGACATTTTGCCGATTTTGAGCTTTTGTCATGAAAGTGGTTCTCACACTCCTAATTCCATTATGTACAAGTGTAGGTCCAATCGGTTAAAAAGTTTTCACAACACAATGGTTTATGCATTTTGGCCCTTTGCCAACCAAATTTCAATCCTCGTTTTCTCAAAAAGGCAAAAGTGCACAAACGACAATATAATATGGCAAATACCCGACGATACCCCATATAAGGCTGTTTTTACTTGTACGCACGTATCCCAAGCGTTTTGCGCTAGGGGCGCGTACGTATACTTACCTATCCCTAACCCCGTCCTTATCCTCAACTCTAAATCTTATCGCACCCCCTACCTTGCCTCTTACCGTTTCAACCAAAAAAAAAAAAAAACAGGAAGAAAGCCAAAAGAAAATCTGAAAGAATAATTAATTAAGGCTGTTGTCAGGAGTATTTTGGGAGGAGCTCTCTAGCTCTGGAGTCACAAAAGGCTTTAAAATACGTACCTGGTAGCGCAAAATACTTGAGGTACGTAGGCCTGCATACAGGTAAGAACAATCTACGGTGTATTACATATAAATATTATGTTTATACACACCGGTATAGAGTAGTTTGTTGGAGTGTCATAAATGAAAGCACGTGTATATACAGTCTTTGTCCTTTTGTGACAGCTGATAGGATCTGTGACAGGTTGGCCGCTGTGTTTGGTGACGTCAGGAGTGGCAAAAGTCACTGTGCGTGACGTTTCAGGCTGAGGTCTTGTGACTGCTGACTTTGCTCGCTGTGACTGATAGTAACGTAATTTTCTTTCCTTCTCTAGACGAGCTGGGAAACAGCAGATGGTGAAAGTAAATGTGTTAAACTTTGTTTGTATAAAACTCACAGCGAAAGATTACAATAACTCCGTACTCAGGACTGAAAAGTTTGGAAATGACAATTAAGACTAAAACCCTGAATACTTTGAAGATGTTAAGATCGAGGCTACTGTCAGTGTTAGGGGGACATAGTATTTCACATGGATTGATGGGACTGATGATAGGAATCAGAATTCTAGCACTCCGGGCATCCCCATAAGTGCTCCTCTCCCCGCACCAAGATCCATTTGAGGGTTATTCCAGGGGGTATATGTATAGAGAGGTCTCGCTATTGGCCGATTTGCACTGCGAGATACGGGAGGCTCTGCAAAACCACTGGTAGCATGGAGCGGAATCTAGGTCGCTGCGGTAAACAATACCCGTTTGTGCATTTCCACGGGGCGTAAGAGCTTACAAACGGCTCTAAATAGTTTCAATCAGCCCAAAAATATGAACAAACCACAGTAAACAGATATGCCCACTATCTTTGGTGAAGAAAGTCTCTTTCAATTCTTTAATTTCTTGTTTACCGCAGCGACCTAGTTTCGCGATTTGGCGGAAGTGAATACATGTACATGTGCATACTCTCTGGTTATTCTACTACATAGTACAAAGTGTTTCACACAGAAAACTGCAGCCAAACAGTGAACACGGCTCGGTATTTTCTCTATTTGGTTTTGTAATTAGACTAAATTCACCAAGTCTCACAAACAATATTCAAAGATCAATAAAAATTACAGGTTTTTGGACTCAACGATTGGTTGTAAATTATTTTTGTGTCATGTGACGTCACAGAACTTGCGCTTCTATAAAACTTTGAATTATATTTCGCCTTTTGCCGGAAGTTCCAAGGCTATAATGTTTCATTTTCTTAAGAGGTTGTATGCTTCTTCTTGGGTTACAGTTAATTTTTGTTAGAGCGCAAGCTTAGCTGCCGTGCCCCAAAACAAATCTTTTTAAGTCTGCATGCTGAACGTCAGTGGGTTTGAAAAAGTCGAAACACAATTTTTGTTAAGAGAGAGAGAGAGAGAGAGAGAGAGAGAGAGAGAGAGAGAGAGAGAGAGAGAGAGAGAGAGAGAAGGGGGGGGGGATTCTCACATACAAATTTGGTTGATTAATCACAAGCTTTAAAATGATATAAACCATTCTGCACGTCCAGAATTATGGTATCAAACAAAAGGAGGTCTTGTATAAGCTTAAAAACGATATGAAATACTCCCATATATCCAAAAACACCTTCATAGCAATTATACTGATTTTACCAAATGGCAGATATACCCTTATCAAAACCACTAAAGCTGTGTAAGGAAGCGGAAACGGCCACGGGAATGGCAAAAATCCGTCAAGTGGTACATAGAAAGGATGTTTCCATGTACACGCTGGCGTGTCCGTACAAATGAAATCATTCTTTCTATTTCACTACTTCAAAGGATTTGACTTTTCCGTTGCCGTTTCAGTTTCCGTACAAGTGAAAATCCAGCTTGAGTGTAAAGCTTAAGGGACGGGAACTCACCCATGTATTCTGATGCAGTTTTGGGTCTAGAGTTATGTTTCCTGACAGCCTCCCCATAATCCCGTCTCCGTCTGGCGGCCAGCACGTTGTCTCCAAGGGCGGGCGTGCCACAGCGGAATGGCTCCACTCTCTCCGCCAGAGAAGCAGGACAGGAACCATGGCTGCGAGCTGAGTCAGAGCGGTCCATATCTGTGTTGGACTCTGGAAATAAGATACCAGCAAGAATAGGAAATGCTGTTTGACACAGGGAAAAGTTCTGTTCAATTCATCACCACATTTGAGGGACAGCTAGGGAAAATACATTGTTGAAATATTAGTTTGAGGGACAACTAGGGAAAACACACTGTTGAGATCTATACAAAAACCACCTGCACAGAAGGCTGGACAAAATCCCGAGAGACTTCAGCCCAGGCGCACACCAGTCTATTGTGATCTGCCGATTGATCGGCTGTCCAGTGATACTACATGTAGTCTAGACTCGAGAAGATGAGACACTCCCTTCTTCGAACCTCTGAAAAAGTAGTGCACATAGTCTGCGCATTGATCGGGGGTGGGGCCCATGGCGCATAGCGTGAAAAAAAAAAAATGCTTATAGAAGCCTAGATAAATAACTTGAAAATTTCTCCAAAACTTTCAAAAGAAAGTGGCGGGACAAATGGAAACCCGGCATGCAAGAGGAAATCGAACCAGAACTCTCGTGCGTGCTGAGTGAACGCTCTACCAACAGCCGTCAGAGCCATCATTGGCACAAATAAGCTCGAGTTGTTACAAATCCCAATTAAAAGAGCTCTCGTGTAATGAAAATGAAAATGTCTAAATTTTGTTTTGTGTATAGCCAAGCAGTCCCCCCCCCCCCAACCCCCCACTTCCGAACTTACAGCAAGTAATTCACACATAACGACACGTCTATTCTATAGAAACCACCAATGGGGATGAATGACTCACCTAACTGTTTTTTACTGGGTTTGTCCGGGTTCAAGTTGATCTCTGTGATGGTGTGGGGGACCAGGAGGGTGAAGAGTAGTCTGAGGAGGAAACGAAAAAGAGAAACCGGACGATATCACTTTTGTGTACTATAAGGGACAATTTGACAATGTGAGGGAGAGAGAGAGGGGGAGGGAGAGGGGGAGGGGTTACAAAGAATTTGCCAGCTTCAGATGTCCCAGACATAGCCCCAATACGTCTCTAGTGACTCATTTTGGTAATTAAAATCTCATCACATTTTTTTTTTTCGGATCAATGCAAAGCTCTTGGAATGCTTCATCTTAGGTCTTTTTTTTAATGAGAAGAACAAAAAATATCTTGTTTTGGTTTAATTGTGATCGTGTTAAAACTAAATGTAGAACGCCGGCTCAATGTGGAAGTTGGCAGATGGGAATAGACTAGAGTTACTGCAAGGCTGACCTGTCATAGAAGTCCTGGATGTGAGGATGATAAAAACTGTCAACGTTGAAATAAGACTGGGAGTCCGGCTCTAACTTCTCCGCCTGTGGACAAAAGTGCAATATCATTAGTACTACATTTCCGTGCATTATAATAGCGTCTTCATACATGACTTCAATTTCTGTTGATGTCAGAATTTCCGCACTCCACCCAGAAAAAAAAAGGTTTGCTTACTGAAGTGTCCCAGTGGTCTGTACAGCCCAGAAGGGCAATTTATACGTTAACGTGTCCTCACAAATTCTGGGCTCATAGGTGCCATAGTCGTAATTTGGTAAGAATAAGCAGTACATACAGATGAAAATCACATTAGCCTTACATAACTTTGCACTTAATACGATATAAAAAAATTTGGCCCTTTTAGGCTCGAGGAGGTGGCAATATGTTTAAAACCACAGATAGTTCATAAAAATAATAGACAGCTCGAAGCATTTTTTATTTTTATACCATTTAAATTTTGCACTACATATACACAGTTCCTGTGCTTAAAACGAAATAACTCTGGCATGTAAAAGGAAACACATAGCCCGGGACAGAAACCTTGGAATGAGAAGGTTTTATATCAAAGTGTGTAAAGGCTCATGGAAAAATAAGATTACTACATGAACGAACAACATCAAAGGCTTAAAACATAGAACTCGAGAAGAAGGTAAGGATTAAACATACAGACTTTAAAACATATTACATATTATATTATGACTTCTAAGGATTTCGTTAATAGTTACCATACAAAGAGGGCCCATAGTTAAAAGCAAAACACTCAAGAAAGGATTTTGGACTGGTGTTGGCTAAGCATTGTCTATGTGAGATGTAAATGTCCATGGATTTCAGAAATATGGAAGGAGTTCCATATGAATAGCACTATGGATATTACAAGGACGCGACTTAAGGAGCGTTCGTGAGCGGGTGGTCGCGGTGGGGCAGCGTCCACCTGATGAGTCAGTCCTCTAGGTGGATGTTTTTATAGTAAATGCGGGGCTCGGCGATTAACACTCGAACATGAAACAGGTGCCCGACTAAAGTTGTATAACTCATATGGTACTCCTCCTTGAGATATAGTTACTCCTACACTTTTATTGCAAGGCATCAAAGAAGGATTAAATACAGACGGAGGTTAAACGTGTACAGAGGAAATGACCAATTACATATATTTCGGAACTAGTAGGTTACCAGACAACGTACAAAAAGTACTCCTACAGCCTTATAGTAGAACACCAAAGAAAGGGCTTAGAAACGAAAATGGTTAATCATGAAAACAATACAACAGTATGAGGTTTAGATATTTCGAAACGAACGTTATGTAAGATAAGTATATTATACATATTTCGAAACAAACACTATATACTTGAGATAAGTATAAATATAGATATGGAGAAATTAAGGTATTACTGCAAAAAATTCAACCAACCACGCATTTCAGATAGAAACAGCCAACTCAGTTAAATAATATACCAACAGGGTTATTTTTTTTCCCGTTTCCAACTACAATCCAGATTTTAGGCCATATCGACAAATGCCAAAAGCATGAAAATAAATTCTTAAAAAAAGGAAGAAAGTCACTGCTAAATCTGTATAACCAAATGCGTTAGAATATAGTCAGACAGAAACAACTGAATTAAAAACCGAGGTTAAATAGCAATAATTGTATGCAGGAGTTGTAAAATAATGAGAAGGAAAATCAGGTATTCAGTAGTATGGATTAACCTGAGATATACATTTTTAATACCTTTCTCAAATACTTATTTCTGCGAGGTTCTCCACCCGGCTCCAACGGGGACTAGATGAGAATAATGAGGACGATGACGAGGATGAAAATGTTGATAAGTGATGATAACACATGGATGGACTAAAAGCGAGTCATGTAACTCTGCAGAACCTCTATTCACAGAGTATCTCCATGACTCTGAATGAATCATGACAAACATGAAAAAAAAAAAAAAAAGTGCCAGCGACAGATGTGCTCACAAAAATACGTTATGTCATGTTATGTGCGCACAGTCACTTGCCTCGAAATGTTAAATGAATATGGAGCACACAATTAAAGAAATAACACTCACTGATGACTCATAATAACGCAATGGGAACACTTAGGGCATAACCCCCCCCCCCACCCCCACCCCCACCCCTCCCTCACGTATATTATATATATATCTACTCATCCAAGTTCTAGAGTTTTCCAAAATACAGAAACAAACTAATAAGGAAAGTTGTTTAATTAATCTCTTTGCACGTAAACCCCTGAGATGCCAATAGTTAAGTGTTGCAAGTCTTGACAAAACTGTGGAATGTTACCCGAATGTTGTCTATGTAAAGCAAATAAGTGTGCAGCTGTGCAGTAAAGTTAAGAGACTCACCAAGGGTCGCGTGACGGAACCTCTCACAACCAATGAGCTGACGTGGCTGGGGTTCAAGGTCAAGGCATGGTCCAGATCTTGGATTGCCTGGGGATGGAATGCAGAGGTGAGTAGAATAGAGACTGGTGGTGACGAACAACTTACGTATGTAAAGTCAAAATGTTGCAAAAAGAAAAAGTTGTATGTAGCAAAGCCTCGCGTAAGAAATGCTACATACAACTTTTTCTTTTTGCCATATTTTGACTTTGCCTATGGCCTTGCTGCGACCCCACAGTTTTTCTGTGGTTTTTATAATATTTCGTCAAACTTACGTATGTATTATGTCCTATTGCGCGAGCGTATGTATTGAATTTTATAAGAACACTCATGAGTACGTTATCTTATAGTTATAGCGTATGTTTACTAAAGCATTTTGGGTGTGAGAATTTTGTTATTGCTATTGTCAAAACCGTTATTGCTGCTAAAGATGATCAAGTCACGAACTGTAAAGAGAATATAATTAAAAAAAAATGGGAGTCAGCAGATGATTATGAGGCAGATAATTGAGACTGGACTTGCACTATAAGCAGCTGTTACTAGTATCGGGTACTGTAGGCATCCATTATTAACACTGCAATCTGCTATTACCAGTATCGAGTACAGTAAGCAGATGTTACTAGTATCAGGTGCTGTAAATAACTGTTACTAGTATCGGATACTGTAAACAGCTATTACTAGTACCGGGTACTGTCAGCAGCTGTTGCTGGTATTGGGTACTGTCAACAGCTGTTACTGGTATCAAGTACTGTACGGAGCTGTCACTGGTACTGCAAGCAACTGGTACATACTATTCTACAAAGAGAAGAAACTCACTTGTCTTTCCTCATTCCTGGAGGCCCTGACGAGGGCTCGTATACAGTAAACATCCTGAGAAACAGAATCACAAATGACATCAATCTCAACCCTCACGGATCCAATCATATATGTCATCCTTGTCATACACGATAAAAACCGTGTTCTCATGTGTACGAAAACAGAAACGGGAACGGAAACGACAAAAATCCACCAACTAGTACAGAGAAAGAGTATTTCCATGAGTACGGAGATGGTGTTTCAATACACATGAAAAGAAGATTTTTTTTGCCGTTGCCGTTTCCGTTTCCGTACACATGAGAACACAGCTCAGTTCATTCATTTATCATTGTCCGTTCAAATATACTATATTTTATTACATTTTAACCCACGACAAAGTGCTGTATTTTTGTAAAGCATCATTTTGCAATGTTTGAAACAAAAATGATAATTATTATTATAAATTATGTCGCCACATGTGGTCCTGCCCGCTGTTCGTCCGTCTGTTCACAATAATAATAACAATAATAGTAACACTAATAATAATGGTAATACATAGCATTTACATAGCGCCCCACCTCGTAACAAGCAGGTTCTAAGCGCTTTATAACATTTATATCGTATCTATTCTAAATCCTTTTTATAGTGACCACATGACTGTGTTTGTGTGTCTCTGACTTTGACTGTTGGGACAATAAAATACCTACCGGGTTTTTGCTGTCCAGCACGACAGCTGATTCAGCATCTCGTAGTGCACTTGTCATTCTTCCTGGATGGATAGATTGAAGGATACATGGATGGGTTTAGAAATGAAAAGGTGGGCAGAAGGATTGCAACTTTAGTTCCTGCTTGTTCTATCTCCATTTTCTAAAAAACTGGAGATCTTTTAGTACGTAAAACAGATACATGTGTATAACAAATGCACACTTTGGCTCTTGTTTAAAATGCGTCGTGGCACTTATCAAGCTGTTCCGTATTTCTGATTTGTTCTAACTCCTTGTCACAATACATATGTACTAAACCGCAAACGTTTGATGTCGAATTTATCAGTTGTGCAAAAAGTGGAATTGGAACAAACAAAAACTAAGGTCGCGAGTTAGATTGGTGGTTCAAAGGATGACTGTCTTAGCGGGCTGATTGATTAGTTGATGGCTGGATGAAAGGATAGGCCAGGGCACATATAAAGGTGGAAAAATGCATCCATGCATGGCTAGAAAGATGGAAGAGTCTAAGGCTGGATAAAATGACCAAATTCACAAGAACTAAGGTCCACAAATGGGGGGGGGGGGGATTAAGTTTAATGCATTTAGGAAAACGCAAAAGGAAATGCATGTAAAGGATGTAAGAAATATTTCCAGGACAGATAAATGAATGAGTGAGTGAATGAATAAATGAATGAATGGGTGAATGAATGAATCAATAAAAAGATATTGGCATAGCTGATGACAAAATTTGTGCGATCCCGGATCACTGTCGAAAACATAATAAAAAACCAGTAAAATAACTATGAAAATACCAGTAATATCAAGAACTTCTCATGTTTTCCGATAAAAGTGAAAAGATCGATAGAAATGACTGTATGGTTTGAAGAGTGAAAATAATGTAACTATTATTATCTTTACTTCTATTAACTGCATGGCAGCGGGTATCTGTGCTAAATGAAAAGACTGTTGTTATAGGTACCTACACACCCGATGAGTTTTGCGCTAGGGGCGCGTACGCTTACGTACCATCCCTAACCCCGTCCTTATCCTCTACCATAAACCTTATCGAATCCCTAACCTGCCCCCTACCCTTTCAACCAAAAAAAACTGGAGGAAAAGAAAAAGAAAATCTGAAAGAATAATTAATCATAATTAATTAAGGTTGTTGTCAGGAGTATATCGGGAGGAGCTTTCTAGCTCTGGAGTCACAAAAAGGCTTTAAAGTATGCGCCTCTAGCGCACAAAAAAAATTTAAAAAATTGGGTTAACAACAATCTCCTCGATTATTCCTCTGGCTAAAATCCTCCCACCTCCAAATTCCTCTCCAGGAGAAACTTCCTCCCTTACGGTGTGCAATTTCTCCTCTGAGAGCCACGTGCTTCCCGTTTAGGAATCACTGTATTATATATATATAATCTTTACCTTAAAAACCTTACCTGACATTGTGTAGGCGAAAGCGCGGCGTGAGTACAGGGGTGTCATCAGGCAAGAGTTGGTCGAACATCCTGCTGCACAGCCACCCTGAACATACAACATGACAAGGGAGGTTTTCTTTTGTGTTAGTAAGTAGACAAACCTAGGCTGGTGTAGGCGCCAGACTGGTGGGTCGGCCCTCCCCCCCCCCCCCCCATAAATCAGCACCATTTATATTCGATCCCCTTCCGGCTTTTAAAAAAAAAAAAACGTATAACCACAGTACGACATCCGCCTTTACAGCAGACTGAAAAGTCTTTTCATGCATTAGCATTCATACTAAAGCCGGATTATGAAACACGTACATGTTATAATCGATCCAATTCGGCAATGGTCATCTAGCAGGGTTCAATCAAAATTTGAATGAATAAATGAATAGATAGACTGATAGATACATGTAAATAAAAATAATAAATAAATAAATTTATGTAAGTTGCAAAACTTACGCCGAAAAATCCGATTTGAAAAAAAACAACACGGTTTTCACCTAAATTCCCTAAAAATACTGTAGTTTACAGTGGGCTTGACCAAAATGTCCAGTGCGCAAGTTATTGCAATTTCAAAAATATTGGACTATCGATTATTGACTGTCTGCACAGAGCATCTATGACCAAAAAAGACTGCATTTTATAAACAACAAACAAACAACACACAAACAAACAGACGAACTGGAGGAACTCGGAAGTTCAAGCAGATCCATAATCATATCCCAGCAGTGAAAATAATGCCTGAAAACAGGTTTTTCCGGGCTCTGCCGGGCACATCAGTTAGTCCCATGAACGTTCTTACCGGCAAACAACAAGCACACTTACCTTGGGTATAGATACACTTTCAATAGCTTCTGTGTAATGTTTGATAGACTTTCTGTGAAGACCCATGCGCTGAAGGGCCAGTCCTAGATGGAAGTGAAGCTCGTACAACTGAGGAAATGCGGTAATGAAATACAGGAAGATAAAGCAAGAAAAGTGCAGTAATGTAACATTCTCGTGCAATGATGAAGTGGCCCAGAAATCATGTCCTACTTGGCATAAAGTCGGTAATTATCTGCACAATAAAGGAATTGATGTTAAAAATTTGTTATCGAAAGCTTCTGTTATGGCCAAGCAGACAGAGAAAATTTAACGAAAAATGTCATAGAAATGGCCCCCTTATCTGGCATTGGTCAAATAGTCAAATTAATGAGTTTTTTTTTTCTTCTAATTTTCTGAATCATGGTGCAGTACAAATTGCGAGGGAAGAATTACATTCTGCCTGTATTTTGCATGAAGGCAGGGGTCCACTGTTTTGCAGCGCTAGATTCCTACAATAAATCAGTACAAGCAAAAGGGATAATCAGTTGAGATAACTTGAGTTTCTATGCCCCTTTAAAATGTATTATTTTTGCCATAGGAGAGAAAAGTCCTGTCAATCTGTTTCTGGAATCCTCTTAGCAAGAGATGGACACTGACGCAAATATGCCGTTTGGTAGGTTTGTATTATCTAGGTCAGTAAAGTTCTACATCTACTCTTTTGATTTCAAGGAGTTGGACATAATATTTTATACAGAACTAATGTTCTGTTACAAGTATCCAGGAAAGTAACGAACTACATTTCTGTCTTCAACATCCCAGAAGACGTTGCATATAACATTATAATACAGAAAGTAATGTCCTGTTCAGCCTGCCAGTACAGGTATCCAGGAGAGCAGGGAACGCTCGGAAGACGCTGGATATAACATTATTTATAGAACTAATGCCCAGGACCTGTTTAATTCGTCAGAACTAGTATTACCAGAGGGGGGACAAAGGATGGCGTTCAAAAAGATCTACAATCGATCAAGTTACGACCAAATAAAGTAGAGAGTAAAATAGACAAAAACATCACCATCCAAATAACATGATATGAATGTTCTTTATTCTGGATATTTCACAATGATCTAACCTTCTGATAAGACCAAAATCTTCATGACAGTTTGTTTCTATGCCAGCCGTTTTAACACAATCAAACAACACGCTAAGATGGATTACTACAAGTAATTTCCAGGGTCCATACAACTTACCAGCATAGCATAGGAAGACGGAGGTTCATAGTCTGTAGGGAAATGTTTTCTGTCTATCACCCATAGAAGTCTTTGGTAAGCTTCCGTCACCTGAAATTATAAGATTGTCAGTTAGGCATTGCAAGTGACTTTCCGATGCTAAATATAGCTTGGATAAAATCTTTAATCGCCCACCAACCAAACATTCACCAGTTCACACCTTATTATCATTTGTTTATTTCCGCGTGATTCAACATTATTTTGCTTGTGTGATTGACAAGTATTTTGTTTCCATTCAGATACAACACACACAATTGAAAGAATCACCCGAACCTATGCACATGTTGGCCCATGCTGTCTTATACTAATACCCTCCTACCACCCCCCTCCCCCGCCCCAAAAAGCAACAAAACAACAACAACAACAACAAAACCCGTTTCCATGGAATGCTTCAGGCTAAGGGCTTAAGCTAAGATGGTCCTTGGTTCAAAATGTTAAATGGAATGATGAAGACGCTACAGACATTGCCTACTTCTATCTCAGCCATAGCCGGCATGTTTTTCTTCTCAAATATTCTCAAGCGCTTCCACAGACTGTCGTCTTATTGACTAGCTATCAATGGTCAGTCAAACTGTCTCCACCGCAGTCAGCATCAGTCATGACTGTAACCAGATGTTGAACATCTTTTGTTTCTTCTTTTTGTTTCTTTTGTTGGCCCTGGATTCTTGATTTTTTCTCGCATTCAGACAGGAGCAGAACAGATCGTGACTCCCATGTGTATAGATATGCTTGGAATCTGATACTTTGCTGTTCATTGACATTTTTCATGGCACTACTTAGTTCCAGGACATCATTATCAATGAGAGAATCCACCATCTGGCATTTTCTCACGACCCCCTCCCAGGACCCTTTTTTTCCTGCCTTAAACAACAACAACAACAACAACAACAATAACAACAACAACAACAACAACAACAACAACAACAACAACAACAACAACAACGACGACTGAATGAAAGGCTCTCACCTTTCCCCAGCGTTTGGACCGCTCGTTGACCACGATGTATCTAAGAATGCTGTTGGCCACTCGATGTACCTCCTTCATGTTTCGGAATTTCCATTTAGGTCGACGTTCTGATGCCATGGGTGGGAAATTCTCCATTGTGATGACGTTTCCTTGACTAAACCACACACAGTTGATTACAAGTGGCTTTTCAACCTTTCAGAATGGTCTTAAGTTTCTATCTAGTTCACTTCACATACAACATAAACTGGAATGTCCATAGATCTAGATGTTTGATTCCTTCAGCATCAGCCGTCATAACCTATCTGCGATCATTTGACACATAATTATAATGTGGCGTCTTTCTCTTATCCTGCTTCAGTGCCCTGGGTTTTGCAAAGTAGAAATTTATACTCCTGAAAGAAGAAAGTATGATAAAGTTAGAATTCATAAGCTGTATTTTGTGACCTTAGATGTTGTTTGGTCCAATTCCACTTTTTGCACAACTGAGAAAGTCGACGTTAGACTTTTGCGGCTTGAGTATTGATGACAAGGAGTTAGAGTAAATCGGAACGGTGGAACAGCATGAGAAATGCCACGACGTATTTCAAACAAGTGTCAAAGTGTGCATTTGTAGTATCTCTTCTACATACTACATGATCTCCAATTGTATCAGAAAAAGGACATAGAATAGACAAGAACTCAGGTCGCGATTTGTCAACTGAAAACAAAGGAAGATATGCAGAAAATGTCAGGAGAACAAGATAACTGTTTTCACCCCCTCTCCCATACACACACAATAACAAACAAGGAAATGAACGAAGAAACCAATTATTCAAAGACTTTAAGAGCATTTTCTCTGTTTTAGATGAATCGCGCGGAGTAATGTTATCTGATTTATCAGATTTCATCAAATTCCTTCATTGTGATTTGTTGCCTACGACTATTTCACGTCAAATTAGTCCCTTTTCTGTCATTTCCTCTTTCAACAGAAGAGAGAAGTCTCGGCTTGTCGTAACCTTGCAATGTCTAAAACTGCTAAGGTCTGAGCCAGATCTGAGCCAGATCACTTTTCAGTGACAAAGTCTTAAACCACGCGCACGACTCTTAAGTTAATACTTGCAATAATCATTACTCCACGTAGTTTTATTTCTAGAAATATTTAGCTAAAAACGGCTATTGATCATGTTAAAAATCACTATTTTTATATATTTGGATTCGAACCCAGACCCTTGGACATGAAAGGCGGGCCTAAGCCTCTCAACCACAGCATCTGGTGGTTAAAGAAGAAAAACTGCAGTGAGGTAACCACAAGAGTGCTTATAGTTTCTCTGGTAGTTCTGACTCAAGCAAATATCATTACGGTCTATTAGTCGTCTTTTGTCTGAGTGAATACTCCAGTGACCCTATACTACACCGGACACTGACTGTAACAGAAGGAAATATTTGTCTTACAGGTAGTGCCTGTGTGAACACCCTTGTAGACTGGACCTTCGGGTTAGAGTGGTGTTCACTGATAACCTGCTTTATTACACCTGCCAATTTCTCTTTTGCCCCGGGGGTGCCACTGAGTTCGGAGGGCACTAGGACCAGAAGTTTAGTACTATACTGTAAGACTTTTGACCTGGCTCTCGACCTCTGTTTGTCAATGTTGACACAAGGCACACTCGTATGAGACACACATTAGAAGTTATACTGCTAACATGAGGCTCGGCATACTTTGATTCGCTACACTGACAAAATTACGACAGTGCCTTTGCTTGGTAAAGCTTGGGATAAATCTGTCAACACGGCGAATAATCTGTTGTGTTGGCGGACAGGAAATTGGCTATGTCGATATATGGGTCAAATATTATCCTTCACAACTCTAAAAAGTTGTAGTGTGATGGGACAAGGCGAGAGAGAGAGAGAGGGAGAGGGAGAGAGAGAGAGAGAGAGAGAGAGAGAGAGAGAGAGAGAGAGAGAGAGAGAGAGATGTATTTTGGGAAACCCTACGTTATCAACAACAAACGAAAAAAAAAACCCAGAAAAATTAAGGAATAAATTTAATTCTCTAAACAACAACAACAACAACAATAAAAAAAACATGAATTCAAAACGTGAACACAAATAAAATGCAATAAAACACGGACATTACACATTTTTCTGTATTTTTCTTCAAAAGATTGTTCAGTGCCCACTTAAACATTTCCACTATAAATCAAGCCAGGGCTACCTCAGGAGGGTCATCAGAAACACTAGTCAGTCTTCAGTAAGAAAACAGTTGACCAACACTGCCCAGTCCACAAGAATCCAAATGAATTGATATGCAGTAAGTTACCTAGTTCAGTTTTGGATTAGCAACGCGTTTGCTAGCTTAGCAGGGGCCAGCCTGTACATTTCAGACAACATTTAATCCTTCAATACTTTCTATTATAAATATGTGTGTTGATCTATGGCAACAGGAGCGAAGAAGAAGAAAAAGAAGAAGAAGAAGAAGAAGAGAGAGAGAGAGAGAGAGAGAGAGAGAGAGAGAGAGAGAGAGAGAGAGAGAGAGAGAGAGAGAGAGCGAGAGAGAGAGCGTGGGGGGGGGGGGAGACATAGAGAGAGACAGAGAAAGACGGAAAGAAAGCCGGGGGCAGGGCGAGAGATACAGAGATAAATAAATACAGGGAGCGAGGGAGTAATAGATAGATAGGTAGATAGATAGATAGACAGACAGACAGACAGACAGACAGACAGACAGACAGACAGACAGACAGACAGACAGACAGACAGACAGACAGACAGACAGACAGACAGATAGACAGACAGATAGATAGATAGACAGATAGAATAGATAGATAGATAGATAGATAGATAGATAGATAGATAGATAGATAGATAGATAGATAGATAGATAGATAGATAGATAGATAGATAGATAGATAGATAGATAGATAGATAGATAGATAGATAGATAGATAGATAGATAGATAGGTTATATAATACTTCTAACACGCCAACTACAACTCAGTTCAATCCCTTGTTTTTCTAACATGATACGATCGAATGAAAATATTGCAAGTTTGCTTTTCCTGTTAAAAAAAAATTAATCAAAATTTGCAAATGTGCTAACCAACATCGTGGTTAAGACAAATATGTAAAGGCATGTACAAGTGCTGGATAGGTCAAAATGTACCTGCTGTTTTAACAGCTACGTCGTTGTTTTGTTGAATGAATAATACAGCAACAGCAATAACAGCATTAAATGTCCATCAAATTCAATTTCCCCTTTCTCTAGCACGAAACTTGGTCACTGAGTTAACCCTCACTCCTTCACACACATACACACACAGAGAAAGAGAGAGAGAGACACACACACATATACAGAGACAGACACACACACACACACACACATTTGTCCCCATTTGCAATCACTTTGAAGTTCTCCTGGATTTTACGAGCCCTATGATTACAAATGATTATGCATGATTACACACTGCATATATTTAATGCCAACAATTTGTAACCTGCTATATAATTTGCATGACAATCTGTGAAGACGTTTGGGCTCAGTTTTCTATAATGACAAGGACGTGGTGCATATAAATTATATTATCACAGTGGGCGTTGTCCTCACAACAGAAATAGTGTATTGTACCATAATTATTACAGTCGTTAGAAACTTGAATCTAGGTATTCTGCGAACTTAGTTCTTGTTTGTTTTATCTCGATTTTCTGAAAAACCGGAGATCTTTTAGTATGTAGAAGAGGACTGGTGTAACAGATACATACTTTGACACTTGTTTAAAACACGCTGTGGCACTTATCAAGCTGTTTCACAGTTCCGATTTATTCTAACCCCTTATCATAATACTAAAGGCGCAAACTTTAAACGTCGAATTTCTTTTCTGTGCAAAAAGTGGAGTTGGAAAAAACAAGAACTAAAGCCGAGACTTGTGTCAGTGTGAAAATATAATGATATATAACATAAACAGGATATATAATTTAATATAGAACGGATCAGGATACACCTAGAATTGGAACGTATGTATTAATGACGAATGATCTGATAAAAACGAAATATAGACACAATAGAGGTCCCACCTCAACAAATGCAACCCTAAGACGACACTGTAAGTAATAAAAGACTGGATAGGCCTTAGTAGCACGCAGAGAATAACTTTCTAATCCTCTTATCATACAGCAAATCTCTGCTAGCATTTCCCGCTGCTAACAAAACCGGTAACACAATGCAAAACTCGATTATGGTCCGATCCTAGTCAATGCAGGCATGTTGAAATTTGGGGATTTTTCTCATTGTTTTCCTGTCCCTGATCCAATGGTATCCTATTGGATAAGGACGAAAAACTCGGAGGTCCGTGTGCACATTGCGCACGTTAAAGATATCTTGGCAGTTGGAAATGGAGAAGAGCAGGCCGAACAGGCGGCTGCCGGGGCAAAATTAAATAAAATCTATCCCTACCACTTAAAGTTCCTTTGAATAAACTTAATGAACCAGTGTCGTTTCTGTCTCATCAGTACACAAGGTCCCACCTAACTCCACAGTCCACAACACCGAGTCAAAATAGACTACACTCAGTACCCAACAGCTACAGAATCCCAATGCCCACTAAATACTTCTTGGTTTCCTGGTGTCGTCTACAGAAGTATTGAGTTCATAATCTGTATACAAACCAATCCTCTTGAAACAACTACACAAATAGCTCCAAACCCTGCTGTGATGTTGTAACAGCTGAGGTTGTTCTAGCACGTTATAGTAGGGGGGAGTTAGTTGATCTAACTACAACCCTTTAGAAAACGAAACTATTACAGCTGTAAAATGAATAAACACGAGATCCGACGATAGATTAAATAATACTAAAGTTTAATAACTGTATAGTGAACAATAAATTACTAGGAAGACACCAGCGAAACTAAATATCTACGCCACAAAAAAGGAAACTCACTTACTCACCCCACCAACCACTCACACAGGTCTATATATATAAACATTCCTACAGAAAGTTCCCGAAATAAACGTTACCTTTGCCCTCGCACAAACTAACCAATCACGCATCAATACGTCATCAGGTTACATCACCCAAGGCCAAATCTGGCGTAAACACCCTTCTCCACAGTGTTATCGAATGTTCGGGAACATACTAATATTTACTGAACGAGTCAAAACACCTGACAACAAGCGGGCGAGGAAAAAACTACTCACTAGGAGAAGAAGGTCAGGTCACGGAGTACAGTACACTCTGGCGGTCGTCAACAAGAAATGAACACATGCTCACCAGTGTAACAAGAAACGGGGGAGGGCAAGGGATAGCTTGCAGATGCTACACAACTCCCCAATTTAAGTTGAATATTTTTCAACTCCAAAACATTATTCAGCGTCTGCAATATCTTGAAATAACAATCTTACAGTACTCCCAATCTCACAAAGGTAGTTGCTAATTCTATTACAATTATTAACAATTTCAGTGCCTTCCCAAATGTCATCGCAAATACAATACAATGCAATATCCTTTGCATCACTAATACAATGACTAATACAATACCATCATTGTGACAAACCAATAGTTAACAGTAGGCCTACTAGTCAAAATAACACAACGCCACCACTGTGGTGAAACAATGGTCAATGATATTATTACAAATTATATAAGGTGAAACGATGGTCCATCGTTTACACAATGCTTCGTGCACGAATCATAGCATATAACTTGTTGTACATAACATGGTTATCTCCAGAATGTATAACTCAAAAGTACAATGGCAAAAATACCAATACATATCGACCACTGATTAGGGTCTTTCTTCATCATATTAGGTCAAAACAAGTTACAACATTGCAATATAACACAAACACTGCTTGCTCGCAGTCCCCATTTGGGTTACATTTTCCAAAAATTACACCAAGTTCCATTGGTAACTAATATGACATAGCATAAAATCAAAATGTGACTAACACATCATGACTCTCTATCAGCCATCAATTCAATATTCAGTTACAGATGAACTATGCCCCCAATTACAGTACAATACTGCCGTCCTAGCAATTCATCTAGTAGGCAAAAGTATGGGTTACAATGCATTTCACTGATAGTGTACTACTTTAAAATACCCTGCTCAGGAAATCGGCACAGACATTTTCTCTGCCTTTTACGTAGTGAATCCTGAATCGATAAGACTGTAAAAATAAACTCCATCGTAATACCTTTGGACTGTCAAACTTGGCAGAGTTCAAAACTCTAATGACCGATGGTCAGTTTGGAGCACAAACTCCTTTCCATACAAATACAAAGTAAACTTTTTTACAGCCCAAACAATAGCTAAACATTCGCGCTCTGAGACCGAATATTTTGTCTCACGAGGCAATAGCTTACGACTAGCATATGCCACAGGGTACAACTTTCCCTCGTGTTCCTGCATAAGACTAGCGCCTAATCCGCGATCTGATGCATCAGTTGCTAAGACAAACTCTTTGGAAAAATCTGGCAAACATAACACGGGTTTGGAGATAATGACATTCTTCAAAGAGGTGTACGCTTTCTCCTGCGTTTCATCCCACTGAACTATATTGGGCTGACCCTTTCTAAGTAAATCAGACAATGGTGATGCAATCGCTGAAAAGTTAGGAATAAATTCATGGTAATATCCCACTAATCCTAAGAATGCTTTCACTTCCTTCTTAGTGGTGGGTCTGGGTGCGTCTCGTACCTTACATACATTCTCTTCTAACAGGCCAATCATACCTTCTCCCACTAAGTGTCCAACAAAGTCTACTTCAGACGTTCCAATCAGACACTTCGATGGTCTTGCAATTAATCCAGCTTGGTCCATCCTCTGCAGTAAGTTCTTGAGAGTCTTCACATGCTCGTCGAATGTCTCTGTATGAATCAGCAGGTCGTCCACAAATGCTGTCACATTGTTCATTCCACGGATCAATGGCTTTACGATCCTGTTCAGCGTGGCTCCTGAGTTCATCATCCCAAAAGGCGTCCGAATGAATTCATAGTGTTCGCCCATGGTGACGAACGCCGTCTTGGGAATGTCTTGCTCTCGAACTTTCACTTGCCAGTATCCCTTGCTCAGGTCAATCCGAGAGAATAATTTTCCTCTCGAGAGACTCTGAAACACTTCTAATGGCGCTGCTGTCGGATGAGGGTCGAATACTGTGATCTTGTTTAACCTCCTGTAGTCGATGCAGACTCGGTTGGATCCGTCCTTCTTCTTGACGACAACAATAGGTGAAGCATAAGCTGATGAGCTCCTTCGAATGATGCCCAGCCGTCCCATGGTGCTAAGCTCCTCCTTCAATGAGTCGCGCATAGCGTAGGGCACCGGGTATGGTCGTTGACGAACTGGTACTTCTGTCGTCAGATCGATGCGATGTTCACCCAACTGGCAGCATCCAGGGAGATTGGTGAAGACGTGCTGGTAATTCTTCACCACATCGCAGAGTTCTTGACGTTGTTCCGATGTCAGTTGCGTTCCATACTGGACATCTCTGTAGCTTTCCTTCTGGTCCCAGCTTCCTAGGTCGGCAAGGTCCTCCGTCGTTCCACCGTTGTCGCCTTCCAGGTCGCAGTCCTCGATGATTGTCATGCCAGCTGACTCCACGGGTTGACTCTTGTCCATCATGTCGTCCTCTGCCAGTACAGTCTCAGCACTATCACCGCCGCCGTCCTTTATGGCGTTGACATGTCCAGGCGTGATATCTCTCCTACTGTTGTCCATCCCACACATCTCGGTCACAATAGGTCTCGGTTCCATTGCCACTGCTGCTGCTTTTGACGTCCTTGGAATGTATCTCTTGAGGAGGTTGGCGTGCAAGGTCTTTTCTTTTGCACCCCTCTTGACTCTATAGTCGTTGACACCGACAACTGAGACTACCTTATATGGTCCCTTCCATTGGACTAGGAGCTTGCTAGTGTTCGTCGGCAGTAGCACCAACACTTCATCTCCGAGGCGGAACTTCCTCTCTCGCGCCTTCCGGTCGTAGTAGGTCTTCTGTCTACCTTGAGCCTTGGAGAGTTCTTCCGTCGCTAACTTCCATGTGTCCTCCAGCCTCTCACGTAGTTCCATGACGTACTGGTAACTGGTCTTCGTTTCCGGCTCCTCTACGTCCTTGGTCCATAGTTGTCGTAAAATGTGCATTGGTCCTCTCACAGTTCTCCCATACAGCAACTCGAATGGGGCAAACTTGGTCGACTCTTGGGGAACTTCACGATATGCGAAGAGCAGCGGGTTGATGTATCTGTGCCACTGCTTGGGTTGCTCTGCGCACAGTCGTCTCAATGTTTTCTTCAGCGTGCCGTTGAATCGCTCCACCAACCCGTTGCACATAGGGTGGTAGACTGTAGTGGTCGACTGTCGAATTCCCAGTAGTCTATTCGTTTCCTTCATGACATCTGACATAAACTGGGTCCCTTGGTCCGACAAGATCTCTTCGGGCACACCCAAACGGCTGTAGATGTTCACTAAGGCTTCTGCTACCGTTTCTGCGTCGATCTTCTTCAAGGGTGTGGCTTCAGGGTAACGAGTAGCGTAGTCTATGTACACCAGGATATACCGATGTCCACCTTCACTTGGGGGGTCGATAGGTCCTACTAAGTCCACGGCCACTCGCCTAAATGGTACGTCCACTACTGGCATACTCTGCAGGTGCACCTTTGGGGTCGCTCCTTTGTTCACTGTCCTCTGGCATATGTCGCATGAGCGGCAGTATCTCGCGACGTCACCTTCAATTCCAGGCCAATAAAAATTGCTCATAACTCTGTCTTTGGTTTTCTTCACGCCGAGGTGTCCTCCGACGATCGAGTCGTGGGCTACACTCAGTACATACTCTCTCAGTTTCTCGGGTAGTACCACTTGCCTTATAACCGTCGCCTGTCTCAGGTCCTTGTAGATCCGGTACAGTACTCCTCCATGTTTCTCAAAATGAACAGATTTATTGCCTCTATTAGTTGGGATCTTCTTCTGCTCTAACTTCCTAATGACTTCGTCTTCTTCTTGGAGTCGGATAAGTTCCTCTCTATCCACTCCCGCGTGCCGTTCTGCCCTCGGCACCTTCAGCGACGTAGACCGGTCCTTCCTCTTCTCCTGGGCCCTCGTGGTCACCGCTCCTATCATCACCTCAGTATCAGGGTCGTACGGATCCTTCGCTCCGTCCACGTTCCCGACTACTAGGTCGCAGATGGTCTCCGGGAGACACAGCGCCGTCACTTTGCCCGTCAGGTAAGGCGTCTTCACGTCGATAACAGCTTCCTCCGCCGCTAGCAAGGAGTTATCGATCCTCGCGATAAGTTTCTTCCCACCGGTGAGCTGTCCGTCGTCCACCAGTGCTCGCCGCACCACTACACCTTCACAGCCGGTATCTCTTAGGACATCTACCGCTCGATTTCCAATCAAGCCCTTCATCACTGGTAACTTCAGTTTCTCCACGGTCCTTCCGTCACTGCATCCTCCGCAAGTAACAGGCACCGCTAACTGTAGCTTCCCGTCCTTCATTACCGCTTGAACGTTGATGCTGGTGTCAGCCGTCGTCGCATCCTGTCTCGACGACTCATCCGCCGCTATCACTACGGCCGCCGCCGCCTTGTTCGGCTTGCCTCGTCCCATATCCTTCTGGGCTGGACACATCCTCCGAACGTGGCCTGGCTTTCCACAAAGGTAACATTTCAACTCACCTTTGTCGTTTAACTTTGCACGACACTCCGTCGCCTTGTGTCCCGGCCTCTGGCACCTATGGCAGACCTGTGGGCTTCTGTCTCCGTTGGGCCTCTGTCGCACTGGCCGGCTCTGCAGTCTGGCGCTCCCGCTGAGCGTCCGGTTCCTCGCTACCAGGTACGCCTCCGCTGAATCTGTGATGTCCTGTAGCGTCTTTGGTTTCCTCTCCCTCACATGGGTTGCAAGGTCTGGTGGGCAGGCATCCATGAATTGCTCTCTGACGAACAGATCTCTCACTCCTTCGTAGGTCTCCTCCGTCTTCGACAGCTTTATCCACCTTTCTAGATAGGTCTTGATCCTGGTCAAAAACATTCCAACATCTTCTCCATCTTCAGGCTTACCTTGTCTGAACATGAGTCGGTATCCGTCCTCTGACAGGTTGTACCTCTTCTGCAACGCTTCCTTGACCTTGTCGTAGTCCTTGGCTTCGTCGATCGGTAGTCTGCAGAAGCACTCCAAAGCTCTCCCGGTCAGCAGGGCAGACAGTGATGTCGTCCAGGTGGATCTGGGCCATTCAGCTGTCTCGGCAAACCTCTCAAACCGCAGCAACCAGCTATCCAGATCGTCCTTCTTGTCCTGAAATGCAGGTAGCTTGGGTCTCTTGGAACTGGCGTGGTCGTCGGTCTTCTGCGCTGAGTCGTTGCCTCCACGTTGCTGGCGGATCTTCTCCATCTCCAACTCGTGGTTCATCTCCTTCTCCCGAGCCTGTCGTTCAGCCTCCTTCTCCCGAGCCTGTCGTTCAGCCTCCTTCTCCTGTCGTTGAGCCTCCAGCTGTCTTTCTCTTTCCAGGCCTTCACGGAGGTAGTCCCGTCTCTCCTGCCCAGTGAGCTCCATAGCGTCCGCTTCCTGGCTAAGCCTTCCAATAACCTCTGACATGTTGTAGATAGCTTGTCGATGATATTCTACTGTAAACTATGTAAATAAATCTAGTAATTTTGATCTGGTCCGCTCGAATATGGTCGGATCCCGGACGAGCCCCCAATATGTAACAGCTGAGGTTGTTCTAGCACGTTATAGTAGGGGGGAGTTAGTTGATCTAACTACAACCCTTTAGAAAACGAAACTATTACAGCTGTAAAATGAATAAACACGAGATCCGACGATAGATTAAATAATACTAAAGTTTAATAACTGTATAGTGAACAATAAATTACTAGGAAGACACCAGCGAAACTAAATATCTACGCCACAAAAAGGAAACTCACTTACTCACCCCACCAACCACTCACACAGGTCTATATATATAAACATTCCTACAGAAAGTTCCCGAAATAAACGTTACCTTTGCCCTCGCACAAACTAACCAATCACGCATCAATACGTCATCAGGTTACATCACCCAAGGCCAAATCTGGCGTAAACACCCTTCTCCACAGTGTTATCGAATGTTCGGGAACATACTAATATTTACTGAACGAGTCAAAACACCTGACAACAAGCGGGCGAGGAAAAAACTACTCACTAGGAGAAGAAGGTCAGGTCACGGAGTACAGTACACTCTGGCGGTCGTCAACAAGAAATGAACACATGCTCACCAGTGTAACAAGAAACGGGGGAGGGCAAGGGATAGCTTGCAGATGCTACAGATGTAAAATTTTGAGGAGCACTCCTCTCCTGAGATCAAAGCTCGAGTGCCAAGTAAAACAGTTATTCAGGCACTGTCGATACCCCTGTTATATGGACGCTATAATTACGATTTTCAAATCTTAAGAAGTATTAACATTGTATATGTGTTAGTCTGTTTAAAAAAGGAAAAAAAACTGTTGAAAATTTAAAAAAAATCTCATTTAGGAAATTGTATGAGTCTCTGAAGCTTTGCTCCGTATAAGAATTGTATTTCCAAATTTACATTCGTTAGTCGATAAAACTGTCAACAAACATTCCTCTTTCCCAACCCCCCTCCCCCCTCCCCCCCCCCCAACCCTGCGTTCCTTTGGCATCATTTTGGCTCTGGCGTTCAATTAAAATATGCTCAGAAAAGCGTTGATAATGATCAAATACAAACTTAAAAATGAAAGAAAAACAATAACAACAAAAAGAATAAATAAATCAATATGTCGCTATTTAGAATAAATAGAAATAGACAGATGTCAACGTCCAAAGTAAATAAATAAATATATTAATAGATAAATACATAAATAAATAAATAAATAAATAAATAAATCAAATGAAACAAGGGCCACGTCAAAAGGCTAACAGTTTTTTCTCTTGGAGAAAGCTGAACTAATGCAGTTGTGGTGCTATATAAAATGGGATTGTAGAAGCGAACATGAGTCCTAGTATAATATTCAAACATGCGTAGTATCTTCATTCTAGCATTATTACAGATGGAATAACTAATGAAAACCATACCTGCTCACCCTGGGATAATCATTTCAAATCACACAGTGGATTCACTCGGAATTATCACTGAAAGTCTTTCACTGAGGTAATTCAATTTTCCCAGAGGAAACCACAATACAAAGACACGAACTGCGTATTTTACTATAATGGAGCTAAAGGGTTAACATGTGTGCACCAAGAGAACGTGACAAAAAAATTAGGACTTTCTGTAAACCGCATCAATTTTTGACGATACGTTACGTGGGCACAGCCATTTTGGACAAAATTCAGTCTTTAGTACTATTTATTCACGAATTTTTTAAGCCTAAAAAAAAAGAGGCGCATTTTCGTCCAGCAGAATCGAAAAGTATGATCGGAAATTTCGTTCCCTGCCTTTCTTCTGAGAATCAACTTTAAATATCACATCTCAGTTTTCTCTCAGTCCAGTGCAGCTAGTAAACTCAAAGCCAGAAAGGATAAGGGTATTTATGTTTGTTTAAAAATTGGAAATGGAAAACTAAATTACAGCACGAATGAACAGATCAAAAGAGACGTGCGTTTTGTATAGCCTAATTATGTTGTGCAGTATAATCATAAAATTACGGAAAATCAAGAAGTTTAAGAAAATCGACTTAATATTTCTTCTTGTGAAAAAATCAAAACTTGACATGGTTTTTACATATTCTGCCAAGTTTTTAAAAGATTTTTTTTATTCAAGAAAGAAAAATTTTGCCATTAATTATTCATATTCCCAAAGAAACACACACATCAACGCACAATTTATGCAATTAACGCACAATTCACATTTTCCAACGAGTTTGTTCTGGCATCTAAGCTTATTCTGTACTTTCTGAATCTCGTCTTTCCCTGTCTATAACCTGTGAAGTCAATATTTCCATTTGTGAACTTTTCTGGCCCTAAACTATTAATCACTTCTGTCTATTAAAAACACATTTGAAAGCAAAATTCACTCCAGTTGAAGGGTGTCTTTGCTTAAAAAAACACAAAACGTTATCACTTTATCTTTTATGAATGTGTTAAACGATTCACAACTTTGATTCACGGCAATTATACACAGCGAACGGCTGCAATTCAGCGAGTTAAAAGCTATTGAAATACCGGTCATAAAACTGTCAACCGATATGCAGGCAAATCCAGCGTATTCAGTGCCTGGCAATTATCAAGTTACTGCCACACAGAAAGATTACTTACCGTCAAGAAATTTATATCAATTTCTGCGTGCCGATCTCCAAAAGTAAAGTCTTGTTTCTATTCTTCAAGGGCAACGACTCGTGAAGAGATTACGGCAGGAAAATGCTGGGCTTACATGTAAAGGATTTTCTTTCCTCATTTCACGCAGCGTGACAAAACCCCAGACCTGATCGATCGCGGCAGAAATCAATAATCTATCAGTGAATGGTACGGCTCTCTGTAAGTCCAGCATTGAAGACTGTAGCGGCCGCCCCGTCAAATGCCGTGCACTGTCAGTACTCCAGGCTTAAGCAGTATAAAATACTGTCTCTATCCCGGCCAGCTAAATTCACTGCTACATGCTGGGGTAAATGTTGGAAACGCTAATGCAGAACTCAGAAATATTATTATATTATTATTGTTATTAGTATTATTGCCATTATGATTTTTTTCTGTTTCAAGGCTGATAAATTCTGAGAGACAGGTGGGGAAAATAACAAAAGAAGGACGGGAGGGAGTGAGAGAAGATGAGAGAGATCGACGAATGAGAGAGGGAGAGGGAGAGAGAGAGAGAGAAAGTGAGAGAGACAAGAAAAAACGAAAGAGACAGACAGAAAGAGAGAGCTAGAGAGAGAGTGAGAGAGAGAGAAAGACAGAAAGAGAAAGAGAGTGAGGGAGAAAGAGAGAAAAAGAAACACAGAGAGAGAGAGAGTGAGTGAGAGAGAGAGAGAGAGAGAGAGAGAAAAGAGAGAGACGAGAGAGAGAGAGAGAGAGAAAGAGAGAGAGAGCGAGAAAGAGAGAGAGAGAGAGAGAGAGAGACAGAGGGAGAGAGAAAGAGAGAGAGAGAGAGAATTGCAGGGAAAAGGATTAGGCGAGAAGGAATGCCAGGTACATAAAGATATTGAATAAGATCATATGCTATCATGCTAAAAAGGCAGACTTTGTAATGATAAAAATGAAATCAACAACAACAACAGCAGCAGCAATGTATTGATGATATGCAGGAGGGTAATCTCGTTAAAACTTCAGTGGTCTCCGTGACATTGTGGATTTATGAACCCCAAACACGAATGGCATGCCACAGTAATACCATCCCCTTTGAGAACTCATTATGTCTGGATTAGTTACGAAAGACGGAGCCTTTCCTTGCTGACATCAAGGAACTTAATGCTGGCAGTAAGAGGGGAAAGGCAAATAAGGAAGGATCTAGGGAAAGTATGGTACCACAAACTGGCCACTTATATCAAAGTAAGTATCCACATAAATACAGTATAGACAGTCTGATAAAACTGGAGATTTTTTGGGGTTAATTTTTAATGAAAATAAGGATTGGCAAGTCTTCGTGTTATATTGTAAATTATGTAATGGGAGAAAGAGAAGGGGATTGTAACTCCATTTGAGAGTAATTTTCTCCGTGTCTGGTTCGGATTCTGCAACACAAATCTTAACAAAAACAATTGAATCCTGTTCTTATATTGTTGACCTGTAACTTTATTTATCTCAGCTGTCTCGCGGAGAGAGAGAGACAGAGAGAGACAGAGAGAGAGAGAGAGAGAGCGAGAGAGAGCGAGAGAGAGAGAGAGAGAGAGCGAGAGAGAGAGAGAGAGAGAGAGAGAGAGAGAGAGAGAGAGAGAGGTGTGCATGTGTCATTGTATTATTGTCGGGATCGTATTTTACGTATTGTCTTTGTATTTAAATACATGTAAATTTATGTCATGCTTCATTTTCTCCCTAGAAAAACAAATGGGCAATGGATCTCACAAGGAAAAATCTAATGAAAAATAGCATTATTCCATCTATCATCTACACCTTAGACAGAGACTGACAGTGAATGCACCTTTCTACCTCTTTCTGTAAGAAAACCCAGTAACTCCTAAAATTGCAAACTCGGTGCAAATTTGGGTATTGTATACGTTTAAACGGTCTGTTATCACACAACTGGACTTCTGTAGGCCTAAAAGACTAAGTTTTTGAATTTTCACAACGGAAAAAAACAACAACACACATTACTAGCTCGATAAAGTTGTCAAATTTATTCCGTCCCAGTTTATCATCTTACGCTTTCCTCATAGAAAATTAATAATAATTATACGCGAATGTGCAATGTATTTTATACCATTTTAAAAAGACGTATTATGCTAATTTCCTTTCTTTTTAACGGTCCGTCATATACTTCTTATTTGATATGTATTCAATGATCGTAAGTGAGTTTTTACTAAAAAAGTATTGTAAAAAAAGTGAGAGGAAAAAAAATCAGTACTTTAAAATTTTGTTTCTTGCTGTGTTTTCTGAGTTTCAAGATTGTTAGATTTTTCTCTGAAAAGTTTCTGCTCTGTACGAACTGGCTCTCACTATAGGATTGTCTCTGGAACAGAAGGGCACGGCTGTAAGTGTGACGAAAGCAACTTTTGTGTGGTGTATAACGTCTTACACAATAGCAGGGCGGGGAGGTGTCGGGGCATGTCGGGCAGTAAATCTTTATACCGTGACCAAACACTAAACTTGGTTCAGGGGTACACCACTGGGTTATGTACCCTGCTATACATTTTTGTTGTATGACTTATGGTTTGACTGAGACGGTTTCCAGCTGGTCCAGTGTCACTAAGTCGGTTGTCTGACCACTCCCGCCGGCAGGTTTAAATTCGGCGGGTATTTTCCATATTATTGTATGTGCACTTTTGCCTTTTCGAGAAAATGAGGATTGAACGGGCCCAAAGGCATACAACATTACATCACAAACACAAATCTCGAAAACTTTTTAACAGATTGGAATGACACTCATACATAATAAACTTATGAGACAGAGAGAACCATTTTCAATGACAAAATCTCAAATCGGCAAAATGTCGCATGCAACAATATGGCAAATATCCCCTGAAACAATAATAAATTAATATAAACAAAACATTGCCGCCATTTAGAAATTGAAGACAAGACTGCCCTTTTCCAAAGTGATTCATTTAAACTGTATAACAAACAGAGGTGGAATTTTATTATCTGGTGTATTATAAACACCACAGAAAAACTGTGAAGTCGCAGCAAGGCTTACAGCAAAGTCTGAAATTGGCCAAAAGGTAAAAGTTGTATGTAGCAAAGCCTCAGGTAAGAAATAATATCCAATACGATGCAATAAAACGCAAAGAAAAGGGCAAAACAAAAAGTCAACGTTTCGGTTCAACGCCTTCGTCAGGAAAAAGACAACAACGCAACAACAGCACAAAAAAAAAAAAGGATAATTGAACAGATAAAACAATCGAACAACGAAGAAAATGTAGAATAGGAAATAGAGACCTCTTCTGTTTTCTCTTCCGCTCGTCGTGAAGCTCTCTTGTGGGAGCATTTCTCAGAAATGCAGTGCTTGAGCAACTTTGAACAATACAACAGCTGTGCAGCACTATACAAGACACCGATCACACATATTTGCTGTATGCCAGAGGACAACAGACCAGCAGTTCTTTATTCCCGCATTTTGAACACCAGCCAATGAATCATTCAGCGTATCTACCGCCAGGGCGTAGTGTTTTTGAATCGGTCACCTATAGGGCCCAATATTTGTGATTAGCCTGTCACATTCTGTATTGGCGGCTGTCAATCAAAGAGTTACAGTCCACGAATGGATAACTGGAAGAATCAGAAAAACAAGAATGGGTAAAGATTGACTCCCAGTTTCGCGTTTGATGGTGTTCTTGTAAATAGACAAAATCTTGGTTCCTTTCAGATCTTGTGCCATTAACTGTATAGTTGAAAAGGCAGCTGGTGTATATAGAGTGCAATGTCTAATTTACAAGGAGAGTTAGAATCCATTGTGTTTCAGAATTGTGTCAGAAAGACGGTTAGCCCATGCAGGACGTCACAAAAATCTCCCTATAGACAGTCTGTCAATAATTTTCATGGGAGACAAAAATAATGGATGTTATATATATGTAAGATAATTTTATTTTAATTCCGCTCGTTTCCGATGATGTGGAGGCGTTGGTTAGAACTTTGCTGTTATTTGACAGTCTGTAAGTTAATAAGTGTTGCTAAAATAACTTACTCTGCCTTTCTTTACCAGAGTTATCTTTTAGTTATTGTTTTGTTCATTATCTTCTAGTTGACTGCTCGTTTGAGAGACTGGGTAGACAGAGACTGGGAGAAGGTGGGGGAAGAGGGAAAGTTTGATGTTAATGCTACACGTGCAGAAGACGAATTAATGGTTAATATTAGTATTCTATGCCATGTCCCCTGTCCTCACGGGTCATGGCACCAGAGTGATGCCATCGCTACCAAATATTTTCTCGTCATAATATATAAGATAATGTTATTCTCAGCGCACCGGTGCCAGACAACTTTAAAGTAAAGAGATTAAAGAGGACAATGCACGGGCGTGCCTGTCTGTGTGTGGGTGTGAGTAAGTGAGAGAGAGACTGAGACAGGGAGATACAGAGAGAGAGAGAGAGAGAGAGAGAGAGAAGTAGATGGAGAGGATAGATCGATCGATAGAGAGAGAGAGGGACAGAGAGACAGAGAGAGAGAGAAAGAGAGAAACAGAAAGAGGTAGGCAGGTAAGTAGGTAGGTAGATAGGTAGTGAGTTAGTTAGACAAATAGATAGATACAGAGAGAGAGATAAAGAGAGAGAGAAAAAGAAAAAGAGAGAGAGAGAGAAAGAGAAAGAGAGAGAAAGAGAGAGAGAGAGAGAGAGAGAGAGAGAGAAAGAGAGAGAGAGAGAGAGAGAGAGGTTTCAAGAGCAGTTTCGGCGTATGGAAGAAAAGTTCCATTGTAATTTAAGATTCAACTGTGACCACTACGCTGATACAGAACTAATCCCTCTGTTGTTCACTGTTGTGCACAAGAGCGTCACGATTTTACTTGTGAATGAGAATAATAGGCAAATGAAACCTGATATACTGATGAAAAGCAAGCAAATACAAGGGGCGAAAAAGTGAGACAACTGGGGGGGCTGAAATGACATAATACACATAAGGTATTCATAGGTAAGATCAACATTGTCGATCGATCGAAAGACGGGTCAAGTGAATCGTAGTACTGAGTGAAGGAAAGTTACAAGGGTTTCCAATTTTAAGAAATTCCCACGAGCCGTAGGCTCGAAATGATTTAACCCTAAAGGCACCGTCCTCATTTCTGCTTGTGGGAAAATTCTGATGTTGTGAGATTTTGTTCTTAGGGGCATAATTAAGGGGTTTTCATGTCAATTTGATTGATTTAGTGTATATTGTAGAAAGTACTAAATATAAACATTTTCCGCCCTGAGTTCTTGTGGGAACTGGAGACAAGTGTGTTACTTGTAATACATGGGACCTAGAGGGTTGAGGTTTCTTTACTTTTATGGTGGGAAAGAAAGAGCCTGAGACTTGAAAATCTCGGATCAACAGATGCTAAATACTGCCTTTACATTTTATCTAAGACTAACTTAAAATTGTTGCTTCTAATTGTCTGGATTTTAGAATTTTTCTGTCTGTCTTTTTGTTCATCGAAAGTGTTGTATAACGTATCTGAGTTTGACCCGGTGTTGTGGGGGGGGGGGGGGCACAAAAGCAGAGATGTAAATAGATGCAAGAGTACAAAAGCCTGGAATAATAATGATCTTAATACAAATAGGAAAGAAAAATAATTCTTAATTCGCCAAAACAGCAAAATGTAGCCACAACTAAATATGCAAAAATGAATCCAATCGAGATGTTATGAATTTGGATTTCAAGTGTCATCAGTTTCACCATCATCATCATTTCTGATCATTATCGACATCATCGTCCTCAAGTACAACAGTTACAGTTACTAGAAACAAGCTCGAACCGGGAAAATTAGCGAGAACAATGAAAAACAAAAAAAATGGAAATACAAGTAAACAACACAAAACGAAACTGTACAATCTATGACATTCGTCTTGCGTATCTAACACCAAAGTCATTGTTTTAACATTGTTTTATTTTTTATTTCATCAACATACCTCGAGTATATGACAAATAATACGCCATTGTGGATCAGCGCCAATGGGCTCGAAGGAAAACAACCTATCACTGGCCTTTTCATAAACAGTGTCGATTCCTGACTTAACCCATAAGGAAGGTTGGCAAAAACCTGTAGTAAAGTATCGTTCTGTCTTGTCTTTCGTTTGTCTGTCTAGTGTCTATTCAACCAAATGACTAGCGTCTGGGCCTTTGCCCTGATGCAGAACAAATTTCGCTTAATACTCCAGCCCTCTTTATAATCCTTGAACTCGAGGTGTAAATGCCAAGAGCAGCGAACCGCCTCAAACTCTAATCTTTTCAGTCAACTGAGACATTCATAAGGTATCAGTAATAGTAATAATAATACAGAAATAAGAGCATGATAGCAAAGAAACGATGTACATTAAGATCTGTGACGAATTTTTCGTCCTAATAATTTCGTTATCAGCAGCTTGTAGGAGAGCACATTTTGTGTGAATATCTTAAATTCTTTTCAGATCCATACAAAACAGCTTTTAAATATTTGTAATAAAAACTATACGGAACTATAATTTAATTCCTCTAGTGAAATTTGAATTGATAAAACACTGGGTATCAAGCATAAATGAAGTACCCTAATAGATCGTGAAAGGCGCAAAATGGCCGTTCTTGTGCCGACACGCCGTAAAAGCCAAACTCAAACAAGCAAACTTGAAAAGATTCCAACAATATCTAAGATCAAGACCTTCTTTTATCGGCCACGTTTAAGTGGATTACCTAATACACGGCTGTTGATTATACTGTTCTAGTATGCTCTTAATCAATCAGACAAAAGGCAATATTAGCGTTTAACCCTACTACCGCCATTAACCGATTTTATCAATTATGGTGGTTCATATTTTTTTCACAATCCTTTGCCAATTTCATTTCCAAAAATTTATAGTTCTTATGGGCTAAAACTTTATTCCAAATAGTTAAGGCCATTTTACTGGACCACCATAAGTCTTTAAAAAGTTCCTTAGCACTGGGGAAATGTGTATGTAGCAGTAACAGGGTTAAAGTTGCTATGATGAAAACCGCTTAATCTCGTTTCATTTATTAGAACTGAAAACTAGTGTTTATGAGACATAATTGATAATAAAACCTTATCCACATCGAAAACATTGTTAATCACACTGAAATATGAAATAAATAATCCTCTTAGTTTGAACACAAGGCAGCCAAATATTCAGAAATGTTTGAGTTCCAATGTGAAGGTAATAGTAGTTGCAATGTGTCTGTCACGAACACAATTGCTATTCTATGACATTGTTTAAAAGTCTTAAAAAACTATACATTTTCTTCAACGGGGTATGTTACTGCAACTAGATTGGGTTACAATCCCATTGCCCATTGTAAAGTCCATCACCACGTAGTTCTAAAAATACTTCATCCATGGTTTCACATCGAAAGTGGAAAATTTTGAACATTGTTTCACCGGGTTGCTGAAAAGTAGAGAAGGGAATGGGGTAGGGGTAAGGATATATTTTATAATAGATCAAGTTCAATTTAATATTCATCGATTCTATCTGTCTCTTTGGCTGTCTGTTTCTTTCTTTCTCTCTCTGTCTATATCTTCTCTTTCTATAGGTATATTTATCTATCTATCCATCAGTCCATCCATCCATCCGTGCATGCATCCATCCATCCATCATCCATTCATCTATCAGTGCACCTATCCATCCATCCACTCATCCATCCAGCTATCCATCCATCCATCCCTCCGTCTGTCCAACCATCCATCTGTCCATCCATCCATCCATCCGTCTAACTAACTAACTAACCAGCTAATTAACTAACTAACTAACTAACTAACTAACTAACTAACTAACTAACTAACTAACTAACTAACTAACTAACTAACTAACTAACTAACTAACTAACTAACTAATTAACTAACTAACTAACTAACTAACTAACTAACGAACTAACGAACTAACTAACTAACTAACTAACTAACTAACCAACCAACTAACTAACTAACTAACTAAATGACTGATTGACTGACTAACTAATTGACTAACATAATGCCTACTCAAAAAGTGAATGACTTAAGAAGAAACTCCGTATGTCTATAGCTCTGTAACTTTACTTACGTAGATGACTTCAGAAGGAAGGGATTTTTCTGGATATTTCCCATGTCCGTGCTGGTACACAGGATGGTAGCAAGACTGGTGTCCTTAATGACTTTCACTTGATCTGCCAACAAAAATTGCTCATGACTGAATAGATTTTACACATCATTGATTCTCAAAGGGTGTGTTTTTTTATTCTCAAAGTGTAAGATTTTGATACTGAAAGTGTGAGGTTTTGATTCTCAAGATTTTGATACTCAAAGTGTGAGGTTTTGATTCTCAAAGTGCAAGAATTTGTTACACAAAGTGTGAGCTTTTGATTGTCAAAGTGTGAGGTTCCATTCTCAAAATGTGAGTTTTGATTCTCAAAGTTTGAGGTCTAGACCCACATTGTGGGTCCTCAAGCTGTTGGGAGTGAGTCGAAGACACAGTGTCTTATTTTATTATTTTCTGATTATAAACTGCATTAATTTTCAGTGATTGGTTTTTTTCAAAAATTACTATTAAAGTCTTAGTTAATGGGCTATCCTTCAAGTACGTGAGCGAGATTGTGGTGATTTTAACCTCTCTTTCATACTCTTGACTTCAACCTCCCCCACCCCCCGTCCACCCCCACCCCCTGCCTTTGTATGAGCGTACAACCAGTAGAATGGTGAATGTCTGTAATTAAGTCTTGGTGTTTTCAGGCTTTAAGTTGCATTTTGGATGGACTTTTTGACCGTTTCATCAGCATAGCCTGTAATTTAATTGATTTGTATAGAATGATATTACTTACATCGCTGAAAAAAGAAAGTAAATAAATCCAGTTCTTTCCATTCCTTGTACGATACACTAGTGAGAATTGACAGAACCCAATCCACAGAATAATTCAATATTATAAAAATCCCAAAGAAGCTGTGGGGCCGCAGCAAAAATAAATCACTGGCAGGATTATCTTCCCACTAAAAAGCCCATCCATTCATTTATCAAACGATTAAGGAACTTTTTGGGTGTATCAGTAAGTTTGACAAAAAATAAGGGGGGGGGGGGGTTCCATCCAAAGCAATATAATTAAGAAATTAATAACGTTCCCAAGAAAATATCCATCTATTTATTTATCCATCAGTTAACGAAGATGCCTTCTGAATGTGAAGGTAAGTTTGGGAAAAAACAACAACAAACAAAACACCCAAGCTATAGATTTAAGAAATCAACGACAACGACACCAACAGCCAACAACAAAAGCTAAAAAAAAAAACGTAATTCAGCTGTCAATTACCCGGGGTGAATCCTTGTGGAAACTCTTCGCTCAGGAAGAAATAGGCGTCGCCATACTTGAGATCTGCGAACTGATTGGCTATGATGTGGCCAAAGGTGGGGCCGACCATGCCCCCAACAACAGGAGTCTCCATTACGCCACCAGTGAACAGGTCTATGTCAAGTACGTGTCTAGTGGTCGGGAAGATGGGAGATTTGGGAAATGTCAAAATAATTGAACACAGCTTAAAGAAGTTAACCTTTGACAGAACTTTAGTGATCTCATGCCTGTCCATTCGCGTCTTTTTTTTTTTCATTTGCACGGCAACATATTTATTTATGTATCAGTGCACTTCATGCATTCCATCTATTACTTAGTTTATCCATACATCCATCCATCCATACATCCATCCATCCACCCACCCACCCATCCATCCATCCCACCCATACATCCGTTCGTCCATCCATCCATCCATCTATCCATCTACCCACACATCCGTTCGTCCATCGATCCATCCATCCATCAATCCATTCATCCATTCATCCACCCACCCACCCATCCATCCTTCATCCATCTATCCATCTATCCATCTATCCGTCCACCCATCTATCCACTCACCTGTAAACATTTTGCATCAAATCTCCAGATTTACCTATCTGAGTCAGCCTGGTGACTTGCCTGAAGGAAGACAAAAAATGAAATGTCGCATCATCTCACGTTCTGAGATACTTGTGAAACTTGTGAGTCTTGTGAAATGTTCTGCTTTGTTAGGACTGTGAAATATCCGAGTTATGTGTAATTGAATATTTATGCTGTTTATATTCATGAATCTGATTGAATTGGTGTGTTTCTGGTTAAATGAGAATTTTTGAAGCCTGCAAATGGTCCTCTTTGTGTGTGCGTTTTTGTGTGTGTGTCTTTGTGTGTTGTTGTTCTTTCTTTTCAATACGAAGTCTTGTGTACATGTGTGTTTATTTATTTATCGTTTTTTTGTTTTTTGTTTTGAATGATCTATGTCAGAAAGCCAGAGTTTTTAAAACCACGAAATAGACCCGAGCTTATCTTCTCTTATAATAATGAGAGCAGGGGGTAAACTGTGCATTTCATGGCCATTCAAGCTAGACACTTGAAAGTTTGCACACTACCGTTTTTGATACTGCCGAGTTGCATGGCTGGCTTAGTTTTTCCGTTTGATCACGTCTTATATTTTTTTGAAAACTGTGAAACGCGTTAGTGTTTAAAACCGGTCTAAATTCCTGGTGCAGTTTTTATGATTGTCAGAGTGTTGCGTATCGGTGTAGCAATCGATACTCAGTATCGAAGGCTGTCATTTTGCGCAAA
The DNA here is from genome assembly GCA_963931925.1 of Onchidella celtica. Taxonomy (NCBI): domain Eukaryota; kingdom Metazoa; phylum Mollusca; class Gastropoda; order Systellommatophora; family Onchidiidae; genus Onchidella; species Onchidella celtica. The sequence continues at coordinate 48,466,803 of OZ007572.1, read as the reverse complement.
CTTCTGTCTGACGTCTAAGCATTTATTTTCATGGCGTTTAAGCGGGACACTCACAATTTTGGTATATCTAGGCCTAGGCCTACTGTTTTTTGTCCTGTCGAGCTGCATGGATGCCGTAATGTATGTTTATATAATTGTTATGGATGGCGATTCCGCAACCTCTTTACTGGGAGCCAGCAAAACCGATACACAGTATCGAATATGCCATTTCCTTTGAGCGTGGTCTGCTTGAAAGTAAACAAGACATGTGCTCAGCTTGATGCTGACAATGTTACACAGACAATGTTGTGTATACCCTGAAGGGGAGGTCCTCCGTCTTCCGCGCCAGTCAAGAAAACACACTAGAGAGGGGACTTTTGAGCGGGCTTATCAAATGGTTGGGTTTAGTATTTGTATGGGACAAAGAAAGAAGAAAGAAAGAACGAAAGCGTGGGTTCGGGGAGATCTTCATATTAATTATGTTTGTTTACTTTTTGGTAAGTGGTGCGGACAGGGGGAACCTTCCCCCTGAAGTTTAGCGACCATGATTGTCCGGTGAGCGAATAGTTTAAAAAACTCAGCATTTGTCTAACCTGTCTTTGCAGTCTCTCAATCTTACTTGTTTTGTTTGCCACTCACCGTTCGGAGAACGGGTGCATTTACTAGTTATAATAACGACAGCAAACATGTGCACGCATCTCTTCAGCCAATCAGAAAGTGCCTTGTTTCAGTTCACCTTATTTTAAGGTCGACCAATCACAAGGCGCCTTACCTCAGACCATAATATCTCCTCCAAAAGTAGTAGCCAGGTATTCCATGATCCCGCCCCCGTTGAATGTTGATTGCTACCAAATCCAGTCTACCAGTTGGTCCTTTGGAGGATTCAAACAGATGGCGAGAAACTGACTTGCTGATGAATCTACGATACAAAGATAGACCAATAAAAATCTTTTTAGTTTTAGAAACCTGTGGAAAATTTGCTCTAGCTCTGGAGTCACAGAAGGCTCTAAAATACGTACCCCTAGGGCAAAAAACTTGGGGGACTTACGTACTTGTAACGACATTCTTGATCCAAGGTATGTTGTGCCCACTGAGTTTTCAATGGTATGTTGTGCCCACTGAGCTTTCAATGGCATGTTGGCCCATTGAGCTTTCAATGGCATGTTGTGCCCACTGAGCTTTCAATAGTATGTTGGCCCATTGAGCTTTCAATGGCATGTTGGCCCATTGAGCTTTCAATGGCATGTTGTGCCCACTGAGCTTTCAATGGTATGTTGTGCCCACTGAGCTTTCAATGGCATGTTGTGTCCACTGAGCTTTCAATGGCATGTTGTGTCCACTGAGCTTTCAATGACATGTTGTGCCCACGTAGCAACTGGTTTGTTTCTCATAGCGTCACAGAACCTGTGCTCCTGCCAACTTTTGAATTGCATTTCGTCTTTACCTCTGAAGTTTCAAGGCTATTGTGGCGACCTCAGATCTTGTTAGTTCCAACTCCACTTTTTGCATAACCGAGAAATTCGACTCTAAACGTTTGCAGCTTTAGTATTATGATAAGGAGTTTAGAATAAATCGGAACTGTGAAACAGCTTGACAAGTGCCTTAAAGCATTTTAAACCAGTGTCAAACTATACATTTGTTATACCTCTTTCACATACTAAAAAATCTCCAGCTTTTCAGATAATGGAGACAGAACAAAAAAGAACTAAGGTCGCTATATCGTTGGTTCTCCCAAGGGGTACTTTTTTTTTTTTTAACAGCTAATCTCTGCCAGCGCGTTTGCTTAGCCGCCGTGTAATGTGGACAGGGATAACAACAACAACAACAACAACAACAACAACAGAAACAACATCATAAACATCCATGGTGACCACGAAAGCAGTCCCAATCATTTAACCAGTCATATTCTTCAAATTGCAAAAACAAAAAAAAAAAAGCTCAGCGCTTAGACCAATAGCAATCTTCAGACATTCAACCAATCACAATCCTCAGGCATTCAACCAATCACATCCTGAACTTGTCAAGACAAAAAGTGGTAAAAAGAAAAACTTGTATGCAGCAAAGAAATAATACCCACACGATACAATGAAACGCAAACTAAAAGGGAAGACAGAAACTGAACGGTATTTCGCCTTACGTATCAAGTAAACTAACCTATCAAAGGCTTCGTTTTCGCCGTCTTTTAAAAGTCCCTGCATGATAGATTCGTAATATTTGAGGTTGATATCAGGGATCATAAACATATCCTTCAGGTCATGTTTCCCTCCGTCAAAAGACAGCTTGTTAGGGATCAGACTGTGTCCAAAACGGTAGGCCGCTGAAACAGCAACAGGCAAAGCCATTAGTGCCATTGTCTTTGAGTATATATATAAATCTATCGTTTCATACAGCTTGTGATAAAGAGAACAATGGTAGCTATATTATAATTATATGATTGGGTATTTTCCATTATGTTGCTGGTGCATTTTTGCCTTCCCGAAAAAGGATTATGGCAGATGGAGAATAGTAAGCGTACAACATTACGTCACAAACATTGTATTGAAAAGTATTTAACCGATTGGAATGACTCGTATACATAATGAAATTAGGAGTGACAGAAACACTTTCATGAAAAGGCTCAAAATCCGCAAAAATGTTGCATACAACAATGATTATGGAAAATACCCTATGGTGTATATCCGTCTTGTGCATTATTTATAGAGCTTAAGTAGAGAATACAGTGGTACATAGTAATTTCAGTATCTTCTACACATATTTTGTTGCTGTTGCACACAACGTGGAGTGAAGATAACAATGGTAACTGTACCGGTTTATCATTTAAATTTCATTGTTTATAAATCTCGTAGTGGCAATGATGATGGGTGGATGGATGGCTGGATGGATGGATGGATGGATGGATGGATGGATGGATGGAAGGAAGGATGGATGGATGGATGGATGGATGGATGGATGGATGGGTGGAAGGATGGATGGATGGATGGATGGATGGATGGAAGGATGGATGGATGGATGGATGGATGGATGGATGGAAGGATGGATGGATGGATGGAAGGATGGATGGATGGACGGACGGATGGATGGATGGATGGATGGATGGATGGATGGATGGAAGGATGGATAGATGGATGGACGGACGGATGGATGGATGGGTGGATGAATGGATAGCTAGATGGACGTATTATGAATAGATGTATGGCCGCTTGGATGGATGGATGGATGGATGGATGGATGGATGGATGGATGGATGGATGGGTGGCTGGATGGATGGATGGATGGATGGATGGATGGATGGAAGGATGGATGGATGGACGGACGGATGGATGGATGGATGGGTGGGATGAATGGATAGCTAGATGGACGTATTATGAATAGATGTATGGCCGCTTGGATGGATGGCTGGATGGATGGATGGATGGATGGATGGGTGGATGGATGGATGGATGGATGGATGGATGGATGGATGGGTGGATGGGTGGATGGATGGATGAATGGATGGATGGATGGATAGACGGATGGACGGATATACGGACAGATAGATGCTTGAATGGAAAGATAGACAGGTGGTTAGGCGGATGTAGTAAAAAAAAATCCACAGCAGCTGCAACAATTTCTTCATCATCTGGGAGAAGACAACAACGAAGGCAAAAATAATAACAAAAACAGAAAAAAAGTAACAATGATAGGAAAAACTCATCTTTCTTGAACACGAACACCGGTAATAACAACGGTGAAAACAAAAGCAATATCAACATCCTCGCCCTCAACAACAACAACAACAACAACAACAACCATCACCCACCTGCAAGAAAACTGTTGGCGACCCTGGGATCCACAAGTTTATTGTAAGTACTTTTCTCTTTACAACCTAGTTTGAATTTCTGTATCAGTCTCGGGCCCAGAACGATCGGTAGAAAGTCGCAGTAAACGATTTTCTGCATGATTCCGCCAAGAATCTTCCTCGCTTCCTGAAAAACAGTGAACAAGGCAATTAATATAATTACCCTGAATTTTGTTTATTAATTGAAAAAAAGAAAGACTTCAGGAGTTATGAAATACCGTACGCAATTGATCATAGGTGTCTTCAACGGGGGGAAAAAATATCGTGAAATAAAGAATGAAGTAAACGGGAGGGGGAATTGGTTTCTCATTTATCGCGAAATTGGAGAGGAATTCTGGCGTCCGATCGACAAAAGGTTAGGAGCCATGTTGTCAGAGGGGATCTTCACATTCGACGCGTTGTGAGCTCAGAGACAAACGAAGAGAATGGGATTCTTTCCACCCTCATCCATTATTAAATACATGCAGTACTTCTTTCTCTGTATCTTCACCTGTAAACAGTTTCTCTTTCAGATAGTCTGGCGCGAATCTCATACATTTGTTGATAATTTCCTCACCTGAAATGACTTCTCTTTCAGATAGTCTGGCACGCCTCTGATACATTTGTTCATAAGTTCCTTACCTGAAACAATTTCTCTTTCTCATTGTCTGGCATGCCTCGGATACATTTATTGACAATTTCCTCACCTGAAAAAGTTTCTTTTTCACATAGTTTGGCACGCCTATGATACATTTGTTGGCAATTTCCTCATCTGAAATGAGTTCTCTTTCAGATAGTCTGGCACGCCTCTGATACATTTGTTGATAATTTATTCATTTCCTTCCCTGAAACAATTTCTCTTTCAGATAGTCTGCCACGAATCTGATACCTTTATTGATAATTTCCCCACCTATAAACACTTTCTCTCATAGTTTGATGCGCCTCTGAAAAACTTGTTGATAATTCCCTCGCCTCAAATGATTTCTCTTCCATATAGTCTGGCGCGTTTCTGATACATTTGTTGATAATTTCCTCACCTGAAAAAATTTCTCTTTCTGATAGTCGGGCACGCCTGTGATAAATTTGTTGATAATTTCCTCACCTGAAAAAAATTTCTCTTTCTGATAGTCGGGCACGCCTATGATAAATTTGTTCATAATTTCCTCACCTGAAAAAAAGTTTCTCTTTCTAATAGTCAGGCACGCCTCTGATAAATTTGTTGATAATTTCCTCACCTGAAAAAAGTTTCTCTTTCTGATAGTCAGGCACGCCTGTGATAAATTTGTTGATAATTTCCTCACCTGAAATAATTTTCTCTTTCTGATAGTCAGGCACGCCTCTGATACATTTGTTGATAATTTTCTCACCTGAAATAATTTTCTCTTTCTGATAGTCAGGCACGTATCTGATAAATTTGTTGATAATTTCCTCATCATCATCATCATTGCCTTTCTCACCCTGGATCAGGGTATAGGCCACCAACAAACACTTTCCACCCCTCTCTATCATGGGCCAGCCTCTTTACATTATTCCAAGTCTTTCCACTTCGTTGCACATCATTTTCTCTGGCTCTTCTCCACGTTCCGCGCGGCCTTCCTCTTGATCTCTTGCCCTGGGGATTCCAATCCAATACCTTCTTCGTGATGCTGTTTCCTGGCCTCCTGAGAGTGTGGCCGATCCATCTCCATCGCCTCCTATCAATTTCCTCTCTGACTGGGCTCTGTCTTGTTCTTTTCCATACAATTTCATTGCTGACCTTGTATGTCCATCTGATCTTAAGTAGCTTCCTCAAACATCTGTTGATGAAAACTTGGATTCTCTTTATGCAGGCCTGGGACGCATTCCAAGTCTCACATCCATACAACAGGACTGACTTCATGTTCGAGTTGAATATCCTCAGCTTTGTTTTTAGAGATATATCCTTGGTTCTCCAAATCTTGCTTAAGGACGTGAAAGCTGCCTGTGCCTTTCCAATTCGTGCTTTGACTTCTGCCTCTGTTCCTCCCTTATTGTCAATGATACTACCAAGATAGCAGAAGGACTCTACATCTTCCAGTGGTTGATCTCCTACTCTGACTTGTGCGCTTGGGGGTGCAACAATTTTTAGGACCTTCGACTTCGCAGGATGTATCCTCAATCCAATAGATTCTGAAATTTTGTTTAGAGCTGTAGTCTTTGCTTGCATCTGGTCGTGTGTGTGCGACAATAGTGCCAAGACATCTGCAAAACCTAGATCGTCCAGCTGTGTCCATGGGGTCCATTGTGTCACGAGTGGAGTGAGCGATAGTTAATAATTACGGGGGAAGAGGAGAGTAAAATTAACGCACGGAGACAGGGAAGAAAAGTCGTGCATGTCATGAGTGGGGGGGTCTGAATGAGGCGAAAGCGCTGTATAACTATCACTGCAAGTTAGAAGGTCCTAGGGAGCGGATCTGTGAATAATAGCCCATCGGGCAGAGATAAAAGGAAGCAGTCGAGAAGACTAGTGAGAGTCTTTCCAGTTATGACTGGTATGTAGAATGTTGATTGATTATTATGATTGATGTATTATATTATATTCGTCTATTACCATGATGTGAATAAGTATATGTGAGGAATGTGGAAGTCCTTGATATTGGATATAGCAATGTGCGCCACGAGCGATAGATGAAAGTGAGTTCATGGATTTGTAGCGCGAGTGAGTAGTGTGTACTCCGATGGAAGTGTGTTACCGTAAGATGTGTGGTGAGTGAAAGGTGAACTAGTGTGTGTACGCTTCATGGATTGTAAGGAGAGGTGGAGTGAATAGAAATGGTAGGGTATTATACCAATGTAATGTTATTCTTGTAGGTGTCGGGGACGGGCCGCAGAGCCACCTCGATGAGCACAGGAGATAGGCCAGCATAGGGCCGGAGGCCACACATAGGCCAGAAGCGAGGCTGTCAGTGCAGGACAGTAGATGCACATAAAGTCGTGGCAGTCAGGCCACGGACAGGGACGTAGATATGAGAGTGAATGAGATACTATATTGTTGCCATGTTGATAGGCTAGTGAACTGATATTATGTTGTTGCCATGTTGATGGCTATGGAAATAATAATGTGTTATTGCCCTGCTGAGGTGCGAGGGGAATGCTAAAGTGTATGACAATAGGAAGGTGATATTGAGAGACTGCGGTGCCAGTGAATCATTAATGTACTATTAAGACCCTGAGGGGAGAGGCTGAGGCCGAGGTGCCTTTAGGAGTAACTACCGGATTGTGGATCCGAGGGAGCGTGTGTGTGAGAATAAGGCCGTTGTACGGCAGTGCATTTCAATAATATAATGTATGTAATTGCGCTATTATATGTATAATTATGTTTAATAAATGTGTGAGTCTGATGGGTTGTTCTGTTAAGTGTTAAACTTGTTGTTCGTGATTGTTGTCCTGTCATACTTATTACATCTCCCAGTCTGGGATTTGTGACACTGGGGGCTCGTCCGTGTGACATTGGGGGCTCGTCCATTGTGACTCGTCCATTTTCGTAATATTTAGTTGTAGTTAGTTAGTAGGTATTTGTGCTGTCTTGTTCGTTGGATGAATGGACATTTCATGATATGATTTATGTATATTTATAAATAATAATATGTATTGATGCATGTATTTTGATGAATATGTATTAATGTGTACTTAAATTTCAGAGAGACAGTGTGTGTGCGTGCAGCCTGAGGAGACAAGCAGCCAGAGCTCCGATTAGGTCGAGGACTTAAACTCATAAGGCTGAAAGTTAAGTAAAAGTCTAAAATTTTGTACCCTGGATTAAGGGCTGTCTTTTCATCTGTCTGTTTCCCTGTTTTTGCTGTTTTCGTTGTAATTGATTATACGGGCGGTGGCGCGGGTTTGCTGTGTTGAACTTAGTTTATCCTTTTAAAAAGGTGTGGTAAACTTTGGAACTTCGTTCATCACAGTGACCAGTTCTGTAGGGACCTGTAATATTGTTTAGTTGTAGCGTCGATATCTTCCTCGTTGTTTTAGGAAGACGTTTCTCTTGTCCCTCTCTTACCTGTCTGTAAATACGTTCTTTTTTTTCAGACTCTGTTCTTGTTCGTACCTTGTAGTGTAATCGGCGTATTTAGGTTGCATTTTTTTTCCATTATATTTTCTTTTTTAGGCCTTTGTCTTAGTCTGGTTCGTTGTCCTTGACGTACTTGTGGTCCTTCTACTGAATTTTCTCATTCTTATCTTTTCCTTTCGTTTTGTTATTTAATAGTGCTAGACATTTTATAAACATACAAGTAGTTAGAGAGAGTAGGCTGTAGAATGTTTAGTTAGGGGTGTTTCTGAATTGTATTTGGGTTTTGTTATATCTGGTGTGATCTCAGGTCTCTGGTCGTGTCGTTAGTGATCATACCGACAGGTTAGCCGTTTTTATAATACATACCATAAGCATAAATCTGTGAAATGGCAGAACTCCAACAATTAATGAAGTTGGGTAAGGAACTTGGCCTTGAGGGAGAAGAGCTACGCGGCTGGATTAAAGAACAGCAGGCGGATTTGCGCGATGAGCGTGCTAAGGATAGAGAGCGAGAAAAAGAGGCTCAAGAGCGACAGAGAGAAGAGGAAAGAGAGGCTAAGGCTCAGCAACAAGAAAGAGAGGCTAAGGATAAGGAACAGGAAAGGGAGTTTAAGCAACAGGAAAGAGAGGCTAAGGAACGGGAGCAGGAGAGGGAGTTAAAGTTAAGGGAGATAGAAGCTAGGGATAACCAACAGGAGAGAGAGACGCGAATGAGAATCGCGGAGTTGGAAAGCCAAAAGAATGCGCCAACGGAAGCAGTTGAGCGGCAGGTACACAATAAGGGTGGTGTTAGGATTAAGCTCCCTACGTTCGACGACCGGAAGGACGACATAGACGCCTTCCTTTACAGGTTCGAGCTGAACGCACAATTGCAATGGGGGGAAAATAAGGAATTATGGGCCACGTACCTGGCATCGCTATTGCAGGGGCGAGCGTTAACCTACTTTAAAGAGCTACAGCGCGAAGACGTGCAAGACTACGATAAGCTGAAGGCTTTGCTGCTTCGCCGATTTGCGCGTACCGAGGAATATTTCCGGGAGCAGTTTAGGCGGGCACGTGCAGATACCAGGGAGGACTTTGCTGCCTTCGTCGCGAGACTAACTGAGTATTTCGCGAACTGGGTAGACTTGGCGCATGTGGGCACGGATTTTGCTAAACTGAAAGACTTAATGATCCGTGACCAGCTGTACGCGTCGTGCCACAAAGATCTGGTGGCTTTCCTGAAAGAAAACGAACCCGCGACGGTGCAGGAGGCGTCTAAGTTGGCGGAGGCATACCGTACGGCGCATCCGTCCAAACCAGTCGCCAGGGCGTACGTCCAAGACGCTGGGTACGTCGCCGTTGTCGAGGGGTCGCCGGCAGGACTTAGGGACAGGTCGCGTCAGCGTGGTGCCTATAGTGGGCAAGGCCAGGGGCAGCATAGGGGCTATCACCAATCACCGGCATATGGATCCGGTAAGTTTGACCGAGCAGGAGGGCTAGGTCGCGGTAATGGCCGGGGGCGAGTTGTGACCTTTGCCGATGACCGACGGCATAGGGACTCTAGTTCCGGTCGCGAGGGGTCACGGGGACCCAGGCCTAGAGCAGCACAGGGAGCGGAGTGTTGGACTTGCGGACGCGTGGGTCACTTTTCACGCGAGTGTAGGGCCGCGAAGTGTTGGAACTGCGGAAGAGCAGATCACATCAGCGTGAACTGCCCTGCAGGTAGGATAGCGGCGAACGTGGACAGTAGCTCCAGTCCATGTTCCCCAAATAAATTTCATCATGCGGCTGCGTGTGTTACATCGGACAACGGAGGCGGACAGTATTCTAAGTGTCCCAGTTGTGAGAAGTTATTATCTTCCGGTGTTTTACCTTGTGGGAGAAAGATCCCCGTTATAAATTCATGTCATACAGGAGGTGGTCTTAGGGTTTATCCGGGGTTTGTTGGGGACGAACCGGTCTCGGTTTTACGAGATACAGGATCTACCGTTGTGGGAGTGCATAGGGATTGCATTCGGGATTCACAGCTTACAGGTGAGACTGTCCCGTGCATCCAATTTTCGGGGGCCATTGAGAAATTACCCATGGCAAAAATAATGATAGATACACCTTTCCTTAGCGGGGAAGTCGAAGCAGTCGTTGGTTGTTTTCCAGGCGCCCAGCTCATCATTGGGAATGTATCACGGGTAGTTTCCCCTTCCGATGAGAACGTGCAAGCATGGTCGCAATCAAAAGGTATTGACTTTTGCGCCGCGGTCGAAACACGTCGACGGGTAGCTAATAAAGATAAGATTAGACCTTTGGCTACGCCAGCGGTCAACCTAGATATCACGCCAGAGCGCTTGACGGGATTACAAAGGGAGGACCCATCATTAAACCCATGTTTTGGGGAAGCGCGAACCGAGAAAACGAGGAGATATAAGAACGGGTCATCTTCTTTTTTTGTCCAGGGGGGCATTTTGTTCCGTATGTACGTCACAGTGGCTTCCGTTCAAAAGCAGGTCGTCGTGCCACGGTCGTTAATTGCTATAGTATTGCGTCTGGCCCATGAGGTTCCACTGGCGGGTCATATGGGAAGTACTAGAACCAAGGAGAGAGTTCTGAAAGATTTTTATTGGCCGTCAGTATACAGAGATGTACGTTTATATTGTAAGACGTGCAGTGCGTGCCAAAAGACGACGCATAAGGGTCGTTCACCCCAGGCTCCTCGTCAAGAGATCCCCACGGTTTCGGAACCGTTTAAAAAGGTTTCGATAGACCTTGTTGATTTAAGAGAAAGATTATCTTCAGCGCGCACTATGGCAGAAGAAGCTTCTGGTATCGCTTCGAAAAGAGCAAAAGACTATAAAGATAGAGGGTCCAAACTGAGAATTTTTAAGCCAGGAGACAAGGTTCTGTTGTTGTTACCTACGGACCATAATAAGTTATTGATGACATGGAAAGGTCCTTATGTTATTGAGCGAGTTGTTTCAAAGGTAGATTACGCTATCCACATTGATGGAACGAGTAAGGTTTTCCATGTTAATATGCTACAGAGATTTTATGAGAGACCAGAGTATCTGTGTGCACAGACGAAACCAGAGGAGAGTGTCTTCTCTACTGCTTGTACGGGGGTCGTAGACCAGTTGGACTGTGACGTAAGCGACACCGAGGCGCAGGAAGAGTTACAAATTCAATTGCCGGAGTTAACTCCGACACAAGGTTACAGGGACGTAAAAATTAACCCTGACCTTACAAGTTCAAGGAGTAGGGAACTTGAGACCCTGTTAGCGTCATTCCCGGATGTTGTTACGGATTTGCCGGGTCGCACTACGGTGATCCAGCACCAAATAAAGTTGACTTCGGATAAGCCAGTATTTCTTAGACCGTATCCGTTGCCTTTTTCTTCGAGAGATAGAGTCATAAAGGAAGTTGAGTCAATGTTGAAGTTGGATGTGATAGAACCATCAACATCGCCGTATTCATCACCCATCGTCCTCGTGAAAAAACTTGATGGATCGGTGCGGTTCTGTATTGATTTTCGAAGATTGAACACTATTACGGTAGGCGATAGGGAGCCTATTCCGTTCCAGGAGGAATTAATAGCTTCATTGGCCGGGTCCACGTGGTTTTCCAAGATAGATTTGACGAAAGGGTATTGGGAAATCCCGCTTACTGAGGAGTCTAAACAATACACGGCGTTCCAAACGCCCATTGGATTATTCCAATTTAAGGTCATGCCATTTGGGTTGGTAAACGCGCCAGCGACGTTTGCACGATTAATGAGATTAGTGTTGAAGGACATACCTAATGTCGTGTCATTCTTTGACGATATAGCATGCCATACGTCGACATGGTCTGATCATATTCAGACACTAACAGTAATTTTTCAACGATTACGTCATTTTGGGTTAACTGCTAAACCCGCAAAGATGGATTTGGCATGTCCAGAGATAATATTCTTAGGACATATTGTGGGTAGAGGTGTTCAGAGACCTGAAGTAACAAAAATTGACAAGTTAGTAGGGTTGCAAATCCCTAAAACAAAGAAACAAGTCAGAAGCTTAGTGGGAATTTTAAATTATTACAGAAAGTTCATTCCAAATTTTTCCTCCTTGTCATCTTCTCTTACTGACCTTACTAAGAAGGGACAACCCGATAAGGTCCAGTGGACGTCTGAATGTCAGACATCATTTGATAATTTGGTGACAGCATTATCATCGTCACCCATTCTGATATTACCCGATTTTCGATCTAATTTTATCCTCAGAACGGATGCGTCGGACTCTGGTGTCGGCGCTTGTCTTCTACAGGAGAAGAACGAATGTCTCCATCCTGTATGTTATGTCAGTAGGAAGTTATTGCAGAGAGAAAGAAAGTATTCTGTGATAGAGCGTGAGTGTCTTGCCATTGTCTGGTCCGTCCAGAAACTAGGACGTTATCTCATGGGACGAGAATTTTGTATCCAGACAGACCACAAGCCACTGACATTTTTGTCGAAGAATCGTTCGTCCAGCCCACGCTTGTCTAGATGGGCATCGGCTTTACAGCCGTACACCTTCGTTATTCAACCAATTCCAGGAACCAGCAATCATATCGCCGACTACCTTAGTCGAGCCTAGGGGAAGATTTCAGGAGCTTATACATCGGAGGACAGGAACATTGACAGGATCTGTGTGAATGAGTCGACTTGAAAATATTGACATTATAAATATGATATGAAGAATGGTTGATAGGTTGAATGGTTTTTGATTCTGTATTAGATATTGTGTTTAGTTAGCTATTCATGATGTGACACATATATGCATATTGCAGGCCATATTGATCCCCATATTTTCCCCTGATTTCGGTATTCTATATACTAGGGGAACGGCTAGGTCAGTTTTTTTAATGTAGGTATTGCTCAGGCTCACTCGTTGACAGTCATCTTGATGCGATTTGAAATTAATTGCATTAATTTTTTTGGGGTGGGGGATGATGTCACGAGTGGAGTGAGCGATAGTTAATAATTACGGGGGAAGAGGAGAGTAAAATTAACGCACGGAGACAGGGAAGAAAAGTCGTGCATGTCATGAGTGGGGGGGTCTGAATGAGGCGAAAGCGCTGTATAACTATCACTGCAAGTTAGAAGGTCCTAGGGAGCGGATCTGTGAATAATAGCCCATCGGGCAGAGATAAAAGGAAGCAGTCGAGAAGACTAGTGAGAGTCTTTCCAGTTATGACTGGTATGTAGAATGTTGATTGATTATTATGATTGATGTATTATATTATATTCGTCTATTACCATGATGTGAATAAGTATATGTGAGGAATGTGGAAGTCCTTGATATTGGATATAGCAATGTGCGCCACGAGCGATAGATGAAAGTGAGTTCATGGATTTGTAGCGCGAGTGAGTAGTGTGTACTCCGATGGAAGTGTGTTACCGTAAGATGTGTGGTGAGTGAAAGGTGAACTAGTGTGTGTACGCTTCATGGATTGTAAGGAGAGGTGGAGTGAATAGAAATGGTAGGGTATTATACCAATGTAATGTTATTCTTGTAGGTGTCGGGGACGGGCCGCAGAGCCACCTCGATGAGCACAGGAGATAGGCCAGCATAGGGCCGGAGGCCACACATAGGCCAGAAGCGAGGCTGTCAGTGCAGGACAGTAGATGCACATAAAGTCGTGGCAGTCAGGCCACGGACAGGGACGTAGATATGAGAGTGAATGAGATACTATATTGTTGCCATGTTGATAGGCTAGTGAACTGATATTATGTTGTTGCCATGTTGATGGCTATGGAAATAATAATGTGTTATTGCCCTGCTGAGGTGCGAGGGGAATGCTAAAGTGTATGACAATAGGAAGGTGATATTGAGAGACTGCGGTGCCAGTGAATCATTAATGTACTATTAAGACCCTGAGGGGAGAGGCTGAGGCCGAGGTGCCTTTAGGAGTAACTACCGGATTGTGGATCCGAGGGAGCGTGTGTGTGAGAATAAGGCCGTTGTACGGCAGTGCATTTCAATAATATAATGTATGTAATTGCGCTATTATATGTATAATTATGTTTAATAAATGTGTGAGTCTGATGGGTTGTTCTGTTAAGTGTTAAACTTGTTGTTCGTGATTGTTGTCCTGTCATACTTATTACATCTCCCAGTCTGGGATTTGTGACACATTGTATGCCATTTCTTCCTCCACTGGTGGTTTCTTTCATAAGCCAATCAATCACCAGGACAAACAGAAATGGGGACAGCAAACAACCCTGCCTACCCTCACCTGAAATAATTTCTCTTTCTGATAGTCAGGCATGCCTGTGATAAATTTGTTGATAATTTCCTCACCTGAAAAAATTTTCTCTTTCTGATAGTCGGGCACGCCTCTGATAATTAATTTTTTGATAATTTCCTCACCTGAAATAATTTTCTCTTTCTGATAGTCGGGCACGCCTGTGATAAATTTGTTGATAATTTCCTCACCTGAAAAAAATTTCTTTTTCTGATAGTCAGGCACGCCTCTGATAAATTTGTTGATAATTTCCTCACCTGAAATAATTTTCTCTTTCTGATAGATAGGCACGCCTCTAATAAATTTGTTGATAATTTCCTCACCTGAAAAAATTTTCTCTTTCAGATAGTCGGGCACGCCTCTGATAAATTTGTTGATAATTTCCTCACCTGAAATAATTTTCTCTTTCTGATAGTCGGGCACGCCTCTGATAAATTTGTTGATAATTTCCTCACCAGAAATAATTTCTCTTTCTGATAGTCGGGCACGCCTGTGATAAATTTGTTGATAATTTCCTCACCTGAAATAATTTTCTCTTTCTGATAGTCAGGCACGCCTCTGATAAATTTGTTGATAATTTCCTCACCTGAAATAATTTCTCTTTCAGATAACTTGGCGCCCTTCTGATGAATTGGTTGACAATTAGCCAGTTGGTAGGGGAACGCCGCTTCTTCAGGATCCCTATCACAAGCTGCTTGACCAAATGGTTGTGGTACTTGTGAAATGCCAGATGGATAGCGCCTAGGCCCGGCTGCTCGTTCACCCTTAAATCACCTGGAAAGATGACATATCTCTACTTTAATTTGTTTGTTTGAAAAAAAACAACAACAAAAAACATGCCGTCAACAAGGTATCATGGCCTTAATTCTTGTTTGTTCCAACGCCACTTTTAGCGCAAACTGAGAAATTCGACGTTAAACGTTTGCGGGGTTAGGATTATGATAAGGAGTTAGAATAAATCGGAACTGTGAAACAGCTTGATGAGTGCCACAACGTGAATTGGAAACAAAACAAGCTGAAAGGGAGTTAACTTGAATTCCCGGAATACCAATAACTAGTTGTTGCTCCTGATGTCACAAAACTCCCAGGGCCATATTTGTTTGGTTCCCCCCTAGAGTTTCCATTTCCTTTTTGGATCAAGCCAATTTTTGCGAGTGGGCATGCTCAGCGGACGTGCTAGAAAACAAATCTTTGTAAGCGCGCTTGCTCGGCCGCCGTGCATCGAGGGGCATGGATGTATCACAGTTTTTGATGACGCAAGTGAAGTAGACCAATAGCTGTGTGGTCGAGAATTCAGAGAACCAGCCTAGAATCCTCCCCGTAGCCATGAAAAACCATAAAAAAAACAAACAAACAAGCAAACGAACAAAGAAATAAAGTTCACGACATACCAGCTAACTGACAGTAAGACTCCTCCGTTCCACCTTCTACACATTCATTAGAAGGGGCTTCCTCATCCTTTGGCAGTCTCTCTTTCCCGTTGACGAACCGGGTGTTCAGTAACGCCCCTGACACGAAGAGAAAGAATAATAGCTTGTGGTGAGCCAGATACAAGAAAAGCGTAATTCAACAGTAACTTCACAAAATTCATAATATTATGTTGTTCTCTAGTTTTTCTTCTGTTTGCCTTTACTTTATGAATAATTACTGATGTAATTGACATATTTTTTGCATTGCCTTAATCAAACATCTCACAGTGGTGCAGGAACTGACCTGCACAGCATTTTCACATCATTCTGTTGTACCGGTATCTTGATGCCGCATGTCCGTCAGATCAGAAACGTGACATTATCGATGCTAAAAATATTGTGTGTGATTAAAGCTGGGTTTTCATGTGTACGGAAACGGAAACGGTAACGGAAAGATCAAGAACCCTTCAAGTAGAGAAATAGAATATTTTCAAATGCCGTGTACGTACAAAAACACCCTTTCTCTTTACTACATGATGGATTTTTGCCGTTTCTGTTTCCGTATACATGAAAACCCAGCTTAACAATTTTATTATTTTTCCTACAGTGCATAGAGCATACAAAAACGAAAAGAATACTACACATTATCAGATAATTCAATACCTTGCTGCTTTTCAATCACTCACGAATCCCTTTATTACTGAATGGTCTTAGAGTTTCAACTGCACCTGGCAGACAAGCATAAGATAATGTTGAATAAATCTGTCGTACCTTTGCCACCCTGCGATCTGATTCGTTGGAGAATGTCTTCACTGCTTCCATACACCGCCGAGGCGTCCACGAATGAGGTCAATGCATTCATCTGCTCACGCGGATCTAAGATAGGACAATGAGAAGTGAACAACGTCGTAGATTTCAATATCTTTGAAGTACGCTTCAATGGAACATAATATTTTAAAATAATACATATTGACGAAAAGGATTTATTAGGCCTAATTTGGAGCACATAATGGGAAGATGATATCCATACTAAAAGAGATTGCTAAGGTAGACAACAACAGAAACGGGCACAACATCACCCTGTGCAAACCGAAGTATCCAAGCGTGGAGCATCCGAGTTGAAGGTATAATCTAAATAATGAAGTGTAAATAAAAAATTAAAAATACGATTGTAAATAAAAGCGAGTTGGTGTGAGCGAGATAGATAGATAGATAGATAGATAGATAGAGAGAGAGAGAGAGAGAGAGAGAGAGAGAGAGGGGGGGGAGACAGACAGACAGACAGACAGACAGACAAACAGACAGGTCAGACAGACAGTCAGAGAGGGGGAGGCAAAGAGAGAAAGAGAGAGAGAGACGGAGATCGAGAGTAACAGAGAGAGAGAGAGAGAGAGAAAGGGAGACAAAGAGAAAGAGGGAGAAAGAGAGACACAGAGAGACAGAGAGAGAAAGAGACATAGAGAAAGAGAGGAGACACGGAGGTAGAGAGTAAGAGGGGGAGGGAGAGAGAAAGAGAGTGAAAGAGAGAGAGAGAGTTAATGAAAGAGAGGGAAAGAGTGAGAGAGAGAGAGAGAGAGAGAGAGAGAGAAAGAGAGAAACACGTACAGATTTGTTTGCCATTTTTGTTTTTGGCTGCCTCAGACCGGACAAACTCCATGCAGGTGTCGAAGTCCGGATCGTCCAGTGGTATTCTGATGGGGAAACATTCGCTGGAGGAGAAAGAGAGATGGGGAGTTGGGGGAGGGGGGGGGTATCATTCTCTGAGTACTGAGCTTTTGAATAATGCCGTTTAATATTTAAGACAGCATCCCGAGGGATGACTGGTAAACTATCGTGTCTTGATTTTCAGAAGCTAAAAACTGAATTATTTATTTTTTTAATGAGACTTGGTAGTTATATATTTATAAAAACAACAACAACAACAACAACTGAAAAAAAGTAATCTAACCCTTAATTTTCAGAATTTAACTCACAACTTATAACACAAGCTACGGGCGGTCAAGGACTACAAGTGTGCCGAATGTCTCAATATGAAATCTTCGGTCTGAGGTTTCGTTTTAAGACAACTTGGAGAAACTTTAGCAATGAATCACCAAGCAAGCTGGCACAGAACTGAGACATTTGGTGACTGTTCTGTTCAAGACTGCACGTCACGTTAATGTAGTCGCGATGGTTGATTAGTGATTTGGGAGGCGAGGGGGGGGGGGGAGGGGAAGACAGAGAGAGACAACGATGGTGTTGAGGATAATAACGATAATAGCCTTTTTTTTTTCTTTTTTAGGGAATGATGAGGATGGTAACGTCATGGATGGACTGACAAAATGATGATGGTGAAGGAGATTCACGGACTAACTAATACTTCAGACCTACAAGGGGACTTCGGCAATTCTCGATAAAGGTGGGGGCGCCATTTTGTTTTATGTGACAGTCGGCTGTTTACATTGTTTTCGACCATAGCTCATACCGTTGGGGAGGTATTGCTGTGTTATTAAGTGCAGCAGTAACAGCAAGCTGAGTATTGGCAAGAGGACAGGGGCGAAAGTATAGGTAGAATGCGCATGACGTCACAGGGTGTTTTTGTTTTGTACTTCCGCCAAACAAGATGGCCGGTGGATAAGCTGTTGAGTGTAACTTCGAGATGTGTCTAAGCGGTTAAAATGCCTGCTGGTTGCATTGCAGTTGACTGTTATGACAGGGGTGGAAAGGATGGATCCAAGCTGGTCAGATTCCCTACCATCCGTGTAAGCAAGGGAAAGGAAGTGAAAGAATTGGCCGAACGTCTCCCATGTGCGTATACACAAGTGCCATTGTTTACAGTAGTGAACTTTTTCAAAACTTGCCGCCGATTGGTTCGCGACGCCTTAAGTGCTCACGGTGCAAATCAGCTAACGAATCAAAATCAATGCCACCATCGCCATGGTGAAGCGTGGGTCCGGACAGACAAGATGGTGGATATGCGCATTCTACCTATACTCCATTCTTTCACCGATCCAACCAAAGAAACAAGAAGAGAGAGGGGACTTGCGCCCAACAACATGAGACCAACAACCAAGTAATACACGAAATGTATACACTCAGTACAGTACTTATTTATATTCGACGTATTTAAGGGCTTGGTATACAAAAAATTAACACGTTATCTTAGAGCCGCAACACTTAAGGCTTTTTTTTAGAAAATGTATTTTTTTTCAAATATTTCACCCGAGCGGTGAGGCGTCGGATCACAGTTTTTTATTGACTTATTCTGCTATGCAATGAAAGGGAAGGAGAACAAGAAGACCTGTCATTGAGGTGTGTCCAGATTTAGAATCACTTTATATATTTTTATCTGTACCTGCGTATGTGTGTGCATGCGCGCGTGCGAATGTTAATGTAAATTTAATGTTTAATTTTATACTTTGTTATACAAAATAATTGAAATGAACTTGCCCAGGAAAACCTAATGTATTTGTGAGCCCAAGCGTAACTGGGACATCCCTCTTATTAAAGAAATATTCGTATAGTTTTTGACAAGGTTGTTTTTAAAACGTGATAGGCATGACCAAACTGAAAGAAACCAGAGAACGCAGAACTGCACTCAGTGTAATAACAGGCACCTTAGAGAGCGTCCTTGGTAACGCCGCCCCATCAGACAAAACAAAACGGAGGAGGGCGTCATCGCCGCAAAAACCCTCTTTGTGGCGCCAAACTGTCGTATTGAACACTAACCAGGCACACATATTTCTAACCGTCTCGCATTCTGTCCGAATTACTTTCTAGTGCCATGTCTCGATCTCCCCCAAAGCTTCTGCTTACCTTTATTTATACTCTTTTTAAGACAGAGACATACAATTTTTATCCATTGTCTCAGACTCAGACGCTTGTATTTTCCCAAGGCGAGCGAGTGAAGACGGCATGAGGAGGGCTTGACGTTGGCGGGGCTTGGCCTAGCACGCGAATACTCAAATCAGTTAGAGACGTTGTTTGATGGTTCGGCTGCAATTTTTTTTTCTCGGAAGAGACAGAATGGCCGAGCGGTTAAGGGAGTCGCTTGGCTTTTTTTTTTTTTTTGGCAAGGCGGTTGATGTGGTAGCAGAGATCCCGGGGTCGATCCCCGCTTTTCCATGTGTTTTTCTTCTTTCTTTCATCCCAACTTTTCTAAGCACCAACTAAACACACACACAAGAGTTTCTATTCGCCTGACCTTTTCTCTGAATGACTTTCTTAGCGTTTCGTCTCCTCTAAGTTTCTGCGTATTCACACTGTGGTATTGGTAAGTCTGGGTTATTGGTTAGTATGCGTGGCGATCGCCATCAATGTTGCTGCTGTAAAAGACACTGTGTCCATGGTGGCAATGATAATGATGTTTATGAATGTTTAATGTAGGCCTACACAAGGACAAATGATAATACCATAGATCGATTACTCACGCTGGAAGCCGATTAGCAGGAACAGTGCAACATTTGATAGAGACGTTCTCACCTGTGGATTATTTAGGATAACTTTGAAATCGAGTCTAAGATGAAAGGATGGATAGACTCGTGGTGACAGGTAAACTGACACCGGTGGAAAACTTTGGCATTATTACTTTCTTTAAAGTAAAAAAAAAAAAAAGACATGAACATTATCAACAGGGTGAACATGCACATTTATGTACACCAGCTAAAGTGCCGTTCATAAAACGTAGTCACAATGACATTTCCAGTCATACTTTTCTCTCCTTGCTGCTAAAAAAAAAAAAAAGTAACTAAACAATAAAATTTTAAAGACTATATTTTGTCCCAAATGAATGCGTCCTCGTAAATTATCGTAAAAAAAAATAAAAAAATGAATGAGGCAGCACTCAAAATTTCATTTTTTTTTTTCTCGTAGGTATCAAGTTTTTGGAGCATACAGGTGCACTCTCTAGCTCCATTATAGTATGATGTGTTGTTCTTGGTCTGCAAGATGATGGTGAGTTCCATGCAATTTAAGAGAAAAAATAGCAAGAAACAACAACAATAACAAAAAAAGTCCGTATGGTGGCCAGGTATCCATATAAGGTGAAGCCTAAAAGCAGGAAACATGTTTAGAACACAGGATCACCTGACATGCTTAGTTAATGTGTTGGCAGAAACTGACAGTCAACTTACGTGTGGGCACAGGAGCTGAGGTGATGTCGTGATCCAGGAACTGGCCGAACTGTGGGGGTAAGGCGTGGAGGATCGGGGTGGGATGGGGTCGAAGAGATGAAGAATTGAATGAGTTGTCAAAAATAAAAGTTATGTCAGTTTAAGAGCCCAGACGTGGTGGCTTAAATTTCATTTTGCTTTCGGAAATTTGCCGAATGACGTCCGTCTCGAAGCGCCAAAATAGCCAAGAAAATGCCAAAAAACCTAAACTGCACCTATTACTGCACATAAGCACTGTGCAGTCTGACTACTCTTGTCCACAAAATCCGCTCCGCTCCTCTATTTTTACGGAAAATTACGAATGAAAAAAACTCTCTTTGCCTCTATAGCCGTTAGGAGCGGAGCGGAACATAGACCGTGGGCAGGTATGCAGAGGCAACGAGTGTTTCAAGTCATTTATAGAATATTCTCACTAAAGAAAGTCACCACCCAAAGATTACAGTACAACACCCAGAATGATAGCTAGGATGTGGTCCAATCCCCATTAGGAATGGGAAACTTGGTCGGACGGAGAAGCTAAACGTAATTTAGGCTAAATATAGACAACACAGGGCAACCGGGACACAGGATACCGAGACGAGCCAATTCGTCATATTCCGTCCGTCGTCTTGCACGCGTGTCATCGATGTCAACAATGCAACAAGTAGCACCACACCCTTTCATAATTGAACGAAAAAGAGTGGGACTCACCGTATTTATAAGCGCGCAATTTGTGGACAGTGGGAGAAGGAATGGTTCGTCTCGGTATTCTGTGTCTCGGGGGCAACTACAGCTCCCAACTAGAACCAAACATAGTAGAGTGTTTCAGACTGTGATGCTGCCTGATATTCATATAAACATGAATGACCCTTTCAAGAGTCCGGCAGCGTGTCTGTAAAGCTGTGTTGCTATCCAACTTTCCAACATGAGCGAAAAGGCGGCTGACAACAGAAAGCGAAAGTACTATCGTTCGCGCAACTCGGTAGGCGGCGCTGGTGGTGCGCGCGGACGGAATTTTGCTCGAGTGAACTATCTTGTTTGTCTACTATCTTTGCTAGAACATCCAGCACTGTTCAAAAGGGCTATTCCGTTTTATCTGGGAGTGATATATTATTATTGCATTCCACACTTCTTCACAATCTAAATTCTCCCATACGGACCGAAACACTTGTTTGGTGGGGCTTCTCTTTGCCGAAGCTCTCGCTGTCCCACGGTTTTCAAATCTTCTCTTAATCCACTGCATTAATTAATGCAATCATTCTAGATTGATAAAGATCCAGTGATTTGGATTAAATTATATTGTGTTCCATTAGGAAAAAGCAAATAATAATATCCACAAGGTGTTTTTAAAATATATATTTACAAATAAAAAATAAAATATGTTTAAACTTATAATCAATGGACTCGAACCTCTTATCACACAGGTAAGTCATAAATCCCGATCTTAGTTCTTGTCTGTTCCAACTCCTTTTTTGGCACAACTGAGAAATTTGACGCTCAGATTTTGCGGCTTTAGTACTGTGATAAAGAATTAATAAAAACTGTTTCTGTGAAACAACTTGATAAAATCACGACGCATTTTAAGCAAATATCGAAGTATGCATTTGTTATACCTCTTCTGCATATTAAAAGACCTCTAGTTTATTCAGAAAATCGAAATAAAACTAAAACAAACATGAGCTAAGGTCGCCAAATATTAATGTCTAATGGAAATGTTGATTGTCAATGAACTAGAATGCCGTGGGCGTACCTGCATGAACATGACTGAAGTTTTGTCTTTGGCCGGCATGTCAGGGTTCAGTTTCCAGCTGACCAGGCGGGGTGAAGGCAACAAGGTACGTCTTACACTCAAAACTCGGGGATGGTTCAGCCCTAGAAAATAGCCATGAAATAGTACAACGTCTTCACCAATTAACTACTGTCAATGTCTTCACTGTAAATGTTTATAATTTACGATAACATTTTAGAATAACATTGGTCAAATAAATTATGACATAACATAACATTGGTCAAATAAATTGTGACATAACATAACATTGGTGAAATAAATTATGACATAACATAACATTGGTCAAATAAATTGTGACATTACATAACATTGGTCAAATAAATTGTGACATTACATATCATTGGTCAAATAAATTATCACATAACATAACATTGGTCAAATAAATTGTGACATTACATAACATTGGTCAAATAAATTGTGACATTACATATCATTGGTCAAATAAATTATCACATAACATAACACTCTTCAGATAAATTATGATGCATAAATTCACACCCCTTCTCCCCTTTCTTTTGGCCTGAGGGGCTGAGAGGCAACCCACCAGTCTGACAAACAAGCTGCAGTAAAGTCCCCCCCCCTACCCCCCTACCCTCCTACCTCCCCCCCCCCCGCCCAAAAATAAAAAAAAATCGCATGGCCTCAAAGTGGCCATTATGGAGCCGTTAAACCAAAACCTCAAGCGCCCACTCTTTCTTTTTAAAATTTATTTTTTGTTCAGGCAGGTGTAGGTATGATGAATACAGGAGGATACAGTACACCGTGAAGTCTTTCATTCTCATTAACAATAAACACCAACAGTTTGCGAAACGAGGGGCTGAACTTACGGTCCTGATAATGCGATCTCAAGTAGCGTTTAACCGGTTTGAAAGTCATTCCGTAATCCAAGGGGTGATTGCATCTGCCATCAATCTGGCGGTAACGCCGATCCACTAAAGAGAGCTGGGAGCACGGCTAAACAGTTGACAGAGAGAATACGGTATCAACACAGAGAGAGTACGGTATCAACAAAAATACGGTAAACAATAATTATTACCCTTGTCTTAACTTTGTCTTTATCCTGATTAATTACTTCACTGTTTAAGAGAGTTACCACACTAAGCCCGGTCAGACACAGTCAGTAGCTGCCAGCAAAATGTGCACCGAAGAAACAGTGGCAGAAGCTGTCTTTATCTGGCGGGGCTTAGTATGATAGGGTCTTCCCGGATTTATTAAGAAAAATTAATTATGGGAAATCGCGGTATGCACTTCTTGTCTGCCATCATGTTACTGTCTATGTCTGACCGGGCTTGGCATGATATCTCCCTACTGAATAATTGACGGATCCATGAAAACATGCATTTAGGGACAAAGTAAATAATCGATTTTACCCCACAGAACTGACAATAAACTGTACACCATAAAGTTCCCTTTAAATGACAAGGTGCTATCTCCATTTTTTCCCTGAACACACTACACACTACTTTTAAAGATCTTCCTCAATGTGTGTCAAAGTATCAAGCAAATTCATTGGGTAAATTCTAATTATTACTAAAAAGAAAAGAAAAATCGTATCTCTGAAAGCCATGAGCCCATGAATCTTCAATCATCAATTTCTCAAAAGTTGATGGAAAGGAGTTAGAACAGTGTCATTCCAGGAGATTTTTGTTTATAGCCGCATGTAATGTGTAAGCTGGTATGACAAACATAAAATTTCCGTCCTTATCTGGCTATTTATTAATTATCTGGCTAGTACTGTATGATAAGCAAAGATGCAAAATAAGTACAGACATCCAGGTATGTTTTGACTAACATTAACAGCTAATAAACATGTTATGTAATATCAAGACTACTGTTAATGTTGTACGATTTCACTTAAGCCAGCCGGTACTTTGCTTTAACCACAATCATTGTATTTCCTAGTATAGATCTGAAAAATCATTCACCCGTACATTCATGAATTGATCGATCGGTGATCGATGGAAGGATGGAAGAAATGATGGATAGATGGATAGGTAAATGGATAAACTGGTAAATAATTATGTGGATAGATGAACTGGTGGATATATTATGTATGAAGAAATTCGTGGTCTGTACGACAAAACCGGCCTATTACAGAAATAGCATTGTTTAAATTTTTTAAAATACATTTTGAGCTCTGCGTGGCATGAATCTAATATCCTGGAAGGGTTTAGCCCAAAAGGCTCTTAGTTAGGGCACAGTAGTCTAATTGAACAAGTACAACATTCGAACGATAAAAGATTTGAATAGGAAATGTATAGAATCTAAACAGAATATTTCTATTTAACTGCAAGTTCTTGCTTGGACAGCAGCACAGATTCAATTTTCCAATTGTTTTTCTTATGTTGTTGTTTTTTCTTTTTCTTTTCCCCTTGAGAAAGTCTGTTGTTGCCGAAATATCGGCCATTTTCTGTCTTCTCTTTTAGTTTGCGTTTCATTATATTGTTTGGGTATTATTTCTTACGCAAGGCTTTGCTACATACAACTTTTTCTTTTCGCCAATTTTACCTTTGCCTGTAGCCTTGCTGCGACCCCACAGTTTTTCTGTGGTTTTTGTATTTCGTCAATTTCTAACAAGGTCGCGTGCATGTTGCGCACGATAAGGATACCATGGCAGTTGGAAGTAGAGAGGAGGGGGAAATTTAAAAAAAACAACAAAAACAAAACAAGAATAGTACAACAACAACAACAAGAAGGAAAATTTAAAAAAGAAAGAAAAAGAGACGTGCAAGTGTCAAGGCCAGGGGGCCTCCGAAAACAAAGACCTCAACACCACTCCAGCGATTCGCTGGTCCGCTCCGCTGTACAGGACAGTGATGCATTATCTTACCGTTTGGTCGCCAACGCGCATTACGTCCACCCCTCCAGTGATCCGACCGGCCACATTTGCATAGTAAAGTTCAGGCAGGGAAGAACAGGAATGCTTTTCTGCTGTTGTGACTGGGGAAAAGAGCCAAAATAAAATTGTAGCCAACAACAACAAGAGTGCTTTCATGACAGACTAGATAAAAAATACAAAAGAAAGAAAAATCTTATTGTACATCTCCAAAGTGGCAAACACAGAATTAAGAGCATCAAATACTCCGTGTAGGCTAGCAAGGCACTGAATCTAGTCCTGTGGTCCCCAACCTTTTTCAGACTATCGCTCTCTCTCCCACCCTTCCTCCCCTTAGCCTCCAAATTTCCTAACATCGCCCCGCCAAAAAAAAAAAAAAATCTCTACTCGAACTCGACAGAGACATTTCACAACAGGTTTTTCAAAGCATTATTTATGAAAATAGGTATGTTGTCTATCCATTATAACACAGAACTTATTCTTTATCAAATGCACTTTAAAAAAAAAGAAAATGAAAAATGGGCCTTTCCTGTTCAAAGAATCCATCTATGCATTCTGTCGAATTAGTCAACAACTGCTTTGTACTTGTCCCCAAATTGTTCGCCATTCATATTTTCGCCCCCCCCCCTTCTCCCCCTCCCCATATCGTCTTTTTCATCATTTGTCTCCCTTTTCTTCATTTTCACTCCCTGGGAAATGAAAATCGCCCACGTTGAGAATCACCAGGTGTAGGTTGTCTGTTCTGCGGTGGTCTTGACCCAGACGAAATTCCTTTGAATCAACTAGCGAGACAGACTTTCTTTTTAAGTCTCACTAATGCACGTAGCCCCGTTAAACTCCATAGTCCACATCTCACATGAAAGCTGGATTTTCATGTGTGCGGAAACGGAAACGGCGGCGGAAACGGCACAGACCCTTCAAGTAGTGAAATAGAAAGAATATTTTAATTTGTACGGCAATGCCGTTTCCGTACACAAGGAAACAGCCTTTCCTTTTACCACTTGATGGATTTTTGACGTTTCCGTTGCAGTTTCGGTTTCCGTACACATGAAAATCCAGCTTACAACCGAGGCACAGCAGTCTTGATTCAGTGTACTGCTAATTTCACGATGATATTCTAGCGTCATAAGATGCTGATGTCTGCTTGTGTGTCCAGATGGCTTCGCTCGAAAAACTATGACAGAGATTTTCTTAAGGCCAGTGCTTTGATGCTTAAGGAATGGGTGCTAATCTGGATCAGATACTCTGAGAGTTCTATGTTTTTACAGAAGTAAACAGCACATCAATTTATGCATACTAGCGAAATGCCTAATCTACGAAACGAAAGAAAAAAACCCAAAAGCAAATTTGCGTAGATGAGATACCTGGCATTGTCATGGATAAATCTGATTTCGCCTTCCCTCTACTCTCTTCCTCCTCCTCCTCCTCTAACCCCTCTCACACTACCCCCATTCTCCCAGCTCCTACCTCCCTCTCTCCCCTCATTTCCTCTCTCTTTCCATCCTTCTGTCCCTGGGTAAACAGGAAAAAGTGTCTATGAATTTCAGCCAACAATGCTCCATGCACTATTTACATGTATATTGAAGGCTTTTTGGTTTTTAACTCTTTCTTAAACAACAACAACAAAACTCTTTCCAAAAGAATAACGCCTCGCGGCGACAACGTGTCTCTGATTCAAAACTGACGAAATTGTGAAAGCAGTGCCGGATTTACCATAGCTAAAAATCTAGGAGGGTCTTGCGGTCTCAGGCAAATCTGAATGATATTTTGCGACATGCGTAGCCTTTTCTTACCTATGATGTTACAATGCACAGAAGTTTCTGAACAAATCTTTTGTAAATTTCCTGGCTCATGTCCTATCGAGAGGGAATTGCCAAGTGCGGAATTTTTAACACCTACCGTCGTCACTGGCGTTATTCAGATTATTTAAAACACTTGCATCTTCTTCTACTAAATATGGGGGACTGGGAGGAGCCTCACAGCTAGAATAGCCTAGGGCCTCTCTTCATCTAAATCCTATGTGAAAGTATCAAAATGTAACGGCTTGGTGCCTTCTCATTTCAATAAAATGCTCACGTGAACCGTCAAGCTATCTCGAAACTACATAATATATACCAATTTTCCCTTTTCCCCCCCATTATGAGCAGTTTCCGAGCCTTTTCGCTAAACATGTGTTTTATCCCAGTTCCATCACAGCAGAAAAGAAAAATAAGATCTCAAGACGAGAAACTGAGATCTGACAATAGTTTAGTCCTTGGGGAGCTGATAGCTAAAACTAAGACTGTATGCTCGCCTTTTAGCTATGGGTGATAAGGATCTCTCTTTTTTTTTTTTTTTAAAGGAGAGGGTTTAAAAAAATCAACAGGCGTGCAGGCATGTTGGAATTTTGGAGGAAAATTCCTGTCCCTGGTCCTATGGCAGGTAGGGTCGAACACCTAGTCTTCTCAGTAAGATGGGAGAACTCGGAGGGCCCGTGTGCAAGTTGCGCACGTTAAAGATACCTTGGCAGTTGGAAATCCAGAAGAGCAGGCCTAACATGGCCGCTGCAGGGGCAAAAAATTTTAAAGTAAAAAATCCCCACCACAAAATCACACAAAATCATCAATAAGAAAAATAGAAACAAGAAAAGTGAGGTGTAAATGCCAAGAGCAGCGAATCTCCTGAAAAAAAGACCTGAAAACAAAGTAATAGGCGTAAAGCTTTGCACTCCTAGGCGCAGACACACCACGGCTTTGCACTCCTAGGCGCAGACACACCACGGCTTTGCACTCCTAGGCGCAGACACACCACGACATCTTAGATCATCTGCCAAAATCAATATCTGAATGTGAATGCGTGAAAGTATCGACATTTCGCTGATGCAGATACGAGAGTTAACGTTACACCGTAGGGTCTCGTCTTGATAGGTGAAGTAGAAGGACAAAAGGATTATATATGGGTGGGTGATGGTGTGATTGAGATCCATATCACTCAAAAAATATAATCAATGAATCCCTGGGCTTCATGATTCACTAACACAGTCAAAAAAAAAAAAAAAAGTTCAGTTGTGGAAAAGCGTTATAGTAGTGTGGGCGAATAGAAAAGATATATCCCTAGAAACTGTTAGCCAACATTCTCAAGACAAGTTGATAAGCTAGTCTTCACTTGGTAACATTCTTACTGTTTTGTTTTTTTTCTTCGTTTTATGTTTCTTTACTCGTAAAATGAGTGACCTTAAAACCCTGTAGGGCTTTCACGAACGGTTGGACGAGATTACAGTATGATGTGATTAAAGCTGGGTTTTTACATGTACGGAAACAGAAACGGTAAAGGAAACAGCAAAAATCTATCAAGTATTAAAAACAAAGAGTGTTTCCATGGATACGTGAAAAGGCATTTCCGTACACACGAAAACATTCCATTTCACTACTTGAAGGGTTTTTGATGTCTCCGTTTGCCGTTTCCGTACACATGACAGCCCAGCTTAATTTGAATGAACTACGCAATGCCTGTGGGCAATAATTAAGAAAGCATTTTCTTTTGTCAGGAGACAGAGATTATGTTCCTATTTTCAGGTCCTGCCAGAAAAGTTTTGTCTGAGAGTCCACAATATTCCCAGAATGTCTCACCTGAGATAGCCCACGCGCAGATACACAGGAATATCCGAACAAGTCGCATGATGTTTCCAACTGACACGGGTAGATCCGTTTTGTGCTCTAGACCGAACAGAGAGTCGCACCCTTTCACGGTGCGCACGTCGACTAAAACCTAGAAGAGCATTATAGCCGTATGTAGATCTAGCAACCTATATATATAATTACATATAAATATAAATCACGGGATGACGACAGTTGTTAACGTCAGTGATTGATACTGCACCGAGTCAGGCCAAATGTGGGTATTTTTCAAGTGAACTCGGCCACTTTAGTTTGTATGACTTTGGGAACCTTCGCTTTCTCTCTCCCCCTCTCTCTCTCTCCCTCTTTCTCTCTCTCTCTTTCTCTCTCTCTCTCTCTCTCTCTTTCCGGGAGTACTGATAAATAATCATTTTCAGCAGAACGGAGATCTCCCATCATGTGCTTAAAACAAAAACAAACAAAAAAGACAGGAAAAATATCAATAAATGTTGTTCTATTTCTTACCAATAGTTAATATAATTATCCTGTTGTCACTATTATTGTTCCTACCCGATTTCTTCACAAGGCCACTGAAGTTCCGACACGTTGCATTATGGTCTGAAGAAAATCGAAACTTACTAAGCAGGGATTCCATCTGATAAATTTGTTGTGTTTCGCGGAGTCGATTTTGAATGCCATCCATGCCCTGTTTCCTCAAATTTCTAGATCATCCAAGAGCTACAGAATAATACACATAAAAGGAAACAGAGGGAAAAAAAATAAACACAGAAGATCGTTTTTGTCCTCCGCAATTCGCCCCAGCAAGACATTTTAGCTAGCTGATGTGTGCCATATTTCATTTCATTGAGGTTTCTTACCATGTCACTTCTTATGTGCCGGTTATTGAGTTGATCCAGTTATTATATGTTTATGTAATGCTGTGTGAGATATGTGTGCCATGTATGTGCCCTTTAACGCTCTGTGGAAGAGAATTTCCCCTACGGGATAATAAAATTATTCTTATCTTATCTTCCACTTCAAAACATCGAAAATCGAAGTTGTTTGAGTGTTATAAAAAATATAGAAATGGAAATCACATTACCCTGGCCGCAGCAAAAAAACATTATTTTTTTTTAAAGTATGAGATTTGCCCTTAGTACGTCTGGATTTTCAACTCCCTGTATTTTGGTTAGTCTAATTATAGTGTTATCATAATAATAAGTCCGGAAAGTCACAGCCAGTTGCTGCCAGCAATATGTACACTCAAGAAATAATGGCAGAAAAAGTCTGTGTCTGAACAGGTTTAGTATGATAGGAATTATGGTGTGCACTTTCTGTGTCTGTGGCGTTCCGGGCTTAATATGATACCTCCCCCACCCCCCAAAGTGAAGTTGGATATGATACCCCCCCCCCTCCCCCAAGCCTGCTCACATAAATGTAGGAAATACGGCAGCCACACTTTTCTTTTTTTCAATTCTAAATTATTATTAAAAACAAAAAAAGTAGAAATCTCAATACACACATGTAATGATGGTCACGCTGACAGCAGCATTGCATGGTAAAACATCAGTCTTTCTATACGAGTGTTTCTATGTTGGTATAGTTCTTGTCCTGGTGTGACAATATCGAAAATACAATGACTTCGCTGCTTGCTTAGCTCAGAAATTAATCAGGTAAGCTGCCTGCAGATTCCTATGTATAAGAATATTTCAGTCATGTTCATGAAACATAACAGAATGTTTTCTTAAGATCTATTAACATCATTAAAGTGTCCTCTTGACGCTATGCGATATATTGTTCTTCTGGGCCTTGGTGTAGCATTGATCATTTGCTATATGATACGACGGGAGTTTGATTTAAGTGAATCGTCCCTTTGTGTGGCAGAGACTACATTAATACATTCATGTGTCATTAACTTTGGTCCAGCGATACTTTTTTTTACTGTTTTCGAGTTAAAAGCCAAATTTTTAAAAAAATGTAGATCGATGATAATTGCTTTGGCTTGCCCCTACTCCTCCCTCTCTCTTATGCGCGCATTCATACTTTAATGCATCCTTCATTCTTCTGACGTTTGCACGTGGCTCCTCCACGCTCCACCGAGCACAGGTACGTGTGGCTTGACAAATCTTCAATCCAACTCTTATGTATGATGACGATTTAATGACTCACGGGGGGTACATAATATAAGTTTGTATCAAGAGACAGTATATCTGCTATGTACGAGGGGCAAACCAAAAGTTCTCCAGCTGAATATGAGTGAATAGAGATTGAGAACTGAAATTTTGCACTCACATTAGTCTTTCTCTACATAGTCGCCCTGCACAGCTACATACTTCTGCCGTCCATGGATGACCTAGAGAATAGAAGACCCCCCTCTCTATCAGAAAACCAATCTTGTAACTCTACTTTCACTGCATCATCACTT
Organism: Onchidella celtica; assembly: GCA_963931925.1. NCBI lineage: Eukaryota > Metazoa > Mollusca > Gastropoda > Systellommatophora > Onchidiidae > Onchidella > Onchidella celtica. The sequence continues at coordinate 48,435,556 of OZ007572.1, read as the reverse complement.
ACAAAATGTCTTCCTCTCAGGTGCCTTTTGACTTTTGGGAACAAATAAAAGTCTGATGGAGCCAGATCTGGCGAATAAAGTGGATGTGGTAAACTTTCAAAGCCACAGTCTCCCTGAGTTTCTGCTGCTTCCCTTCAAGTGTTCTCTGGCGCACTGACGTGAAGCGGTAACGCACCTTTTCCTAGCTTGCCTCAGCGTTTTCTTTCAATTACTTGCCTTACGTTTTTTCAATTGATTGGAATAATGGCCTCCAGTGATCGCATGCCATTTTCAAGAAAGTCTGTCATTATTATCCTTCCATGGTCCCCAGAACGCATAACATCACGTTTCCACTTGAGGGCTGCCTCTTTGCTTTGTTTTTTGGCATTAGTGATGAAAATGATTTCCACTACATCGAAGCGGACTTTGACTCTGGGTCACAGTGACGAACACAAGTTTCGTTTATGGTTATAAGCCTTTCAAAACACTCAGTTTGGTTGTGCTCACACAGATGAAGCAACTCCTAGCAACATTCCACTCTTTCCACTTTCTAGGGAGGAGTCAGAAGACGAGGAACCCATCTTGCAGTCACTTTTGTCATATTCAAGTGGTCATTCAGGATTCTTTCATTTGTCCCATAACTGAGCCGAGTTTCCTGAATCAGGTGCTGAATTGTTACATGTCTGTCAGAAACAACAAGCCTTACACCAGTATTTTATCATATCATATGGAGGGGGGTCATTTCCATAAACTAATTGCATTTCTATGAGAATGCCCTGCTGCTGCTTACCATTCTGGGCAGTTTAAATGTGTGTGGGATGCTTATGCAAGATACATGTATATATATTTTACAGTTCAACCTTACTATTGCATTATATCTATGGTTCTTCAAAATGTTTACTAGGTGTGTCACTGGTGTGATTACGTCTTGGGAGATAAATTAACTACATATGTCACACAATTGTCATGTGATTCTGCTGTCATTACGTGTGGAAACGTTTGAATTTGAGTTTAGGATTTATGTCAGGTCGCCACTACAACGGCCACTTCGCGCCTTTCACGGTCCTTTTGGGTATTTTATTTTTGTTTGGTATTCAGAGCTTCATCAATTTAAATTTCGCAAATAGAATTAATTCGTTCACACACCCATAAATTAGTCGGCTGGAGATGTTGTCCGTAAACAGGGGCGGGCAACCAAAGCAAGTGATCAAAAAGAAGCCGCTAAGCCATCCATCCATCTAACCGAGAGCCATTTACTTATCAGGATACCATTTGAATCCCCGGTTTGACATGGCATTTGAACTTCATTACATTGTTGAAATGCTCAAAATTTGTTTTGTGTAGATCTGAAAAGAATATTTTCTAAGAGTAGACTCAGTCTGAAAAAAATGCATGTTGTAAGCAAATAGAAACTGTTGCTGCAATGTTTCTTTCACTTTGCTGCACAGAAATACTTCCGCTTCAGTATAAACATCACAGCGCTCCCGGATCTGCACATACAATAAATTGCATGTCTTAAGAATAGAAACGATAGAAAACTAATTTTTGACGAAAATTTTGGTGGCCAATTTCCGCTAACCATAAAAGAACATGTGAATTAAAGACACAAGGTATTTTGTTCGACAAATAAAAATACTTATTTTCGAAGTGTCTTTGCATACCTTGGATGTTTGTGATGGCTGCATCTTTGAAGAGATATTGTGGCTTGAAAATACTACTACTACCTCCTCCTCTTCCTCCTCCTTCTCCTACTACTACTATTACTACTACTACTACTATGAAAATTAATAGATTAAAAATTTTGCCATAAACCCCCCCCCCCCCACCATATCACCAATAAAAATGTATAATTCATTATTAAATAAATATTAATAGATATTCAAATATTATTATAATACTTTAGAGTACAAGTTGTGAGTTGTGAACTGTTGTGAGTTGTGAACTGCACCTAACAGGCTACGTTACAATTTGCTCTGAGACAGAGAGAGATAGAGAGAAGTAGAGAGTGAGAGAGAGAGAGAGGGTGAGAGAAAGAAAGAGTGAGTGAGAGAGCTTCTGTAAAGCGCATAGAGCATTTCTCATGGCAATGGATATACGCTATATAAATGCCATCCATTATTATCCATTACTACTACTACTACTACTACTACTACTACTCTACTACTACTACTACTACTGCTACTACTACTGTTACTAATGCTACTACTACTACTACTACTGCTACTACTACTATTACTACTACTACTACCTACTACTACTACTACTACTACTGTTACTACTACTACTACTACTACTACTGTTACCACTACTACTACCACTACTGCTACTACTACTACTACTGTTACTACTACTACTACTACTGCTACTACTACTGTTACTACTGCTACTATTACTACTACTACTGCTACTACTACTACTGCTACTACTGCTACTACTACTACTACTGTTACTACTACTACTACTACTACTACTACTACTACTACTACTACTACTACTACTACTGCTACTACTACTACTACTACACTACTACTGTTACTACTACTACTACTACTACTACTACTACTACTACTACTACTACTACTACTACTACTATTTCCTGTTGCACCCACTGGTGCTTAGGGCAGCAACAAAGGATCTCCAGCCCTGTCTGTCCTGGGCCATCTTTGCGAGAGTTCCCCATGGGTGATTGAAGGATTTCATCTCTGCCTCGATTGTTCTCCGCCAGGTTGCCTTGGGTCTGCCTCGCTTGCGCCGTCCCTCCGGTGTCCACTGAAGTGCTGTTTTGGTTATAGAATTTGCTTCCTTTCGCAGCACGTGTCCAAGCCATCTCCATCGTCTCTCCGTGATGATGTTGGCTATTTCTTCTTGCTTGCATCGCCTTAGTAGTTCCTGATTAGAAATCTTGTTTGGCCAAAAGATGCGGAGAATCCTACGAAGACATGTGGTGTGGAAGGAAGACAACTTTGCGAGGTCACCTTCTGTCATTCGCCAACACTCTGATCCATACAGGAGTGTGGATAGGGCACAGCTTTGGTACAGTCTGATCTTGGTGTTGATGCCGTATTGTGTCGATTTCCAGATGTTGCTCATACTTTGAAAGACAGCCCTTGCATTTCCCAGCCTACTTTGGATGTCCTCCTTTGTGCCACCCTCTGGTCTGATAATGCTACCAAGGTATTTAAATTTGTCCGTCGTGGTGAGGTTCTTGTCATCTACTTGCACTGGTGCTGGAGTGTCTACATTTAGGGTCATAATCTCTGTCTTCTTCTGGCTAATCCGAAGGCCTACTTTCCATCCAAAATTATGTAGTCTCTGCGTCTTATCTTGCATGTGTTGGTGACTATGTGACAATAGCGCAAGGTCATCCGCAAAGTCCAAATCCTCTAGGTTGTCGAAGAGTGTCCATCTGATGCCTCTTGGTGCATCCTCTGTAGTTTTCCGCATAATCCAGTCGATTGCGAGGTTAAACAAAATTGTTGACATCACACATCCTTGCCGTACACCAGTTTTCACTTCAAAGGATGCATCACTGTTTCCGACACTGCAACTGAAGTTCTTGTAAAAGCTTTTGATGAGTTCAACAAGCTTGCTGGGAATCTCATAGTGCCGAAGAATGCGCCATATACTCTCTCTGTCGATGCTGTCGAAGGCCTTTTCGAAGTCAACGAAGTTCACATACTACTACTACTACTACTACTATTACTACTACTACTACTACTGACAGTTCTAAAAGCGGAAATTCAGAGGGAGGCAGCCGAGCGCAATAGACAACAACACAATAACAACAACAACAAAAAACCCATAAGTGAGTCGGCTAGAGATGTTGTCAGGTAACAGGCCGGCAACCAAAGCAAGTGACCAGAAAGACGCCGCTGTACAATCCATCCAATGGAGAGTCCTTTACTTATCAGAATACCATTTAAATCTCAGGCGTGCCATGGCATTTGAAATATTATACACCATTATGTCTGTATAAAAAAATGAGCTTTGTTTAGAAGGCGTTAATTCTTTGGGTGACCTGTTAAAGCCCAGAGTAGAAAGAAACCATAAAACTAAGGAATGTTTCTATGCACGGCTTTGCCTTCCCAATGGCCTCACCCCCCCCCTTTTTTTTGTGCCATTTCTTTTTGTTCCTTCTTTTGAATCAAACAAAAAGAGACAAACATTAAAAGCGGTTTGTTCTGTCCTGGTTTCAGATTCATATTTCGATATTCATTTTTCACATTTTTTTTAATCTACAAGACCTCCCGAATAACAGTTTTTGTTTGAAATATGACACACACACCACTTCTCAATGTTTACGCAAGGATGGATGTAGATCTAAGCAAGTATTGTTCTCAAAAGCATTGCCGTAAAGCCTGTTCCCACCAAACATGTTTTCAGAGCTTTTTCTGAGCTTCAATCAAGGAATAGCCGCAAGTTTTCTAAAATCACTCTCCTATTTTACTTAGGGGGGAAGATCCCCCCGAATGTGTGGCATTCAATTGCCAGCCTATCAATAAAACATAATAATTTCAGCTGAATGTGTGGACTTCATGCATATCCGAAGAAGGCACTAGATTCTCTGCCTGCGGATCCATGAAAGAATTATTTTCTGACGTAGACCCGCAACGCATCCTGTCCTTTCTGAGAGAGGCTAAGGTCTACATCTTGATTTAATAACTTTTATACTCGTTTACAAAACTTTTTCCAGATCGATACAAAACAATTTTTTAAAGAATTTTACCAGTATATTAAAATCATATGAATATATTTAATTCTGTGTTAAACTTAACAGTTCTGAATACGAAACATAAATAAAGACAGTGTACCCGAACAGACCGTGAAGAACGCAAAGTGGCCGTTATCGTGCCGGCGTGCCGTAAAACCGAAACTCAAACTCAAAGCTCCTTCTATTGTTAGTGTAGGTGTTCCCATGTAAGCGTCTCTGTGGGATAAAATACTGTCCGAAAAAACACTCTCGTCAAAAATACGCGAAGAAAAAAACAACACCACCCGTCGCGGAAACAGCCTTTTAAGTAACGCGTATTTTAATCCCCTGCATCTCCACAAATTGCATCAGGTGTAAATGCCGAGAGCAGTCACTAACCTCCTAAAATGGCGGGTATAGATCAAAATTGTTGTATCTCCAGGCTTACGAATTGAGGTTTATAATGGCAATACGGTAATAATGACAAACTGCCTCTTGCAATTTTTTCGTTATTCCGCTATCTTTTAACCAGTTCCAAGTTACAGAGAAGCAGTACTGTTGTATCTCTTCTCCCTTAAAAATGAGATCATTGAGAGCAAATACTGTGGTATTTCGAGTAAGCTCCCACTACTCATAAACATGGAGATACAACAATTCTGCTCTATAACCGTGATTAATAAAGACTTCAAACCAAATTGCACCGACAGACCTGTCAACTTCATAATAACATCCGTGTTCTTCTTCCACCAACTAAAACTTTAAAAAAAAACCCCAAAACAACAGACATTGAAAAACCTGGGGTTTAAGAAAAACGGGTCAACTACCGACATAGTCAAAGTAGTTTAAAAAATAAGGTAGGATTAAACCTCTTAGTCACTAATGTAGTGAGAGTAATATTTTCATCGCCCCAGATTAAGGAGCTGGAAAGTTACTCCAGGTCTAAAGTGAAGGGGTTGAGTAATCAAAATAATAAACTTAAGGTTGACGTGAAACGAAATTGTCTGCCGCAGCCTGTCTTCAGCTAGTTTCAGCTGGTCAGGCCATTTTCTTTTTTAAATCTGCCTCTAAGTTAAAATTTGGCGTCGTAAAGTTTACAGCAGTGATTCTCAACCTTTTGGAGTAGTCGCCCCCTCAAGCTCCAAATTTTCTTTCACCCCCCTCTCCTCCCTTTTTCTCACCAAGTCCCCATTCAAACTCAACAGATACATTTTACAAGAAGACAGACTGTATACAAGTTATTATTCAATTTTTCTAAACTTACAAATGACAATAGGTGCCTTGATTAATCATGATAAATGTCTGTCTGTCTTTCTCTATCTGTCTCAATCTCTTTCTGACTGTCTGTCACTCTCGCTCCACCTCCCTGTCTCTCTCACTATCTTCCCCCTCTCTCTTTCTCTCATTCTCTCTTATTCTGCCTCTCTCTCCCAACAACTTTTCAGACAGCGAACTCTAGCCTAAGTAAAAGTCTTAACATTTCTTATATATAAATTTTTTTTTTTGCGAGGTTTCCAGTTGACATTTGTCACCTGATCTCAACTGATTAGACACATTCAAGATGGCGCGGTGGCTTCGAGTGCCATCTATTAAATGCACACACAAAAAAAAGCCCCCCCCCCCCACCCCCTCCCTACGCATCGGTTCAATAAGACACTAGCGGCCCTGTACTTGCCCCTAAATCGTTCTCCAGTCAGGTTTTCTCTCCCCCCCCTCCCCCGTCTCCCCTTCGTCGTTCTGGCCCCCTTGTCGCCCTTTCCTGCCCCCCCCCCCCGTAGGTGATATCGCCCTCTTTGAGAACCATTGCTTTACCGTTTCAACCGTGGTCTGAAGGTTTAATTTGAGTCGCTGGCCTACGGGACGTAATTATAAGATCAAGTCTCAGGAGCAAGCAAATGTTGATGCAAAGAAGTAAAATTCTGTGAGCAATCACCGAAATGTCCCATAGTTGTGAAGAGTTGACACTTCACAGGCGGTACGAACAGAACCCTGGTCAAGACTGTGGGATGTGGGCATTAAAGTTAGGGGTAAAACAGACCAAAGGCTGGTGTAGGCGCCAGACCCGTGGCTCCGCCGCCCATAAATTTTGCTTCACACTAGCACAATTTGCACTGCCGCTCCATGACGCTGGGCCGCGGTGTGGGCAGTGCTTACTGTGTTAGTGTGAAGCAAAATTTATGGGCGGCGAGCCATCAGTCTGGTTCCTACACCAGCCTTTGGTCTGTTTCACTCCTTACTGTCGTTATTAGTTTTCTAAAAAAAATGACTTTAATATCATGCAATATCGATGCTTGTCCACTATCAGGGTTAAAGTTCAAGTTAAAAACAGGTTTTCACAAATGCTTCCTTTTACTACACTGGACTCCATCATGCATAAACCACAACAATAAAAAAATTACATCCTCTTCCGCCACAACAACTCATAGTAAAACAAAGATACCAATAGCCATAATTATTCTCCTAGCTTTTTTGTTTGTCATGTTATAATAGGCTATTCATTGAGAGCAATTAGCAAAACAAACAAGGAAGTGGTTATTTTTACGACATGCGTGGACACGTTCCTTGTGAACTTTTACACGTCGTATCATGAACATTTTTCTTCGTGCGTCTCCCACGACATATTATGCAATACATACCAAGACAGATCACGACGTTACTTGAGAACAGTTTTCTGCTGACACATTTCTAAATAGGGGGAGTTTTATAAATAAATTTAAGTGGTGTTCTGTCCAGAGTGGGGATAGTAGAGAGGTGTGTGTGTGTGTGTGTGTGTGTCTGTGAGAGAGAGAGAGAGAGAGAGAGGGGGGAGAGAGAGAGAGAGAGAGAGAGAGAGAGAGAGAGAGAGAGAGAGAGAGAGAGAGAGAGAGAGGTGTATGTACCAGATCTAGGGCTCTATCATAACGATGTACCCGTATCATCCCCCTATACATTCTAGGCATTTTGTGAAGAAAAAAATAAATCATTCTTATTATTAATGATGATTTAATCCAATATCCCACTGATTTAAAAAAAATTTTTTTTTAGTTTTGAGTTTAATACATTGTACTATTTCGCAGACAGCACAGTTAATAAAGGCATTAAAAGACGAATTAGTTGACATCAGAACATGAGCCCTGGATATAATATTTCTGAAAAATACCATTCTATACTAATGCTCAAGCATAGACACATAGATCTAGAATGGGTTGAACATATTTAAATAGGAACTCAAAAAAGTAGTATACAATGAAAAATACAATGCATTTGAACGGTCCATTTCACATAATTCCATTCACCACCCAAATGGGTTAAACTGAGGTAAAAAAGATAATCCGCCTTAATCATTCTCTCTCAATTTCAAACAAGGACAGCATTCTGCAAAATGAGCAGTCTGAAGTTGACTAAAGTTTGGAGCAGCTTCTATAAAAACTAAAAGTACACATTTCACAATTACACAGAACATAAATCAGCCAAACAAACACATTGGAAAGATGACATTTTTAGTAGCTCTAGAAAATTTGACGACATGATTTCCTCAATGCAGATAGAGCAGCATCCCTTCTGCGCCTCACAACAATGTTCTCTCTTCCCCTATCTCTATATCAATTTCTTCTCTTCAACCTCCTGTCTTTTTTCCCTTAATCCTTCCCTACCATCAGCCTCACCTCTTCCCACATCATAGTCAATAAATTTAATTCTTTTGTTCCACTGCCACCATCAATCTCCTGGCTTCTTCCACTACCACCAATATCTCTCCTCTTCCCTTTTCATAATCAATAAATTCTACTCTTCCAACTGCCAACGGTGAACATTGGCAGTCAAATCGGTATCCTTCACTACGGAGGCCGCCATACTATCTACCTCGTGAGTTTACAAATGTGGTTTTCAACACCGTCTACATACCACCAGATGCTAACAAGACCACCGCTGCAACAACCCTTCATAACATCATAAATACACAGGAATCAAAATGGCCAGACGCTGTTCACATCATACAAGGAGATTTTAATCATGCAACCATGGACAACATCCCGCACTACACCCAATATGTCACCATTCCTACTAGAGACGAGAACACTCTGGACTTATTTTATTGTAATATCACTGGCGCCTATCGTTCTTTCCCTCTACCACCACTGGGGAACTCAGACCATCTTATGATATCTATGCAACCAAAGTATCGACCTGTGTTAATAATAATAATAATAATATAATAATATATACATTTATATAGCGCCAGGACTAAAACATTAAAAGCTCTAGGCGCTGTACACAGTAAAAAATCATAAAAGCACATTCAAATAAACTTACACACACACAGACAAACTAGTTTTATACATCCATAGCAAGCTATAAAATTCAGTTTTTAAAAAGAAATGTTTTTAACCTGTTTTTAAATATGTTTAGAGAGGCAGAATTTCGAACCTCTTGTGGTAAAGAATTCCACACACAGGGACCAAAACAACTAAAAGCTCTATCTCCATAATTTGATGTTTTACACCTGGGAACAACCAGTTTGTTTTCTGTAGTAGATCTTAAAAAGCTATCAGACTCATGTTTTTTCAAAAGTTCCGAAAGATAGGGGGGAGCTGAACCTTCAAGACATTTGTTGCAGCTTTAAATTTTATTCTGTTTTCAACAGTAAGCCAGTGAAGTTGGTCAATAAGGCTTGAGGCAGATTCTCTTTTTGATTTTCTAAAAATCAGTCTAGCTGCATTATTCTGAATTATCTGAAGGCGTTTTATTTTGTGTTAAGAACTTATAAAGCAGACACCAAAGTAATAAAAACATGGACAGACGAGGCCTGCGACCAACTTCAAGCCTGTTTTGACTGCACGGATTGTGACATTTTTACAAACACATGTACTAATTTAGACGACCTTGTTCTTACTGTTAACTCCTACATCCAGTTTTGTGAAGATCTAATTATACCTAAGAAAAATGTGTGTGTGTATCCAAATAGTAAACCATGGTTAACAAAAGAATGCCTTGAAGCTATTGTTGACAAAAAAAGACTCCGAAAAAACTATAGTAAAAGCGACCTCGCTAAAGTAAACAAACAAATTAAAAAGAGAATCAAAGTGTGTAAAAAAGAATACAAAGATAAAATGGAAGCAAGTTTTAAATCAAATGACATGTCATCTGTGTGGAAGGGAATGAAACAGGTCACGGGGTACGATTGTATGAAGAATAAAGTGAATGTTGTGAATGAAAGCGAATTTGCCAATGACTTGAATCAGTTCTACTGTCGCTTTGACAAACACGATTTCTCCAACCAACACCAGGAAATAAGAGACAGTTTTGATTTTGATAATGATGAATGTAATATTTGTTTTGATTATGATGCTGTTGTGAAACAATTTAAATCTGTTAAGGAAAGAAAGGCATCTGGACCAGATAACATTGGAAGCAAAGTAGTGAGAACATGTGCTGAACAACTAGCAAAAATTTTTACTTTCATCTTCAACAAATCCTTTCAAAACCATTACATACCAAACATTTGGAGATTGTCAAAAATCTTACCTGTCCCCAAAAAACCAAAAATATCTGAAATGAACGACCTTCGCCCAGTTGCATTAACTTCCATTATCTTTAAATGCTTTGAAAAACTTGTTTTAACTGAACTAACGAAGGAGGTCAAACAAAATCTCGATCCTTTGCAATTTGCATACAAAGAAAACAGGAACACAGAAGACGCCTTATTGTTTTTATTGCATAACATCTACAGTCATTTAGACACTGGTAAAACCTGTGTTCGTGTGCTCCTAGTCGATTTTTCGTCTGCGTTTAACACCATACAACCGCACTTAATGTTTCAAAAGCTTACCAACCTACACGTGAGTTCTTTTTTAAAGAGCTGGATCTTCGAATTTCTAACACAGAGAAGCCAGTTTGTGGATATAAACAACACATTTTCCAAATTACTCACAACAAACACAGGAGCGCCACAAGGCTGCGTGCTGTCACCTGCCTTGTATACATTGTATACAAATGATTTCACTGTGACACACAACAACGCTTACCTTCTTAAATTTGCCGACGACTCTGCTATTTTAGGCCTTTTACCTAACTCTGGCCACGAATATTCTAACATTGTACAATCCTTTCATTGTTGGTGTAATAACAACTATCTTCTACTGAATGTTAAGAAAACAAAAGAGCTTGTTTTTGACTTTAGGAAAAATAACAACGATCCTGTTTGCCCTCTTACTATCAACAATGAAGAGGTTGAAATTGTCACAGAGGCCAAATATCTTGGCATTACTATTGATTCATTGCTTAACTGGCATGCGCATGTAACATATGTATACAAGAAAGCCAACCAGCGCATGTATTTCCTCAGAAAGCTCCGCTTTTTAAAAGTTAGCAAAAGCATTCTGAAAATATTTTACACCATGGCTATTCAGAGCGTTTTGATGTATGGAGTTGTCTGTTGGGGAGGAAACATCTTACAAAAAGATAAAAATAAGATCAATAATTTAATTAAAAAAGCATCCAAAATTTGTATCTGTGATCTGCCATATTTTGATGAGCTGTACACTGGTGCTTGTATTAAAAAAGCTAATATTATTATAAATGACCCCCAACATCCCCTGAACAAGGAATATATAAGATCTGTAAGAAGTTTAAGGCTGTTGTCAAAGAAAACTAAAACTGAGCGCTACTTTAAATCGTTTATTCAATCATCAACTAGGATGTTACAATAATGTCGTCATCTTGATCGTAATCTGTGCACAGTTGAATTATGTCCTGCGTGTCAGGTCAATGTGTTTTAGTTAGGGAAGCATATTGTGTGCACTGTTAATTTTGTTAATTTAGTTAATTTATCAGTGTGTGTGTATATATGTGTGTGTGCGCGCTATGTATCATACTTTCTGCTTCTGTAACTATATTGTTATGTATTCAATGATCAAAACAAATTTCCTTGTACAAGGACGAATAAAATTTATCTTATCTTATCTTATCTTATCTTATCTTATTTTGATACTGCCCGGAAAAGAAAAAGTTTAACTCTGATTGGATAGAAATTCCTTTATGAAAATATCTTGTAAAGCCATTTCCTCGACGGTCGGGAAAATAGCCATTTCCAACAAACAAACAAGAACAAACAAACACGACAGTGACAATAACGATAATGACAGGAACAACAAAACTCATTGTGCGAAAAATTATGGGTTCCGGGAAAGACTATCATCATGATTTGTAAAGATATTATGTGGTAGATAAGATTGCCGGTTCAGGTTTCACACGCCCTTCTGATCTTGATTAGAAACATCTCATTTTGTGGGGTAGAGAACAAGAGCTATTTGTGGCTTGAACGAAATCAGCCTGGCAACAGCGTCGGACTGAATAAGACCTCCAGAGGCCATGAGCACTTTTAAAAAAGATGTAGGCCTATATGTCCCTATATATTGTATATTATGTAATTCGAAATACATGTAAAAAAAACAACAAACAACAACAACTCATAAAATGCAGTTTTATTTTTCGATACGAAACAAAACTTATAATTAGGTGGTAAATCATGTTTATTTTTGTATGCTTCCATTTCATGTTTATTTGAAAAATTTTGTGGATCCTGGTTCAGCTGCACCATTTGCAGTATTATGGTCCATGGTAAATCCGGCAATGAAAAATTTCTGTGGTACCCCTATCCTATCCCCCCCCCCCTCCCCCCTTGATGCCCTAAGCATGCTTATTTTGCTTGATGTTTACCCCAGCCCTGGCTGGCAAATAACCAAATCAAAAAATATAAAAAACTGAAGGTTGTTTGCCACATGACACGTATATATGCATGCCTCAGTGCGCATATGCAAAAATGTGACGATTAATAAGAATTATTCTCTTTGATAAACTATAAATAAGTTATTAAAACAGTGCCCAGGAATGCTGAATGTCGCCATCGCAAAAAAATACGTTTTTGCTTTAGTTCTGTAGGATGCAAGTTCGTTTTATCATCATTATGGGCCCTTGGGCAAAGCAATAGGTTGCGGCTCCCCATTCAAAAAAACATGTAAATTTGCATGCATGAGGCCCCTTGAACCCTTGGGGCCCCTGAGCACCTGCCCGGTGTGCTCATGCGTTGTCGGCTCTGGTAGGATGTCAAAGAAATCGCATTCAATTTACGTTTTAATGTTATAAACGGGAAGAAAATGCGCTTCATGGCATACATCATAAGAGTTCAGAACATAATAGGCTCCTACTTTTAGGCTAAGCTTCATTAGCTGTTTAGCATTTGGCTTACAAAAGCAGTTTCTTGCTGTGTCTATCTGAAATATCATGGCAATTGCGTCCCTTTCAAGTTTTCTTCTTGTTTTATGAGGCTGAAAGCTAAACGGTAACACAGATGGTAAATAACCACAGATGTTTGATGACAGTTGCAGTTTTGAATACCGGTAGGGTCTCTCCAGATGTTTATGACCTGATATGTCAAAATAATTAACTCAATGCTTTGAACTGCATTCCTCTCACATTTATCTTGATGGACTTTATGTCGTCATCGTTCCCTAAGATCGTAGTAACTAAAAATTCGAAAGATCGATTTTTATAATTATAGTCAACTACATTCAAAACCGCATCGAATGATATTGGCTATAGAATCCCAAGCCGAAAAATAATCGAACAGCAAAGTTTCAAAAATTCATCGTAGGTAGACCAGTTGCGCTAAAATAAAACAACTTTTTGCTTCTGCTGAAAAGTAGCCAAAACGGATTATTGTAGTTTTAGGGAATGGTAACAATGTGATATTATCGTTACACAAGAAAACCCACAGAGACAACGGGTGGTTGGTGGGCGCATCTGGTAGGATCTCCTTCTCTCCTGTCGTTCTGTCATATTTAGTCTATCACCCTGCTTTCTTCCTAGCACAATGTGAACGTTATCGTGTCGACGTACTCACTCCAAACTCAAACTCAGGCCCACCGGGCCAACTGTCTCTACGGAAGCACTTCCATGAGAGGAACACTTGCTAATTTAATAACAACTGCTTTTGTGATCTCTCACTGAAAGGGCCAGACGCGATTATGAAAGAATACGGCATGACAAATATGTGATTTACTTTGGTTGTTTGTTCAGTTAAAAACACAAAAAATAATAAATGACAAAATCTTAGGGCGGGTCACATCGGTCATTCTGGTTATTTCGGTCTTAAAATGTTTAGCTTGACTATATTTTTTTGAAGCTGATACAGCCGTCTTTCAACAAAAATCAGGTTTTGCCTCAGTAATTCCTTTGGTACTTCACGTGCGTCCCTGTTACATTTAGTTAACTTTTAATTTAATCTCTATCTTTGCATCTGCCGCACTCCACTGGCTCTCCCCAAAGCCACGATTCACAGAATAGACAAGATAAAGACATTAGAGAAAATAGAGCACTCTCTTTGTTTGTGTGATTTTTTTTCTCTATTGTGACCAAATTCCACCAACCCTTTACTTGAAATCCCATCCCTCAGTAAACATTTGAACTTAACTGCATTTACTTGATAAACTACAAAAAAGATTCAGAGATGAGCTGCAGCTTTCAATCATTTTGACACATGTAACAGTATTTAAAAAAGACTTTATTGGGCCCGCAATATGACATTATGAATGCTTCAATTTTAAAATAGGGAATGTATATTTTTAACACAGCTTTATAACGATAATAATAATTGTAATAATATAATAATGATAATAAATATGGAGTACATTTATATAGCGTCGGTCTCTCCAAAGTGGAGTCAAAGTGCATTACAATGAAATAGTAACATCTCCGTGTCACGAGCAGAGTTAGGGTCTTGGGGATGTTACGACTGCACGAGAGGCAGCTAACTCACACTCGGACACAACCACACAAGAAAAGTATTAAATAACTAGAGCGTATATATGTCAGGCCGGTCAGGCCATAGTTTACATAAATATTAATAACAAAACAAAAGACAATAGGGGTATATATTCAAACCAAAAAACTCTAATTAATAACTTAACCAATGATATTCATGTAACTATGGAGGTACTGCAATCAATAGCAAATAGGTATATTATACGAAACTAGATATCAATTTAAAGTGACAGTTGAGTCGCCACTGGCCAGTCGCCAGGCAAACTCTCCACAGATCATATGGGCTTAAATGTTAGGAGAGCCCAGTACGTTCAAAGCCTACAGAAGCACTCTTCGGCTTGTAGGTAATTTAAGCAGTTGCCAAAAGACTATATTTTATGCACAATCTCTATTCAATTCATCAACAATGTGCTATATTATTCCAATCATACTATGGCAATAGATCTATGATACAGGACACTCGTGGTCGAGTGCCAGCTGGGGTTTCCTTAGTCTTCCTATGAGGCTGTAGTTCTCTCTCTATCTCCGATCTCTATTATGCTTGAATAAATAAGATATATTACCATTGCTCACGCCTACTGGTAGGCGCGAACATCAATATAGCGCAGCGTGGGCTTTCAAAGGTCAGCCCACTCAGACCTTTCTTTCTAGAGCTCAGTCAGTCCGTTAGCAAGGACTTCTTGTCTTCAAAGCACACAGTTCAGGTACTGGTCAACCGGAGATACTTCACGACACGATGCTTCTGCTCGTCTGTATTCACCCAAATCTGAACGTTACACGATGTTATATACTATCTAACTACCCAGCGTGCTAGTCCGCTGGCCCAATTAGTTCAGCTATCTCATAGGTCGAAACCTCCCACCATTTTAATTGTAGTAATACGTCTGCACTATTCTACCAGCCAGTTAACGTGCAAAAACTTGTCTAGTCATACTTAACAATGTCAACTGTCCCCACCTTGTTTCACCCCTACTCCATTACTTATTAATCACGAACATTAAAACCGACAAGCGTGAATCTAACAGTTTAACTTTACATTTATTTACTCACCAACTATAATTCGCGAGGGCCGTTCAAGGCCACCAGCCAATTTCTCATGGCCCTGGTAAAACAACAACAACTCACTCTCTGCGTGAGTTTTAACAACATCTGAATCATGACACTCCGCCCTCCTGATCTTTTTCTCTCTCTCTTTCTCTCTCTCTATCTCTCTCTCTCTCTCTCTCTCTCTCTTTCTCTTACGTATTTGCATGTACACTTTCATC
Source organism: Onchidella celtica (assembly GCA_963931925.1). Classification (NCBI taxonomy): domain Eukaryota; kingdom Metazoa; phylum Mollusca; class Gastropoda; order Systellommatophora; family Onchidiidae; genus Onchidella; species Onchidella celtica. Next base: position 48,419,827 of record OZ007572.1, on the reverse strand, counting down.
CCGTATAAAATATATAATGCCTAAGGGAGACATCAGACGGACAGTAGATATTTCCGATACAAGATGATTTCAGCTCTTTTCTGAAATTCTCAAGTGAAGAAATATCTCTCAGGCTTTTCGGGGGGAAGCATTTAGTACATAATTTTGTTCATTCCATATTGAATGTCATTCAACCACAGAAAGTACTCCAGTACATTGGTTGCTTTCATGCTGTACCAAAAAATACAAGGCTTAAAGTAGATATTACCAGTCAATCAGGCCTGGATTAACCATTAAAAAACAACAACAAACTAGAACTTCATGTATATCTTACAGATAAAAACGCAGCCAAAAGCCGCATTATTATCATGTCACCATTTTTCTTTCTCAAGCACGTCAAAATGTTCTACCTTGAAGAATAAAACAATTTACTGTCTCACCAGTCCAACGGTTTACGAGGCATCACTGTTTCAGGTAAGGGACTTGACCTACCTGTCCAACTAATAATTATGTTTATATTTGCATTACGTTAAAATTACATTGTATAGGCCTACGAGAGATTAACTCAGTGTGTAATAACTTTTTGCTTTATACGGATCATTATATCGAGCTTGAGGATTGCCATTTTAGTGAGTACAAATAAGGATGTTTCTTTAAAAAGGCTTCTTTTTTTCTCTCCAGAATTTACCATCGACATAGATTTCTATTGAAAGAATTGTTTTAATATTCTTTTATTTGTATTTTTGCCCTTATAACATTTTAAAAATGAATAAATTGTTACAAATTTGCTTTTTTTAAATATATATATTTGTATTTGTATAATTCTTTAATCCCAATTGGGAAATTTGCCTTTGTGCCACTGCAGCTCAGTTATAACTGGAGCAGGCACGTCGTCGCCACAGTGCAGCGCCGGTCGGCAGGTTGGGGGGGGGGTGAGGGAGGAGGGGGTGGTGGTAGGGATGAATTTTATTTAATTTTGCCCGGGCAGCGGCCTGTTCGGCCTGCCAAAGTATCTTTAACGTAAGCAACGTGCTATCCGAGAAGACTAGGTACTCCGCTCCATGCTGACAATGACTTCGCGGAGCCTCCCCTGTTTCGGAGTGCAAATCGACCTAGAGTGATTTCTCTCCATACATACATACTCTCCGATGTCATTCAACCATAGAAAATACTCCAGTATTAATACAAAATATATACTAATATACCAATATAACGTCAGTGAACCTCATGCTTGGGGTGTTAGTATTGTCATTGTGTGAATTTGATCTGGATCAAACCGCATCAACCGCAAGGTTTGAAAGCTAAAATTGGTGGGAAATGAAACTTGAACTTTGGCCTGAAAGGGGTTAACTTATTGCACCGTGTGGAAATAAAAATGACAAGAAACAATACCTGTTTGTGTAAGATTAAAAAAAATTGAAGATATTTCTGGTTATTTACTTTACGGTTGATAGCACTCCAGACAATGGTCACCACATTGAAGATAATAAGAATAAGAATATTGTGACCTCGCTGTTTGTTCTCTTTGTTTAGTTTTTGGAATATTTGTGGGTGTGCGCTGGGTTTATTGTTGTACTTCCTGCTTACTTCGCATTTTTCGTGTACGGAATTCCCACAATAATAATTATAACTTAATATAAGAGCTTAATTGGCAAAAATAACATTGCTGTGTCATGGGTGGTTGTTGCCAGAATCCCTCCGACACTGATAAGGGATATGTCCTCATCTGAGATGTCGCTTTGAGGTCTTTTATGGAGGTTCGCTGCTCTTGGCATTTACACCTCAAAATATCTTATTATTGTATCTTAGAATAATATTACCTGAGATGTCCGTTTGGTAGCTAAATCATATTATTTAAATTTTCACATCTGTCCCCTTTAATTTGAATTATAAATATGGGATGTATGTTGTCATGAGTCAAGTGTTATTAAATCTCACGCAGAGCCGTGAGTTGTTTTTTTCAACAGGGCCATGAGAAATTGGCTGGTGGCTTTGAACGGTCCTCGCGTATTATTGTTTGTGAGTAAAGAATTGCAAAGTTAAACTATTGGATTCACGCTTGTCGGTTTTAATGTTCGTGATTAGAAGGAATAGAGTAGGGGTGAGACAAGGTGGGGATAGCTGACATTGTTAAGTATGACTAGACAAGTTTTGCACGTTAACTGGCTGGTAGAATAGTGCAGACTATTATTATTCCTACATTCAAAATGGTGGGATGTTTCGGCCAGTGAGATTGCTGAACTAATTTGGCCAGCGGACTAGCCTTGCCGGGTAGTTGGATAGTATAAAACATCGTGTAACGTTGAAATTCATTGAATACAGACGAGAGAAGCATCGTTTCGTGAAGTATCTCCGGTTGGCCAGTACCTGAACTGAGTGGCACGAAGACTAGTCCATTGTCATCGGACTGAAGGAGCCTAGAGAGAGAAAGCTCATAGAAAGAAAGGTTTTGGTTGGACTGACCTTAAGAGTCCACGCTGCGCTCGTATGATGTTCGCGCCTACTAGCTAGGCGTGACCAACGGTAACTCATCTTTTTCACTAGTAATTGATAGAAGTCCAGAGATAGGGAGGAAACCCACAGCCTCGTAGAAAGTCTGAGAAACCCACAGCTTGCACACGACGAACGAGTGTTCTGTATTGTAAAGCTATCTCCATAATACGATTGAAGAAATATGGCACCTTGTTGATGAAATGAATAGCGACTGAGTGATTGCATATATATATATATACACTTTTACAAGCTGCTTAAATACCTACAAGCCGATTTGTGCTTCTGTAGGCTTTGAATGTACTGGGCTGTTCTAGCCTTCAGTGTACCTTGAGAATCTGTATTATTGCTGGAGAGTTTGCCTGGCGTCTGGCCAGTGGCGACTCAACTGTTAGTTTAGATTAATATCTTATTTCTTATAATATACCCATTTGGCTATTAATTGCATTACCTTTGATAGGGAACTTAGTTACATGAATATGATAGGTTAAGTTTAGTAATTGGAATTTTTGCTTTGAATATACCTCTATTGTCTTTTGTTTAGTATATTAATATTATGTAATAATATGGCCCGGCCGGCCTGACATACATATACTCTAGTTATTTAATACTTTCTTGTGTGTTTGTGTCCGAGTGTGAGTTAACTGCCTCTCGTGCAGTCGTTAGATCCCCAAGACCATAACTCTGCTCGTGACATATGTTAATTGATATCGTATTTAGGATGTTCAAAATGTAAATACATGTACATTTTTAGACACCCTTTATATAAACCTACATGTGTCTGTGTACATTTTTGTTCTGTCTGCAGATAATAAGGTGTTTTTTTTCAAGATCAATGAATAGAAATTCTCTTGAGAGAATGAATGAATTTCCACACTTCGTCAGGCCTGCCCAGCGATCCGGTTTCCAACACTGTCAGTGCTTCAAATTCAGTACATGTATGCAGTGGCGTGCCGTGGGTTAACAGTGCCCCCGGGGCAAGGCAAGATTTTTGCAGCTTGACCCGTGGGCTGTTGGCACGTGGCAAAGTTTATTCCCCCCGTCATGTTGAAAAACTGTGTGCAATGTTCGAACACTGAGAGATTTTCTGTGTGAAGGGAAGGGCGCGTTTTTTAAAATAATTATTTATTATTTCTAATTTATATTCTTTTTCTTTGGAAATTTTGCACCTCTACGAATTCTCCTCCGGGGGCAATCGTCCCTGTGGCACCCCCTATGCTACACCACCACACGAACACTCAGCGCCCAAAATCTTGTTTGTCTTTAAGATTTGGGTTGAAAGCCTCAGGTCTGTACAACTGCACCCAGAGTCCTTATTTTCAAAAACCAATTCACTTTCAGTCAACATTTCCCCGCGCTGCAGCGTTATTCAGTGGTCCAGTAAGTTTTCAAATTATTTGTTAACTTCTTTCCAAATATATATCAAATTGCCAGCCCGCTGCATGTGTGTGTGCGTGCGTGCGTGCTTGTGTGTATGCCAGGCTTTCTCTCAGGCTTTCGGAAAGAAGCCTACAATCGTTGTATATTGAATGTCATTCAAGCATAGAAAGTACTCCGGTATATTGGTAACTTCAAGCTACACGAACAATTTCAAGCCGGCTGACCCGGAGTTAGCTCTGCATTTGTCTGTCAGACAACGTAATCAAAACCTATCTAGATTCTATATCTATCCAGAAAAATCAAAACCCTGAACTTTTTAACACTGCAATTTTACATTTCTTTTTTTCAAATTGTGTTTCCGCTCAGATGAACAGGATTTTTAATTTTGCCCACACAAAAAGATAATGCACCTTTCTAAATGGGGTACGACTAATGTACATTCTAAGGTTGTAAACATTTTTAGAAGGAATGTCGTCACAGTTCATTAACAGTTTAAGTGGCGTCCGTGAACTTGCGTAAGCACAGTGATCCCCTTTGAATGGCCAGTATTGTTTTTTGGTTGGAGATTGATTAAGAAAACATTACGTCATGCGTTTTTGAGTGATGAACCTAATAGCAGGTGAAAGAAAAAAAAGGTCAGCAAGTTCAGACCTAACAACATTAACCTAGGCGAGCACATACCAGTCGATTTTGATGGTCCGACTAAGTGTGTGGTGAACGTCACGATATTGCGTTTCAATGAGACCTCCCGCATTAGCCAACTAAACTACTCACAAGGGCCACCTGCAATTTTAGGGTCATTAAGGTAAGTTTAAAACTGTGGTAAAATTTAGCGCTGTAGTAGAAAACGAAATGTGGGAGGTGTAACTGTTTACTGCACTTAACCAACCTGTACTACTTGTTTTGCTCTGATCATTTCTTTTTGGGCGTGACCAGCAAAAGCTCTTAAAATGTATAAACTTCACGGGAAATACACTGCTCAGCCAAACCTGAGTCACAAATCTATCTGGCCCTTAAATTTTTGTGAGCAGTATAGTTGCATCTTACTGAGACTCATTGTGGTGACGTCACTATTCAACCTGTCGTCCGATCAAAAGCCAGCCAATCCGCGCATTGATTTTATTACAGAGAGAGAGCGAGAGAGAGAAAGAGAGAGAGAGAGAGACAGAGACAGAGAGAGAGAGACAGAGACAGAGAGAGAGAGAGAGAGAGGGAGAGAGAGAGAGAGAGAGATAGATAGAGAGAGAATTATGTTAATCTCATATTTCTATGATCTATGTACTGTTGATGCCAGTGCACTTGGGACTGTAAGTTCGTTTTTTTTTTTACGGCAAATTCAAATTGTTTGGTCGAGTTATGTGAGAGGATGATGAAATCGGGTCTAAGTGGCAAGACCAAAATTGCTGAGAAAATCCCTGCATCCAAAAGACTAAACACTATTTGTGTAAAATTGAGATTTGCTTATACCGTGAAAGATTTGCCATTTTTCTGCACTCAATTAAAATATTTTACTTGAAATCGTCTCAGACATGTTCAGTTTTGATTCTTAAGAGGTATAAAAAGTTCACTCTTGGCCTGGTTTTGTCAGATCAACCCACTCATAAAAACATTCTGCTAATTCTGACAGCGTTAGGAGATGAGAAAAGCGCAGAACTATATTATTTATTTGTGAGTCTGTATGAGACCAGTGAAGACATGTGGAAATTGTAATAAGACTGCTTTAACTGTTAATGCACTTGTGTAAATCTCTGAGACTCAAGAGCTTTTCAGTTTCCGCCTTATAGTTCAAAATTGAACACTGCTTATCTGAAATTTCAGGTATTCCCCAATCAACCGCAAGATAGATGACTGATACAAAAACATTTCGCTGGCCCTGTTATGAAATGGTAGAAGTGCAATGGACCAAATTTTACAGGAGACAGAAAAAACTTTTTCTTTAAGTGCATTGCTTAGCTTTTTTACATTTTTAGCTATAAATATTTGAAGATTGTACAGAAAGAAAAATAAAAAAAAATTCTACGAATATGTAGAATATTTGGCAAAAGAGAGCTGTCATCTGCAGTTGTGAGGTTAGTGAGAACACATTTGTGTGATTTCACAATAGGGCCAAGGATTTGTCAAACATCTCCTCAGACAAGCATCCATGTACAAAAACCAAAACTCTGTCCTATAATTTCTTTCTTTTTTTTTTTTTATTCTGTGTAGATAATATTATAAATACACTGCAGAATTGAGACAACTCAATCATTTATTATAACAGGATCATACTTTCAAAGTCAGCACAAAGAAAACATTACCAAAATATTTTTATGTCATCACAGGGCAATTAATTTATCAGTGAATCTGACCGGAGAGGTCAGTTGGGATAGATGGATGGGTGATTGAACAGGATTACTGGGGTCAGTTACATATAAGAGGACAGCAATAACAAAGAAAGTACTTCGGTAGGGACAATTAGATAAGATAAGAATCACTTTCCACGTGGGAAATTCATCTTCACACAGCCTTTAAGAGCTCATGTGATATCTTAGGCATTATTACATAAACATACAATAACTCAATAACAGATATATCACATGAAGTACCATAGAATGGAGTTGTTGGTTTGATCAAAAAGGACAAAAATTATATTTCTTGCGTTCAATCTTTTGCTTTAATCACTTAGAAACTATCCCTACCAAACCACATTCAAATTACAAAATGTTGACAGTAAGTGCCCCTGGAGCATTTCAAGTCAGTCACAGTTTATCTCTGGTCTGTCCATAAGTCAAGTATTTGGGCAGTGAAGATGAGTATAAATATCTTACGAGTTAATGCTTAGCACCTTAAAGTAAGTTAAAATGGCCATAGGAAATCTCATTTTACCACTGGAAGAATATCCATCAAGAGCAATGTGCTAAACTATCATAACTCAGTTTTTACACATTTTTCAGAAGTACAAATTTTTCAGGAGAAATTTATAAGAAATTGAAAAAGTCTTTACCAGACTTATTATTTACGATATTTTAAAAAACATTTTAACCCCAACTTATAACACAACCCGCACGATATCAAAGACAACATGCAAGCCAAATATGTCAATTTTTTTTTTAAAAAGTCGAGTTAGGACAGTTTACCATGTGGCCACTGACATGTTAATTCATATTTGGTAAACATACAATAAAAATCCAGGGCTGATCAATCTCCTTCAGGATTTGACATGTATGATGTGACAATCTATATAGAATTTAGAATTCAAGATTTCAATCACTTACAGGATTATATCAAAACTCTTTGATGAAAACCTGAACCTCCACTATTAAACACTTTTATATATATTTTTTTTTAACGAAAGTTTCGTCCACATATAAATCTCCTTTTGAAATTCCACTCATGTTCACAAAATGTCCAGCCATGAGTATGAAGGCTTGGATAAAAACTATGATGAACTTGGACACCTTCCTTTTCACCACAACAAGCAAACCAAGAAAGAAAATATATAAACAACTATCTAACTCTGTCGGCAAATCAGACAAGAATAACTCCAGACTAAAAAACAACGGAGTTATTCAAGACACCACATGACTCATGAACACAAACTATCGCAATGTTGCTAAAACCTGCTAACCCGGTCTCAGCAAATTTTACAGGAGAGGGAAAATACTATTTTAAATGGACTGCTCTTGGTGAAAATAAACTACTGCGTGTTTTTTCTGCTTGAAACAGCTCTTAATTGGGAGAAGTTCCATATGAGATAAATTATAAAAATATTACAAGGACGCGACTCAAGGAGAGGCCGTGAGCGGGGGGGCGCAGGCAAGTTAGTCCTCTAGTTGGATGTTTTTATAGTAAATGCGTGGCTCGGCAATTAACACTCAGTACATGAAATATTATGTGCCAGACTAAAGCTGTGTCACTCATATGGTACTCCTTCCCAAATATTTTGTCCTTCGAAAACTAACATTTAATGTAGTATTTAGTTACAGTAGTTTTCAGGAGAACTGATTTCTTTGGAGTAGGCTGAAAAGATAAGAGGGAAAAGGAGAAAGGATTTCAACCATGAAAAATGTATTTTGCATTGGCTGAAATAATTGGTTGAAATTTGCAACCATTGAAGAACATTTTGTGTAAGATCCAGACAATTTACTGAGGTACAGAGGGTCCTACCCACTTATACCAAATGCAATAATACCGACTTTAGCCAAACTGTCTTAATTATGATGAATAATAGGCTGCAAGATGGAGCTGTTGTTGATATAAACAGTAGTTTGTTTACATTGGAGGTGGAGGAGGAGGTGGTGGTGGTGGTGGCGGTGGGGGTGGGGGTGGTGGCGGAGGTGGTGGGGGACCACCTCCAGATGGTGGCGGTGGTGGGCCTGGTGGTGGTGGAGGTGGTGGTCCTGAAGATGGTGGTGGTGGTGGCCCTGATGATGGAGGAGGTGGTGGTCCAGAAGATGATGGTGCTGCGGCTGACGTCTGTGCTGCCTCTGATGTAGCACCTACAACCAGAAAGAATTACATATCAGTAATGTATAATAAACGCACTTAGAACTATCTTTACTCTTTGTTTCCATCCACTCAACTCTAATTTTAAAATTTTACAGTGACTGAGGTTGGCATGCAAATGTTTAATTTCCAAGAAATGGACTTACCCATTGAAAATGCAACATTTCAGAAGTCGAATATTGTTTACAATATAGCATGCCTGTGATGATGTACAATCTATTCATAGGCTAAACAGGATGTGTCCAAAATCAGAGACATTCAATAAATAGAAAAAATATCTCTTTTACTCAAACAATTATTTGTGTTTGTATTTTGTATACTCCTTTAATCCCATTTGGGAAATTTGCTTAGTGTCATTGCAGCCCAGCTACAACTGGAGCAGACACATAGACAAATGTGTAACCACAAACAATTACAAGCTCAGATCAAAATTTCTATGAAGAACATGTTTTTAATTCGATGTTTTGTTTTTACTTGTGCAACCCTATATATATTTTCAATCTGGTCTTAGTACAACTCCTATATACGCAATCGAAGTAAATGATTATCATAGCTCAAGGGCTCATATTATCTGCTGTTCAAGGTGATCCATGTCCCATTATAAACTTGAAGCCATAGCTCATTTACAAAATCTATGTCTAAACTACATTTTAGAGCGCTTAAGGTGTGTCACTCACAATGTATCTATTGCAAAATCAATGCATTGATAAACTGGGCTAATGGCTGAACCCACAGTCAACTCTATTAAAGACAAGTGGGCTATCCAGCAAACAGCAAAACAATTTGCAGTGCTCATTGCCCATTTCTTGAATGAATCTTTTTCATATTTTTCTTATCAAAAGGATGCTTACTGGATATACTGTAATAATGAGTAAATGATATTTTGCCTTCAATAAAGTCTGAGACAGTGGGACTTAATGAAGAGACACTGCCACACAGCTGCATGCAGTTTTATGCAGAACATTAATTTTAAACAAATATGAACCATTAAATGATGTCATTGCTTTGGTTTTTTTGAAAACTTGACTTGCGTCTGAGCAAGCTAAGTCAAGATCTTGGGTCCTAATTGTAAGGACAGAATTCAAAGTCTTTCGGGTATATACAAAGAGGATTGCTAAACCTAGTGTCATCGTAATCCTAGTGTTAGGGCAGCATGGTTTGGGGCCTACTGGGCACAGCAACCCTTTCTGTATGTGGTATTCGCTGTTAAGGTTAAGTTCTTAAGCTGAAATATGAAGCTAGAAGCAGGTCACTGCTGTATGAGTTGACATTCTCAGTGGCCAAGCGAAGAAATAAACAAAATCAATGCATATCTGACTTTGAACAAAACTTAGTAATTAGCAGTGCAGTATAAATGTTATATTACTACAAACTTAACCATCACAACCGGTCAATAGAAAACTGATACAAACTACAGTAAATTGATTATGCTTAAAGCAAAGATCACCAGTGACCAGATGGTAATAAGCAAAGCAATAATTATAAATATGCCACTTATTATAAAGAATGCACACATTGTCACACAGCAAAGAAACACTGAAACTGCAGTAAAGACTAACTAGTGAAATAAAGATAAAATTCCCAGAGTAAAGAATAATGAGCTGCCGTTGTCTGATAAGCAGAATTAGTGGGTGAGAAACAAATCTTGACTTGCAGAGAATAAAGCTACAATAACATTTCCATTGCATTTAGCTTGTATAGTTTTGGCAAAGAAATAGAATTCTTATGAGTATGGCAACTCATTTGATGATCTATCAATATTCCTTTTTGGGTTTGAGCACACAGATGTCCAAATGCACAGAGAGTTGCAAAGACTTTTAAAAAAATAAGACCAGTACAAACAAATGAACCAAAGTAAGGCTATCTTGCTTGCAGAGTTAAAACTTGTTGCTTTGAGGAGCTCTCTAACAGCCTGAGATCTTCCCCACACTTCTGTCTGAGTCATTGCCAATCAGAGCATGTCAACCTACTGACTAAAAATAAACACCCAGGGGTGAATACGTGACTCATTCGAACTAAAATATTACCATAGATCATTTCATGAAAAAAAACCCACACAATGTCTTTTAGGAATAATGCATTTATTTCTTGATGTAACTTTCTGAACTTTGCTATGTGACACGACATTGGACTGACTTAATAGAATTAGAATTTCAGAATTTTCAGCACGTCTAAGTAGGTCAATCACTCAGTACAGATTGGGTATAATGCCCTGTCTCTCTAATCGAAAGTTTAGGAGATTTACAGCATACACTGTTTATGTTTATTAAGAAAGTCCAACAAGGCTCACTGTACATGGATGAAGATGACTTTTCCATTCTAAACCCATGCAATTATGGGAATTTATTTAGTTATTTTGTAAGTGAGCGAACAATTCACAATTCCGAGTGTTATGTATCAGGAGTTTAAACAATGATTTTTGCACCATCATCCTGTAAAACTTGCAAATATATGCAGACAGTTTAATGTACATAGTACAGACAAACATGAAAAAGGCCTAAACCTCAACAGATCAACTTGGAAAACATCGCCACATTTAAAACAAAAGGCCCAAAACTGAATTGTTTAAGTCACTGAAACTGAATGAAGTCCCTTTTTTGGTCTTAGAGGTTTGATGATGATAGATCAAGTGTTTGTTACTGTTTGTGAATGGGAGCATGATGAATTGATCTGTTTTTAATTTTAGTTCAGCGTCTTAGAGCACATCAGCGCTATACGTTAATTATTACACCACATTACAAACTAGTATACTTAAAATAAATTGTTTTGAGGCCACATACAAAGTTTTGAAATAATCGGTAAATGGCTAAAAAGGTTTTCCCCCCCAAAAATGCTATTTTTTGTCGTGATAGAACTATAGGAACTGAATACTATTCCTGAGACAGCAAAACAAGTAAGTCACTTCCAGAGAAGGTAAAAAGTACTGTCTTTGATGACACCTAACAAATGTGTGGAATTTTTTACCTTTATTTCACCAGTTCATCACTTAACCTAAGAAACATTGACAACAATGTTCAAATACCCAAACGTAAACTAGATTTTTGAATTACTATGGAGAATACAGATGGTGAAAAAAATACACGCTTCACCATTACCAGGATAGATTACAGACGAGACAAATAGGTATTCACACTGTCTGGCTGTGACAGAAAACAGCTGGAGCGTATTTTCATTTTTGTATGTCCGACAACACAAATGTATGCCATGAGACAGAAATAGCACCCTCAGATAAATAAATAAACACATAAATTTGACAATTGATTGAGAACATACATTAACTAATCCTTTTTTAAATAAAACAAAATACATGCAGCACAGGGTTATTTCAGTAACTTTATTGCGTTTGCAACTCATGTAAGGTAACCTCTTGCATGGTTGGTTTCACTTGCCCTTCTTTATGGCGTTTCCAAAATAAGGGTCAAATTCGTCTTTTGTAGGTTTCTTGTTAAATAAAAAACGTGTATATATGTAAATAATACCTTAAACAAAGCTTTTAACCTGATAAAGTGTGCTTTTCTTTTGTCTTGACATGCACGAAATCACATTTGTTTCCAGTTCAGAGAGAACATGATTTTGTTTAGAGATATTTTTCTAGAGATAAGAACAATGTTTCTCTTTGTTTGGTGATATAATATGTGACTGTTTTGTGACACTGGTGCTATCATCAGTCACTGGCTTTACCACAGTTCAAAATGAAAAATGATACAAAATTAGGTTTTAAAGCTGACAATGTGTGATTTGTTTCACAATGCACACACATGTCTTTGCTACAGAGTGTATCATCATCATATTATAAAGGAAGAAAGTCTCCAATGTAATCTTGAAAGGATTTTTAACTGCTGAGTCTTAAATTCTACAAAACATCATATTGCACATAGACAGATGTAACAATCTCAGTTGGCATACTTTATAAAGTCTTGAAGTTCTCTATCTTTTCAATATTTTCGTTGATTTTGAGCCACAACTGAGTTGAACAGAAGAAAGTGTTCCAACATTTTCCTAGATGTGCCTGCACTGCAAGCTACGCTTGTAAAATTTGGACTGGATCACGATGCAATTTTGTCAAGTAGAATCGAAAAGTATGATCGGAAAGGCCGTTCTTTTGCCTCATTTGGCGGAACTGATCTGTTGTTACCCTTTCTGATCTTCCGATGGGTCAGCTAGTAATAATAAATGGTGAACCTGTTGTTTTCCTATGAATTGAATTAGTCTATTTTCAGAAATATTTTGAGAAAACTCTTATTTCTTTTTAATTTTTAGCATTTACTACACTAGCAGACCGTGACTTTCAATATTCTTGGATATAATGCAGAGTCCCCTGCCACATAAAACCATTAAGAATTTTCCATAAAACACACATACATATTGTTTATTTGCACTTTAAATTCTGGTGGCACCAGTGACATTTTACAGCACGCTGTGAATCCTTTTATTTCTTAGAAGCAAGAAAAAAGTTAACTAAACCCGAAAGATCAACCAATACTATCCTGCGAATGATTAAGCTCTGAATAAAAATCATCCTTGACGTCACAAGACAGCTTTTATTTTGTCCAAAACTGTTATTAAAAAATTGACCATTTTTGAGGGGGAACTCCTCATCTGGCAATGACTCAGTTCTGTGTGATTGAAAAACATCTCAAATACCCATAATTTCTTGGTGCCATTAGGGTAATGAAATTTCCGGAAATAAAATGCACTGCACTGAGAATAAGGTGAAAAAAAATTAAAATTACTTCAAATGAAAGAGAATGCAAGAGGCATAAAGAAAAACTATACACTAAATAATTCCCTATTATACTGTAATGCAAAAGGTCCCTAATCTTTTTATTCCAATTAGCCCTGGCAACTTTTCAAAATAGGCAAAATATTACGAAAACCACAGAGAATCTGTGGGATCACTGCAACGTTTGATGTGAAGCCAAAATATAGCAAAGAGAAAAAACCTGCCTGTTGCATAGAGAAATAATACAGAAAGGACACTTGTGTTTGATTGCATCTTTTTTGTACAACCGGTTACGTGAGATGTTTTGTTAAGTAATTTCAGCTTACACTTCTACCACAGTAAAACAACTGACAAAAAGGGAATTTTAAATATTTTACTTAAAATTATTTGTTAAACTTTACATAACAATAAAATCTTCCTTGCACCTTCAGATTAAAAAAAAACCAAACTACTGCTTAAAAAAAACCCAGATTCAGCAAATTTACCATCTGGGCAGGTGAAATTTACTCCCGCCCCCCACCCACCCCCATTCCCGGCTGGGGGCAACTGTTGTAATGTATTACTACATGCCAAAACCCAAGTCCCAAGTCATTCAGATCATCTGGCATGTCTATGAAAGAATATGTACTTGGAGTGTCTGTTTCTCAAAATCTGACTGCTCTTGTCACAGATTGTGTAAACTTTTGTCTCGGGCTGTTGAGACGGGACCATAGGTTAACTTCAAAGACGATCAGAGAAAATACTGAATTGTGTTCACAGTTCAGCTATAGCTTAGATGGAAACTACCACGCTCCCCGAACAACAGCCTTTGTCCAACCCTCAAAAGGGCCAAAGCCAAAGAGATCTAAAAGTCTAAATAAAAAGTACAAGAGCTACTGCATCTTTTCAATTTAGCCATGTCACAGAGACAGAAAATAGTGGCAAATTATTTTGGTTTCTGGCATACAGTGATATGGAAAATAACTGGCAATGAGCAGCTTAGTATGGTTAACCTTTTCACATCACCCCGTGCCTGTTGGTTTTACGACCGAATGATACACTGATCGCTCCCGTGGTGCAGCCACTCACGCACAAATTTACAGTACCCACACCACCTGGGATAATACGTGGTTTTCATGGCACGTGCTGTTTTGGTTTGTTTGTGTTGTAAATATGCGACTGTCATTATTCTTCTTTGATTAAGCTTTCCAATGATACCAAGTGTCATACTCTAGCTTTATCAAAAGATTTTATATGAATTTTCAAAAGCACCCTAAAATAGTGCATACACAGGTTATAGCCTCTATAAAGGAGGAATGAACAGTGGGCATGCAAGAGCGGTGACCCCCGCGATGTGAAAAGGTTAAACATATGTTAGTTGCATTGACTGTCAGGGTTACCCTAAAAACCAAGCTCATCTGCATGTCAACATATAAAATACAGTAAATCCACACACTTACCTCAATATTTGGCTGCTTTAGGAAAAAATAAAGACATTTTCACACTTTACAGAATAATGCCAAATATCCACTGTTAAATCTTATATCTTGGGTCAGTGAGTCTTTAACAGGTGGGGGGTCAGCGAGTCTTTAACAGGTGTGGGGGGGGGGGGGGGGGAAGGGTATTTCAAATCTAAGGGCAGGAATTTTAGCCAGGGAAGGGAACTGGGAAGAAATTTCAGTCAGAGGAGGAACTCCGCACTGGGAAAGAATAGAGCATGAATTCAAATAAAAGTTTTATGACCCGTTGAAATAAGGATTTCCCTTTTCCATTTGAATGCGATTTATACAGAAATTAAGTTTTATAAAATGTTTCAAAAAGTACCATTGTACCAGTACACTGTGTAATGGGGGAAAAGCTATTAGATAATGATTTAAAACAGGGAAGCAATTGAGAAAACCTAGAATCGCAAGGGGAGGAATGTGGCATGCCTTTAGTGAAGGTGCCACCTTATCTTTCAGTACTAAAATTACAACCGCTCAGACATGATGCTGCAGGTCCATTATTGGAAAACTCTAATACATTACTAGACTGAAAGGACAATATTTTCAATCAAATCAAAGTTACAGAGTTACCAAGCTTTGCAATTTCATATCTTGATATTTACAAGCTGCTACTTCAAATTCTATGAAAAGGCAAATTCCTTGCTCATGGCAAGACAATGCAATTCTTTGCTGAATGCATATTGTTAAGTCCAAAATTAAAGAACACAATGGGTCCGCTGTTATGTCAAGTTTAATAGATTTCTTAGTTGTAGTTCTTGAAACTATTGCTGTCCACCACAATGATTCTCAAAGTGTCGTCACAAATATACCATTTTATTACTTCCCTCTGATTCTAAAATGTATTTATTAGTTGATTTTTAAAAATTGCTGTTGGGGTCCTAAATTTGTTGAACATATCCTTTTGTGTTAGCCCTAATTACTTTTGTAACAATAACGCAGTGTTAAAGTGATAAAGGTGAAGGACATGGTGGGCAGCAGCTGATATGCCAGCGCCGTAATGGGGGTCGCCAGGAAAGAAAATCTGAGGAACACTAGACTAAAATGTTTAATCTGCAAGAGACATCTCTCGTTCCTGACTTCAGTCATACTGTAGAACACAAGAAAAACTGAACAGCCAGCTGGTCATGCCCAGCGGCTATGTACCCACACTTCCAACACTGACTTCATGACATTTGGTGTGACGTTGCTGACATACATGTCACTGACAAATTATAATACGAATGTGTAAAAATATGAGGGGTTCTGAGGTCACACATTTTGGACGAAGCTGTAGAAAGGCATTTCAGGATTGGGGTTTGGGTGGGGAGGATCATGTCGGGGGAGACATTGTATGTGAAGTAGAGAGTTGTCTTTTAACTCTTTCCCTACACACATTCTGGGCAGTATTCCACGGTTGGACCAAGCTATACATGAGCCACCATTTTGTTCCCTCAATAGACAACCAAAAAATAAGAAATTGTGTGAAAATGAATGTAGATTCAAAATATGAAGGTTTGAATGTACAACAGTGAATTGTATTTACAAAAATGGTGTTTCGCAAACACTGGACTGGAGTTGAACATGAATTTCATGAGCTGCATTTTGCGGTTCGCGGTAGGAATCGGGATTTCGTTTGAGCCGCAAAATGCGGCTCGCGGTAGGGAAAGAGTTAATCATGAACTGGATGGGGCAATAAGGGGTCAATCTTTAGGCATGTTAGTGGCTCATATGTCTTCTAGAATGTGAAACAGCCTACCTGCAGCATCCTGGTTGCCACTAGTGTTGGCCTGACCTTCTGCCTGGTTCCCTCCCTCAGCACCTGTGATGTCATGAGAGAAATGATACATACTGACATTTGTTCAACCAGAGATTAAAAGAATGAAAATATAAAAAAACAACAACAACAACAACAAAAAAACCCAAACTGTGTATTTGTGATAGCTTTAGTACAAGTGAATAAAAAGGCTAGACCAGTTATATACAGTGGGGTTTTCAGCCTCTAAAGGCAGGTACAATGGAAATCTAATGGCCTTTATCAATATTATTTAATACTGTTCTTGTGATCTGTTAATGAATCTATATTTGATGACTGCTGACCTTTCTCTTTAGCATCTTGTTTCTCCTCCTCAGCCGTCAAGTCGGCCCTGAAGAAAATTCTGGCACTGCTCAGGGAGTAGAAAAGAAGTTCGTACTCCTGTGGACAATAAGATAAGATAAGATAGGTAAGATAAGAGAGCTGAGATAAGATAAGAATGACTTTATTATCCCATGACGGAAATTCTCTTTCACAGAATGTTTAAGAGCGCATACATGGTACACACATTTTATGCATCATTATATAAACATATTGACTCAATAAACTCATTAATAGGCATACATAAAATGACATGGTAAGGAACCTTGGTGAAATATGGCACACATCTAGCTAAAGTGTCTTGTTGAGGTGAATTGTGGAGGGCAAAAAACAGTCATTTGTATCTTTCTCTGAGGTAACACTTAACATTAAAGTACAGACAGAAAAATTTTCATGGATTCACTTTCTTACATACTAGGGATCACTAAATTCATTAAATATTTGAATTTGGTATGCCAATCCTGTCATCTCCTGGCAATGATCGCAGAGAGACTAAGGGTGATGTTTGATACATATCCTTTGAAATATGACTAAGAAACTACAAATACTCAGACAGAATAAAATGTAAGAATCAGAATAAATTTTATGCTCTAATTTGGAAATTTCTCATACATGCAGAATAATATATTGCCATATAACTAACTTAAACAAAATCACTTTAATTAAATATATCACAAAGTAAAACAAAGTCTTAAATTTGTATATTCAGCATTTAGTTGAACTTTGCAGTTTCAATTTTTAAGATGGTCAACAACAACAAAATGTAAGATCTATAAATTTAAACAGTTCTGCCACGGTCTTTCACCTCAACAATACGTGCATGATCCGAGTACTATGGAAAATACAGCAGTATCTAGCACAAGTTCGAACATGTAGACTGTTGAAGAATAACCATGTTGATTTATTTCACTAGGTTACAGACAATTCTAAAAACTTCCACAGCACAGTTTAATCTCCATTAGTACAACACTCTCGTGGCATGTGAAATGAATCTTTCCTGTAGACTCTAAACATTGCTCATCAAGGTATGTAAGGGTACACGACAATGATCAAGGATCTAGAATACAATCCAAGCCTGAACTCTCCTGGCATCATGTGAGTAGCTCATTACCTGTAAGTATTGATCCATGCGTTTCAAGGTCAAGGATGTTGTCTGTTGTAGTTTCTCATCTGCTCGTCCACCCGACTGTTTCCTGACTTGTTCCTGTAGGAAAATTAAGATAAAATGACTAAATTAATCCATCAGTTTTACTAATTACCCCTTCGTGACAGATTTGGTTTTTTTTCAATTTTTGCTGGGCCAGTTTTGGTTAAGCTAGGACGGAGTGCTTTCCCAGAGTCTGTGGTGGCTTTACAATTTTGCATGTATCATTCACAAATTATGTAGAAATACACAAAGATGGTATATCACTATGAAGGGAAATGGACAGGTTATACATTCAGTTGAAAAGCAAATGCATTAGGTCATTCAAGGCTCCATCCTGTGAGCATGAGTGACAGGCATACAGATTGAGAAAGAAACTGTAAACAGGTCATAAAATACCTTTTATAAACTTCCTAACTGAAGAGTTTATATATTTGTTTGTATATTTTTGGCATTGTAGATTTTCAATTTTTCATCAGTTTCTTGCTGTATTTGCATACCAAGTCACAGTAATGTCATCAAAATCGCAACGTCCTGGGTTATAGAGAAAACAGCTAATTCTGACATGTACATTGCACGGCAAGCTGGCATCTTGCCCCTCTCTTTCCGTGTGTGTGTGAGTGAGAGAAAGGATTAGTGATATCCATGACCTACCATGTTCATCACCAATCACAAAGGGGCGAATCACATGACTAGTACTGCTCACCTTATCTTTGCTGTATTTGTCCCGCACAGACTGGAACCAGTGCAGCGAGTCAAATTCATAATACTGATCCAACAACTTGAGAATATAGGCCACACCTGGAAGGCATCAGACAAAATCACTTCAGTGTGAGCAAAAATACAGAACTGTAACTTTTTTCTAGAATTATTGGTTGCAGGGAAAATGACAATGGAACTTTCACTTTATCGATTCAGCAGTCATCTGAGCTTGAGCCCTTCAACCTATAAATTTGTGGCAAATACACAAAACGTACATCTACACAAATTTTGATGCATATGTGCAAAATAATTGGGCTGATCTGTCTGTCCGTCAATGTTTTTCCATATTAAAATGAATACATGCCATTGTATCAAGTGGCCTCATGAAGGTTGAGTACGTAGCCGAACTTCATATTTCGTCAGTCTTAAACATCAAAAGAATTACAATGTGGCAAAAAAAACAAAAAAAAAGAGAAAAGATTGCATGTTACTCAAGATTCCCGGTGTTTTAAAAAAATATTTCATGAAAACTATGCACGTTATGGAGTTTATAATGTTGTTTATTGACCCATATAGTCACTGCTCTACAATAATGGCATATGTCAGACCTATGTCAAAAAGCAACTGATAGTTCAATGCATTCCCGCGCAGTAGGGCTATCAGATAACATCATAGAAAAAGAATTGTGCAAACAGGAAAATGTAATAATCCAATAGAATCATAATAGTACAGGTCGCCAAATGACACGAAAAGAAACAGTTTTTTCTCAATATCTCTAAAGCATAAAAAATGACGATGCCTTTAATGTAGAGCAGTGGTGATATGAAAACTGTCCATGTGTATGGGGTCAGAGCAAATCAGTGTGATGCTACATCCATGAATTTACTGACTTACCCATAGCAAATCCATCATCTGTGAAAGCTGCACCCACTTTATTCTTTCTATTCATTTTTTCTTTACAGCTGATGGAATGTTCTACAAAGTTGATGGTCTGAAATTTGCAGCACAATACATTTATGTATATGAAATCTTCTCTCATCAAACAAACATAAATTCTGTGTATGTGTGTATAAATGTGTGTGCATGCTCTATGTGTGCGTGCATGAATGCATGCAAGAGAGTGAGTGAGAGAAAAGATCTGCAATATTCAGCAAAAAAAAATTACTATTTAATTATATGGATGAAAAACAACAAAAAAAGACAAACGTAAGAATGAATGAATGTCTGAAGGCAGAAAAAAAAAACCACTCAAAAAACAACAACAACACACACAAACAGAGAGACAAAGAGAGAGAAAGAGAGAGAGAAAGGGAGGGAAGGGGGGGGGGGAGAGAGACAGAGAGACAGACATAGTAACACAGCAAGGAAAGTATGAAAGTACAAATAAACTGATGCCTACCAGGGGTGGAAGTATGACAAAGAAATTCCTCAAGTGCATGTTCTTGGGATTTCTGAACTCTGGAGCAAAAACATCCACCAGCATCTGTATGGACAAAAAACAACAAAACCCATGCCATTATTTTGTTGCAGCTCACAAAGTTTTACCACAGTGCATTTGCAGCACACTTTTGTGCAGTTATGAACTACACATTGTACATTACAGTCATTACTGTAAAGACTCTATTGTGATTTTCACTATGGATAAAAAATGGATAAAAACTACAGAAAAACTGTAGCGTAAGAAATAATACCTAAACGATACAATGCAACGCAAACTAAAAGAGAAGGCAGAAAATGGCCGATAATTCGACAACAGCCTTTTTCATGTTGTGATGAAGCTCTTTGTTGACATAAACTTTTGTCAGTCTCCTGCTGGAACCTAATTAAAACTAAAATCAAAGGCTGTTGTCCTGGGACCGTAGGCTAACTACAAAGCCAAGCAGAAAATACTGAGTTGTGTATTCACTGCTCAGCTATAGCTTTCCATGCAAAATACTATGATCCCCTAACAATAAACCTTAACCCTTTGAGCCCTGATCTCCTGACTGAAAAATTCTCTCAAAACTCACAGGCAAAGAAACTGCCTTTCCGCAGCCCATGAAACGAAGCCCATCTCCACACCGATTTACCGGTGGCACGGCATATAGCTGCCTGGGGTTCCCACCGGTTTATCGGTGCTACGGTCTCTAAGGGTTAAGCTTAGTTTTAGCAAGGTTCCAACAGCTGACAGACATTGTGTAATTAGAATTCTGGAAAACATGAACTTAACTCTGTATCTCACAAATTATGTTACACAAGATTTTCTTATACTTGTAAAAATATCTGGAACTTTTGGCTATTCACAAAACTGACAAAAGATGCACATCTGATAGTGATACAGGAAATGAAAAAAGGTTTACAATAAAGAAATTCTGGCCTGACCTTGAAGTATTCTGTACCCTCAGCAAAGTTTTTGGCTAAGTTGCTGATTACATTGTCCAAATTCCTGAAACAAAGACAAAAAAACATAAAACAGAGATTAAACAATGCTTCACACTGTCCATTCCCAAATTGAATGTAATCATTCCCCCACCCCCCCATTTCAATGAAATAGTCATTATTTTGTGGCTCTATGACAAAGCCATGTCCTTGGGAATAGTCCTATGCATATAATCAGGATGGATAAAATCTTTGCAAATTAGAAAAGAATGGCTTCTTCATCACCTACTCTCTTTGTCCATCTGTACGAATATGTTTATGTGTTAATAAGGTCTATATACATATGAAATATGGCCTGGTTTTCTTATGCCCAAAATCACCTTAGCCAACATTTTCAAGAAAGCCTTATCTGTCTACTTTTGTGTCAGCACAATGAAGAATTGTTTCTTTCTTCCTTTCTTTTCGGTCATAAACAAAATGTCCTTGCAGAAATTGTAGTCTGTGACAGTAAAGCCACACATGTGTAATTTGAGATTGTAACTACATTTAAAAGAAATCCAGATATGTCCTGTCTTACTTGGCAGCTGCCTGCGTCTCATCTGCCAACCCCTCTTCCTTGCAAGCCTCTTCAAAGTTGACAATGTCCTCTAGATCGGGGATGAAACGGATGGCATTGCTACAGCAGTGGAGACCTCCTGACCGAATCATTCGCACATAACCCATTGCATTGCCTGTAAACATGATAACAGTGTTGAAACTGAAAGTAACACTAAGGAAGCAGCTACTGTTACTAGTGCTAGCAATTTTAACCAACAGTAAAAACTGTTTTACCTTCAAACAGAGACAAAGTTTCTCACTTAAATACATGTTGGAACCTGGTTAAAAATTAAGTCAACTTTGAGGCTGTTGGGGAACCATAGTATTTTACATAAAAGGCTATAGCTGAGCAGTGAACAGAACTCAGTATTTTCCCTATTTGGCTTTGTAATTAGACTGTGGTCCTCTGGCAACAGCCTTTGATTTTAGTTTTAACGAGGTTCCAACAGCCAGCCGACAACATGTATCAATGGAGTGCTGCATGTTTTTCTGAAATGATAGAATATTGTGAAAAAAAAGATAAGAAATGTGCTTTTGCCTTGTTCCTAAGTCTTCTCAAAGACACTGGAAAAGAACTGGTAGCTAAGGCCGTATGATATTGTTAGTAGAAAAGTAAACAAAAGACTGGATTTCCTACTTACCTATCTGTGTGATCAATGTCCTGAACTGATCCAGGTAGCTGTCACCATCAGGTGTCACACCAAGTTTGCGGATACCTTTGTTAAACTTGTCACCTCGCTCAAAGGGATACTGAAGTAGATAACATTTTTTTGTGTGTGTGATATATGTAATGAAAGAAGCTCGGAACAGATGTATCATTCGCACTTACAGAGATGCAGAAATTGACAACAAACCCCAAAAGCATCATTATTGATCCTGGTTATGGACACAGAAGTTTGCTACTTGGAGTGGCATTAGTGGTGTTGAAATGACCATAAGGTAAATTCTGCAAATCAGCCTGGCTAATACTGTAAATAAGTGGGTATGTTGAACCCACTAATGGCATTCTCCCCTATCCACAGCCAATCAACTAAAGCTCACTGTGACAAACCGGGCTCTCAAGTTCTTGCCTTTGATCATAATGAAAGGGAGTGTGAATTTTTACCTTTTTTTGTATCTCCTTGCACACAGTGCGGGGTTATTTTCTCTCTTTTATAACCAAGCCCATCAGCAAAAGGACTAAAAGTTCTCAATGAGTAAATACAGTGTGATATTTTAGCTTCTGATGGCAGTGATCATTATAAAAATATTACAGTGATTTTCTTATGCTGGCATGAAATAGGCTGGTCCACATAAAATTTACTCTGTTATGATGCAAGAAATCTGATATAGCTTTTTATAGGCGTAGGTCACAATCAAATTTGTTTCATTCCTGTCAGTCCTCTAAAACTTAAATGTCACAAGCACAATATGAAGGATTTCACACCAAACGGCACATAAATATTTCATATTATTAAGAATAAAAGTAAGTTTCTCAGTAAGTTTCTCTGACCTTTTGATCTGTCTGTAAATGATTCTCCCTGAAAAATTTCCAATCTTTGATGAGTCGAGACTTGATGTGCTCGTCATACATGAATTGGGAGAAGATGAAAAATTTTTTCCTCAAAAACTGGAATGTGAAATTCACCTGAAATGGTCAAAACAAAGAAACATTTAAAGCACATTTTCTCACTAAACCATAATAAAATAGAGTGTCTGGTCCAAATTATTTTTCTTGACAGCATGTCCTAGTCTTCATGTGCCTGGTCAGGGTTCTAGTCCAGTGATAACTTAAAAATTTGTGATCTAGAAATGGAAAAATTTGCAGTGATATGGCCATCTCTCAAAATAAGGAGCTCTTACATGATATACACTTCAACGAATGTACCAAAGAAGATAATTATAAACATTGTCACGAGCGAGTGAGCGAGGGTCAATAAGTGAGGGGAAGGGGACTTGAAGCGTGCGTGTTGTGAGTGAGTTGAGGCTTAGACAAGGCAAGATCTGAGTAGTCAGATCACTGCAAGCCGAAAAGTCCAAGGGGACAGACGTGAAGAGAGCAGTCGGGAGATTGTTGTATATTCCAGTGATGACTGGTAGGTTGAACTATGATTGATAATTATGATGATTGATGTACTATATTCTCCTATGACCATGATGTAAATAAGTTATATGTGAGGAATGTGAAAGTCATTGATTACTGTGTATAGAGATGTGCGCAATGAGCGATAGATGTAAGTTAGGATCATGGATTCGTAGCGAGTCTGAGTACTGTGTAATACGGTGGAGGTGTGTTACCGAAGAGAAGTGCAGATGTGTGGTGAGTGAAATGTGGACTGTTGTGTGTACGCTTGATGGTTCGTAATGAGTGGTGAAGTGGATAGTAATTGTATGGTGTTATAGAGATGTAATGTTATTCTTATAGGTGTCAGGGTTGGGCAGTGAGGCACCCGTGGTGGAGAGACTAGTGCATGGGATAGGCCAGCATAAGTGAAATGCTTGGGTTGGGCAGAAGGCTACCCACAGGCCAGCTTGAGCGAAGCTGTCGCGCAGGACAGCGAGGGCACCTTAGTCGTGGCAGTCTGGCCACAGGCAGGGACGTATGAATTGAGATATTAATGTGATATTGAGATATTGAGGTGATATTGAGATATTGAGGTTAGGTTGAGCAGGAGCCAGTAAGATAGGCCGCAAGTAGTACATACCTTGATGTGAGGCTGAGGCCGGAGTATATTTAGATAAGTAACTATCGGGTTGTGGACCCAGAGATCGAATGAATGTTGGGAATGATGACCATTGGATGGTATTTGAATTGAATAATGTAACGTATGTAATTGCACGTATATCTTTATCTTTATGTATAATAAATGTGTGAGTCTGTTTGGTTGTTCTGTTAAGTGTTATACTTGTTCGTTCGTGATTGTTGTCCTGTCATAATCAGTACATCTCCCAGTCTGGGATTTGTTACAGTGGGGGCTCGTCCGTTGTTACAGTCTAGTTTACCTATGGTCATTTTGACATTGTGTATTCGTCCGTTTAGTTGTATTTCTGTAGTGGTAGGAATTTGTGCTGTTGTCTTTTGATCGTTGGATGAATGGGAATTTCATGATGATATGATTTATGCATATTTATGAATATGTATTGATGCAGGTATTTGATGCATGTACTGTCATGAATGATTACTAATGTGTACTTAAACTTTACAGAGTGTGCGTGCAGCCTGGAGAAGTCAAGTAGCCAGAGCTCCGGCATACGTCAAAGTTAAAAAAAAGGAGTGAAAGTTAAGTAAAAGTCAAAATTTTTGTGCCCTGGATTGTGGGCTGTTCCTTAACCTGTCTTTTTCCCTGTTTTTGCTGTTTTCGTTTGCTGTGTTGAACTTAGTTTATCCTTTTAAAAAGGTGTGGTAAACTTTGGAACTTCGTTCATCACAGTGAACAGTCTTTAGGGCTTTGTGATTGTTTAGTTGTAGCGTCGATATCTTCTCTGTTTCTGCAGGAAGACGTATTCTCTTGTCCCCTCTCTTACCTATCTGTAGATACGTTTTTTTTTTTCAGGCTCTGTTCTTGTTCGTACCTTGTAGTGTAATCGGCGTAGTTAGGTTGCATTTTTTTTTCCCATTATAAATTTTTTTTTTAGAAGCTTTTGTCCTAGTCTGGTTCGTTGTCCTTGATGTCCTTGTGGTCCTTCTTCTGAATTTCCTCATTCTTGTCTTTTCTATTCTCTTTTGTTACCTAATAGTGCTATACATTTTATGAACATAGAATTAGTTAGAGAGTATGCTATAAAATGTTCAGTTAGGTATGTTTCTGAATTGCATTTGAAAATAGTGGTTGTCATTGTAGTGGTAAAATCTCAGGTCTCGGGACACGTCGTCTATAGTAAGTATACCGACAGGTTATTATATTTCAAATTGTTTATTAGATTCATAAATCCCTGAAATGGCGGATCTCCAGGAACTCATGAGGTTGGGTAAGGAACTCTGCCTTGAGGGCGAAGAGCTGCGTAGCTGGATTAAGGAGCAGCAAGCGGGATGACGCGATGAGCGTGCTAAAGATAGAGAGCGAGAAAAAGAGGCCCAGGAAAGAGAGGCTAAGGATAGGGAGAGAGAGGCTAAAGATAAGGAGCAGGAAAGGGAGTTAAAGTTAAGGGAGATAGAAGCCCAAAAGCGGGAGATAGAGGCGCGAGTAAGAATCGCGGAATTGGAAATCAAGAAGAATGCGCCAACGAAAACAGTTGAGCGGCAGGGACAAAATAAAAGTGGTGTTCGGATTAAGCTGCCTACGTTCGACGACCAGAAGGACGATATAGACGCCTTCCTTTACAGGTTCGAACTAAATGCACAACTGCAATGGGGGGAGAATAAGAAATTATGCTCCACGTACCTGGCATCTTTATTGCAGGGTCGAGCGTTGACCTATTTTAAAGAGTTACAGCGCGAAGACGTGCATGATTACGATAAGCTGAAGTCCTTGCTGCTTCGCCGATTTGCGCGTATGGAGGAATATTTCCGGGAGAAGTTTAGGCGAGCACGTGCGGATTCTAGGGAGGACTTTGCTGCCTTCGTCGCCAGATTGACGGAGTATTTCACGAACTGGTTGGACTTGTCGCATGTTGGCACAGAGTTTGCGAAATTGAAGGACCTAATGACCCGTGACCAGCTATACGCGTCGTGCCATAAAGATTTAGTGGCTTTTCTTAAAGAAAACGAACCCGCGACGGTGCAGGAGGCGTCAAAGTTGGCGGAAGCATACCGTACGGCACATCCGTCCAAACCAGTGGCGAGGGCGTACGTGCAGGATGCTGGTTACGTCGCCGTTGTTGAGGGGTCGCCGACACGACATGGTAGAGACAGGTCGCGTCAGCGTGGTGGCTTTAATGGACAAGCCCAGGTCCCACGTAGGGGGTATTGCCAATCACCTGCATATGTGGCCGGTAAGTTTGACCGAGCAGGAGGCCGAGGTCGCGGTAATGGCCGAGGGCGTTTCGTAACCTTTGCCGATGATCGACGGCAGAGGGACTCTAGTTCCGGTCGCGATGGGTCACGGGGACCCAGGACTTGCGGAGCACAGGGATCGGAGTGTTGGACTTGCGGACGCGTAGGTCATTTTTCACGGGAGTGTAGGGCCGCGAAATGTTGGAACTGCGGAAGAGCAGATCACATTAGCGTCAATTGTCCTGCGGGTAGGATAGCGGCGAACGTGGATGGCAATCATAGTAGCTCCACTCAATGTTCTCCTAGTAAGTTTCAGCATGTGGCCGCGTGTGTTACATCGGACAACGGAGGCGGACAGTATTCTAAGTGTCCCAGTTGTGAGAAATTATTATCTTCCGGTGTTTTACCTTGTGGGAGAAAGATTCCCGTTATTAATTCATGTCATACAGGGGGTGGTCTTAGGGTTTATCCGGGGTTTGTGGGGGACGAACCGGTGTCGGTTTTGCGTGATACAGGATCTACCGTTGTAGGAGTGCATAGAGACTGCATTCACGAGTCACAGCTTACAGGTGAGACTGTCCCATGCATTCAATTTTCAGGGGCCATTGAGAAATTACCTATGGCAAAGATAGTGATTGATACACCTTTTCTTAGCGGGGAAGTCGAAGCAGTCGTTGGGTTTTTCCCAGGCGCCCAGCTCATCATTGGTAATGTATCTCGGGTAGTTTCCCCTTCTAGAGAGCATGTACAGGCATGGTCACAGTCTAAAGGTATTGACTTTTGTGCCGCAGTCGAGACACGTCGACAGGTAGCTGATAAGGGTAAAATTAGACCTTTGGCGACGCCAGCGGCCAACCTAGATATCACACAGAGCGCTTAGCGAGATTGCAAAGTGAGGATCCATCATTAAGTCCATGTTTTGAGGAGGCGCGAACTGAGAAAACGAGGAAGTATAAGAACGGTTCATCTTCCTTTCTTATCCAAGGGGGCATTCTGTTCCGTAAGTACGTGACAGTGGCTTCGGTTCTGAAGCAGGTAGTTGTGCCAGCGTTGTTAATTGCAACAGTATTGCGTTTGGCCCATGATGTTCCATTAGCGGGTCATATGGGAATTGCTAGAACTAAGGAAAGAGTTCTGAAAAATTTTTATTGGCCGTCAATACACAGAGATGTCCGGCTGTATTGTAAGACGTGCAGTGCGTGCCAAAAGACGACTCACAAGGGTCGCACACCCCAGGCTCCTCTTCAGAATATCCCCATTCACCCAGCTACCGATAGGGGGAATCGATTTTTCTTAACGGTCATTTGTAATGCTACGAGATGGCCAGAGGCAGTTCCTCTTCGTACTATAACGTCAGAGGCAGTCGCGGAAGCGTTGTTTGGAATCTTCGCTAGAGTGGGAATACCGGAACAGATTTTGTCTGATAGGGGCGCGCAATTTACGTCGGATATGATGAAGGAATTGTTTCGTTTATTTAGCATACAGCCCATCACTACCACCCCATATCACCCGCAGGCTAATGGCATGTGCGAGAGACTTAACTCGACGCTAAAGTCGATGTTGCGTAAGGTAGCTGCTGATCGCCCTAAAGATTGGGATAGGTATATCCCTGCAGTATTGTTTGCGTATAGGGAGGTACGTCAGGAGTCAACGGGATTCTCTCCGTTTCAGATGTTCTATGGTCGTAGTCCTAGGGGTCCAACTGATGTTCTTCAGGACATGATGACGTTGCCATCATTGGGAGACGATGAGCAAATTTCAGTGTTTCAGTACCTTGTTGATTTAAGAGAGAGATTATCTTCAGCGCGCACTATTGCGGAAGAAGCTTCTAGTATCGCTTCAAAAAGAGCAAAAAAACTATAAAGATAGAGGGTCCAAACTGCGAATTTTTAAGCCAGGGGACAAGGTTTAGTTGTTATTGCCTACCGATCATAATAAGTTATTAATGAAATGGAAAGGTCCATATACTATTGAGCGAGTCGTTTCGAAGGTAGATTATGCTATTCAGATTGATGGATCAGTTAAGGTTTTTCATGTTAATATGCTGCAGATATTTCATGAGAGACCAGAGTATCTGTGTTCTCAGACGGAACCAAAGGAGAGTGTCTTCTCTATTGCTTGTACGGGGGTCGTAGACCAGTCAGATAGTGACGTGAGCGACACCGAGGCACAGGAAGAGGTAGAAATTCAATTGCTGGAGTTAGCTCCGACACAAGGTTACAGGGACGTAAAATTTAGCCCTGACCTTACGAATTCAAAGAGTAGGGAACTTCAGACACTGTTAGCGTCATTCCCAGATGTTATCACAGATTTGCCGGGTTGTACTACGGTGATCCAGCACCAAATAAAGTTGACTTCGGATAAGCCAGTATCTCTTAACCTTATCCGTTACCTTTTTTTTCCAGAGATAGAGTTATAAAGGAAGTTGAGGCCATGCTGAAGTTAGACGTGATAGAACCGTCAACATCGCCATATTCATCACCCATCGTCCTCGTAAAAAAACCTGATGGATTGGTGCGGTTCTGTATTGATTTTCGGAGACTTAACACTATTACTGTAGGCGATAGGGAGCCTATACCATTCCAAGAGGAATTAATAGCTTCACTGGCTGGTTCGACGTGGTTCTCGAAGATAGATTTAACAAATGGGTATTGGGAAATTCCTCTCGCTGAGGAATCTAAACAATACACGGCTTTTCAAACGCCCATAGGATTGTTTCAGTTTAAGGTTATGCCATTTGGGTTGGTAAACGCGCCAGCTACGTTTGCAAGATTAATGAGACTGGTATTGAAGGACATACCTAATGTCGTGTCATTCTTTGACGATATAACGTGTCATACGTCGTCATGGTCTGAACATATTCAGACACTAACAGTAATTTTTAAACGATTGCGTCATTTTGGTTTAACTGCTAAACCCGCAAATATGTATTTGGCATGTCCAGAAATAGTATTCTTAGGACATCTCGTGGGTAGAGGTATTCAGAGACCTGAAATAACAAAAATTGAGAAATTAGTAGGGTTGCAAATCCCTAAGACAAAGAAACAAGTGAGAAGCTTAGTGGGAATTCTAAATTATTACAGGAAGTTCATTCCGAACTTTTCCTCTTTGTCATCTCCTCTTACTGACCTTACTAAGAAGGGACAGCCCGATAAGGTCCAGTGGACGTCTGAATGTCAGACAGCATTTGATAAATTAGTGACGGCATTATCATCGTCACCTATTCTGATATTACCAGATTTTCGATCTAAATTTATCCTCAGAACAGATGCATCGGACTCTGGTGTCGGCGCTTGTCTTCTACAGGAGAAGAACAAATGTTTCCATCCTGTATGCTATGTCAGTCGTAAATTATTGCAGAGAGAAAGAAGATATTCTGTAATAGAGCGGGAGTGTCTTGCCATTGTGTGGTCCGTCCAGAAATTAGGACGTTATCTGATGGGACGAGAATTCTGCATCCAGACAGACCACAAGCCACTAACGTTTTTATCTAAGAATCGTTCGTCGAGCCCTCGCTTATCTAGATGGGCATTGGCTTTACAGCCGTATACGTTCGTCATTCAACCGATTCCAGGAACCATCAATCATATCGCCGACTACCTTAGTCGAGCCTAGGTGGAGATTCAGTGGCTTATACATCGGAGGACAGGAACATTCGACACACAAACAGAACAACGAAGAGTCGCAAATTGTGCACGATTGAAAACGTATGTCATCGAAAATTGGGAAACATATGAACATTGACAGTGAGCTGTGTGGACGATGCTGTCACGAGTGGAGTGAGTGCAATTAAGGGGATTGCTACAGAGCGGGTGTAGAGTAAGAATGGCTCACGGTAGACAAGTAAGATAAGCGTGCTGTCGTGAGTAGTGGGGGGGGTCTGAATGAGGCGAAAGCGCTGTATTACTATCACTGCAAGTTAGAAGGTCCTACGGAACGGACCTGTGAATAAGAGCCCATCGGGCAGACATAAGGGGAGCAGTCGAGAAGACTAGTGAGAGAGTCTTTCCAGTGATGACTGGTATGTAGAACGTTGATTGATTATTATGATTGATGTATTATATTATATTCGTCTATTACCATGATGTAAATAAGTATATGTGAGGAATGTGGAAGTCCTTGATATTGGATATAGCAATGTGCGCCATGAGCGATAGATGAAAGTGAGTTCATGGATTTGTAGCGCGAGTGAGTAGTGTGTACTCCGATGGAGGTGTGTTACCGTAAGATGTGTGGTGAGTGAAAGGTGAACTAGTGTGTGTATGCTTCATGGGTTGTAAGGAGAGGTGGAGTGAATAGAAATGGTAGGGCATTATACCAATGTAATGTTATTCTTGTAGGTGTCGGGGACGGGCCGCAGAGCCACCTCGATGAGCACAGGGGATAGGCCAGCATAGGGCCGGAGGCCACACATAGGCCAGAAGTGAGGCTGTCAGTGCAGGACAGTAGAGGCACATAAAGTCGTGGCAGTCAGGCCACGGACAGGGACGTAGATATGAGCGTGAATGTGATAATGCACTATTGCCATGTTGAGGGGAGAATGTACTATTGAAATGATAATGTCTATTGAAATGATAATGTGTTATTGCCCTGCTGAGGTGCTAGGGGAATGCTAAGGTGTATGACAATAGGAAGGTGATATTGAGAGACTGCGGTGCCAGTAAATTATTAATGTGCTATTAAGACCCTGAGGGGAGAGGCTGAGGCCGAAGTGCCTTTAGGAGTAACTACCGGATTGTGGATCCGAGGGAGAGTGTGTGTGAGAATAAGGCCGTTGTACGGCAGTTGATTTCAATAATATAATGTATGTAAGTGCGCTATTATCTGTATAATTATGTTTAATAAATGTGTGAGTCTGAGGGATTGTTCTGTTAAGTGTTAACTTGTTTGTTCGTGATTGTTGTCCTGTCATAACTTATTACATCTCCCAGTCTGGGATTTGTGACACTGGGGGCTCGTCCTGTTTACCTGTGGTCATTTTGACATTGTGTATTCGTTATATCTAGTTGTTTTTCTGTTGTGCTAGGAATTCCTGCTGTTGTCTTTGTTCGTGGGATGAATGGAAATTTCATGATGGTATGATTTATGTATGTTTATGAATAATAATATGTATTGATGCATGTATTTTGATGAATATGTATTAATGTGTACTTAAATTTCTGCAGAGTGTGTGTGCCAGCCTGAGGAGTCAAGCGGCCAGAGCTCCGATTAAGGGGAGGAGTTAAACTCAAAAATTGAAAGTTAAGTGAAAATTTTGTACCCTGGATTGAGGGCTGTCTTTTCATCTGTCTGTTTCCCTGTTTTTGCTGTTTTTGTCGTAATCGATTATACGGGCGGTGGCGCGGGTTTGCTGTGGTGAGCGTAGTTTGTCCTCTTCGGGAGGTGGGCTAATCTAGGAACCGCGTTCATCACAGTGAACAGTTCTGTAGGGACCTGTATTTTTGTTTAGATTGTGCCGTTCCATCTTCCTCGTTGTTTTAGGAAGACGTCTCTCTTGTCCCTCTCTTACCTTTCTGTAGATACGTTCTTTTTTTTCAGACTCTGTTCTTGTTCGTAGCTTGTAGTGTAATCGGCGTAGTAGGTTGCATTTTTTTTTCCATTATAGTTTTTTTTTGTAGAAGCTTTGTCCTAGTCTGGTTCGTTGTCCTTGACGTACTTGTGGTCCTTCTACTGTATTTCTTCATTCTTGTCGTTTCTATTTTCTTTTATAATTAATAGTGCTATGCATTTTATAGATATAGAATTAGTTGTGCTGTAAAGGTAAATTTCTGAATTGTATTTGAGACAACCGGGTATTGTTATATCTGGTGTGATCTCAGGTCTCTGGTCGTGTCGTTAGTTATCATACCGGCAGGTTAGCCGTTTTTTTTAATACATACCATAACCATAAATCTGTGAAATGGCGGAACTCCAACAACTAATGAAGTTGGGTAAGGAACTTGGCCTGGAGGGAGAGGAGCTACGCGGCTGGATTAAAGAACAGCAGGCGGATTTGCGCGATGAGCGTGCTAAGGATAGAGAGCGAGAAAAAGAGGCTCAAGAGCGACAGAGAGAAGAGGAAAGAGAGGCTAAGGCTCAGCAACAAGAAAGAGAGGCTAAGGATAAGGAACAGGAAAGGGAGTTTAAGCAACAGGAAAGGGAGGCTAAGGAACGGGAGCAGGAGAGGGAGTTAAGGTTAAGGGAGATAGAAGCTAGGGATAACCAACAGGAGAGAGAGACGCGAATGAGAATCGCGGAGTTGGAAAGCCAAAAGAATGCGCCAACAGAAGCAGTTGAGCGGCAGGTACACAATAAAGGTGGCGTTAGAATTAAGCTCCCTACGTTCGACGACCGGAAGGACGACATAGACGCCTTCCTTTACAGGTTCAAACTGAACGCACAATTGCAATGGGGGGAAAATAAGGAATTATGGGCCACGTACCTGGCGTCTCTATTGCAGGGGCGAGCGTTAACCTACTTTAAAGAGCTACAGCGCGAAGACGTGCAAGATTACGATAAGCTGAAGGCTTTGCTGCTTCGCCGATTTGCGCGTACCGAGGAATATTTCCGGGAGCAGTTTAGGCGAGCACGTGCGGATACCAGGGAGGACTTTGCTGCCTTCGTCGCGAGACTAACGGAGTATTTCGCGAACTGGGTAGACTTGGCGCATGTGGGCGCGGATTTTGCTAAACTGAAAGACTTAATGATCCGTGACCAGCTGTACGCGTCGTGCCACAAAGATCTGGTGGCTTTCCTGAAAGAGAACGAACCCGCGACGGTGCAGGAGGCGTCTAAGTTGGCGGAAGCATACCGTACGGCACATCCGTCCAAACCAGTCGCCAGGGCGTACGTCCAAGATGCTGGGTACGTCGCCGTTGTCGAAGGGTCGCCGGCAGGACTTAGGGACAGGTCGCGTCAGCGTGGTGCCTATAGCGGGCAAGCCCAGGGGCAGCGTAGGGGCTATCACCAATCACCGGCATATGGATCCGGTAAGTTTGACCGAGCAGGAGGGCTAGGTCGCGGTAATGGCCGGGGGCGAGTTGTGACCTTTGCCAATGACCGACGGCATAGGGACTTTAGTTCCGGTCGCGAAGGGTCACGGGGACCCAGGCCTAGGGCAGCACAGGGAGCGGAGTGTTGGACTTGCGGACGCGTGGGTCACTTTTCACGCGAGTGTAGGGCCGCGAAGTGTTGGAACTGCGGTAGAGCAGATCACATCAGCGTGAATTGCCCTGCAGGTAGGATAGCGGCGAACGTGGACAGTAGCTCCAGTCCATGTTCCCCAAATAAATTTCATCATGCGGCTGCGTGTGTTACATCGGACAACGGAGGCGGACAGTATTCTAAGTGTCCCAGTTGTGAGAAGTTATTATCTTCCGGTGTTTTACCTTGTGGGAGAAAGATCCCCGTTATAAATTCATGTCATACAGGAGGTGGTCTTAGGGTTTATCCGGGGTTTGTTGGGGACGAACCGGTCTCGGTTTTACGAGATACAGGATCTACCGTTGTGGGAGTGCATAGAGACTGCATTCGGGATTCACAGCTTACAGGTGAGACTGTCCCGTGCATCCAATTTTCGGGGGCCATTGAGAAATTACCCATGGCAAGAATAATGATAGATACACCTTTCCTTAGCGGGGAAGTCGAAGCAGTCGTTGGTTGTTTTCCAGGCGCCCAGCTCATCATTGGGAATGTATCACAGGTAGTTTCCCCTTCCGATGAGAACGTGCAAGCATGGTCGCAATCAAAAGGTATTGACTTTTGCGCCGCGGTCGAAACACGTCGACGGGTAGCGGATAAAGATAAGATTAGACCTTTGGCGACGCCAGCGGTCGACCTAGATATCACGCCAGAGCGCTTGGCGAGATTACAAAGGGAGGACCCATCATTAAACCCATGTTTTGGGGAAGCGCGAACCGAGAAAACGAGGAGATATAAGAACGGGTCGTCCTCCTTTGTTGTTCAGGCGGGCATTCTATTCCGTAAGTATGTAACGGTGTCCTCCATTTTAAAGCAGGTCGTTGTGCCAGCGTTGCTGATCGCAACAGTATTGCATTTGGCACATGATGTCCCATTAGCGGGTCATATGGGGATAGCTAGAACCAAAGAAAGGGTTCTTAAAAATTTTTACTGGCCATCGATCCACAGAGATGTGCAAGTCTATTGTAAGACGTGCAGTGCGTGCCAAAAGACGACGCATAAGGGTCGTACACCCCAGGCTCCTCTCCAGAAGATCCCCACGGTCTCGGAACCGTTTAAAAAGGTCTCGATAGACCTTGTTGGCCCCATTCACCCAGCGACCGATAGGGGGAATCGATTTTTCTTAACGGTCATATGTAATGCTACGAGATGGCCAGAGGCGGTTCCTCTGCGGACCATAACGTCTGAGGCAGTCGCGGAAGCGTTGTTTGCAATTTTCGCTAGGGTAGGAATACCAGAGCAAATTCTGTCTGATAGGGGCGCGCAATTTACGTCGGAGATGATGAAGGAATTGTTCCGCTTATTCAGTATACAACCCATCACTACCACCCCTTATCATCCGCAGGCTAATGGCATGTGCGAGAGATTGAACTCGACGTTGAAGTCGATGCTGCGTAAGGTAGCTGCTGATCGCCCTAAAGATTGGGATAGATATATCCCTGCAGTGTTATTCGCGTACAGAGAGGTACGGCAGGAGTCAACGGGATTCTCGCCGTTCGAAATGATGTACGGTCGTAGTCCTAGGGGTCCAACTGATGTTCTTCGGGACATGATGACGTCGCCATCATCGGGAGACGATGAGCAGATTTCGGTGTTTCAGTACCTTGTTGACTTAAGAGAAAGATTATCTTCAGCGCGCACTATAGCAGAAGAAGCTTCTGGTATCGCTTCGAAAAGAGCAAAAGCCTATAAAGATAGAGGATCCAAACTGAGAATTTTTAAGCCAGGAGACAAGGTCCTATTGTTGTTACCTACGGACCATAATAAGTTATTGATGACATGGAAAGGCCCCTATGTTATTGAGCGAGTTGTTTCAAAGGTAGATTACGCTATCCACATTGATGGAGCGAGTAAGGTTTTCCATGTTAATATGCTACAGAGATTTTATGAGAGACCACAGTATCTGTGTGCACAGACAAGACCAGAGGAGACTGTCTTCTCTACTGCTTGTACGGGGGTCGTAGACCAGTCGGACTGTGACGTAAGCGACACCGAGGCGCAGCAAGAGTTGCAAATTCAATTGCCGGAGTTAACTCCGACACAAGGTTACAGGGACGTTAAAATTAACCCTGACCTTACGAGTTCAAGAAGTAGGGAACTTAAGACCCTGCTAGCGTCATTCCCGGATGTTGTTACGGATTTGCCGGGTCGCACTACGGTGATCCAGCACCAAATAAAGTTGACTTCGGATAAGCCAGTATTTCTTAGACCGTATCCGCTGCCTTTTTCTTCGAGAGATAGAGTCGTAAAGGAAGTTGAGTCAATGTTGAAGTTAGATGTGATAGAACCATCAACATCGCCGTATTCATCACCCATCGTCCTCGTGAAAAAACTTGATGGATCGGTGCGGTTCTGTATTGATTTTCGAAGATTGAACACTATTACGGTAGGCGATAGGGAGCCTATTCCGTTTCAGGAGGAATTGATAGCTTCATTGGCCGGGTCCACGTGGTTTTCCAAGATAGATTTAACGAAAGGTTATTGGGAAATCCCGCTTACTGAGGAGTCTAAACAATACACGGCGTTCCAAACGCCCATTGGATTATTCCAATTTAAGGTCATGCCATTTGGGTTGGTAAACGCGCCAGCGACGTTTGCACGATTAATGAGATTAGTGTTGAAGGACATACCTAATGTCGTGTCATTCTTTGACGATATAGCATGCCATACGTCGACATGGTCTGATCATATTCAGACACTAACAGTAATTTTTCAACGATTACGTCATTTTGGGTTAACTGCTAAACCCGCAAAGATGGATTTGGCATGTCCAGAGATAGTATTCTTAGGACATATTGTGGGTAGAGGTGTTCAGAGACCTGAAGAAACAAAAATTGACAAGTTAGTAGGGTTGCAAATCCCTAAAACAAAGAAACAAGTCAGAAGCTTAGTGGGAATTTTAAATTATTACAGAAAGTTCATTCCAAATTTTTCCTCCCTGTCATCTTCTCTTACTGACCTTACTAAGAAGGGACAACCCGATAAGGTCCAGTGGACGTCTGAATGTCAGACATCATTTGATAATTTGGTGACAGCATTATCATCGTCACCCATTCTGATACTACCCGATTTTCGATCTAATTTTATCCTCAGAACGGATGCGTCGGACTCTGGTGTCGGCGCTTGTCTTCTACAGGAGAAGAACGAATGTCTCCATCCTGTATGTTATGTCAGTAGGAAGTTATTGCAGAGAGAAAGAAAGTATTCTGTGATAGAGCGTGAGTGTCTTGCCATTGTGTGGTCCGTCCAGAAATTGGGACGTTATCTCATGGGACGAGAATTTTGTATCCAGACAGACCACAAGCCACTGACATTTTTGTCGAAGAATCGTTCGTCCAGCCCACGCTTGTCTAGATGGGCATTGGCTTTGCAGCCGTATACCTTCGTTATTCAACCAATTCCAGGAACCAGCAATCATATCGCCGACTACCTTAGTCGAGCCTAGGGGAAGATTTCAGGAGCTTATACATCGGAGGACAGGAACATTGACAGGATCTGTGTGAATGAGTCGACTTTAAAATATTGACATTATAAATATGATATGAAGAATGGTTGATAGGTTGATTGGTTTTTGATTCTGTATTAAGTATTGTGATTAGTCAGCTATTCATGATGTGACACATATATGCATATTGCAGGCCATATTGATCCCCATATTTTCCCCTGATTTCGGTATTCTATATACTAGGGGAACTGCTAGGTCATTTTTTTTTAGTGTAGGTATTGCTCACGCTCACTCGTTGACAGTCATCTTGATGCGATTTGAAATTAATTGCATTAATTTTTTTGGGGTGGGGGATGATGTCACGAGTGGAGTGAGTGCAATTAAGGGGATTGCTACAGAGCGGGTGTAGAGTAAGAATGGCTCACGGTAGACAAGTAAGATAAGCGTGCTGTCGTGAGTAGTGGGGGGGGTCTGAATGAGGCGAAAGCGCTGTATTACTATCACTGCAAGTTAGAAGGTCCTACGGAACGGACCTGTGAATAAGAGCCCATCGGGCAGACATAAGGGGAGCAGTCGAGAAGACTAGTGAGAGAGTCTTTCCAGTGATGACTGGTATGTAGAACGTTGATTGATTATTATGATTGATGTATTATATTATATTCGTCTATTACCATGATGTAAATAAGTATATGTGAGGAATGTGGAAGTCCTTGATATTGGATATAGCAATGTGCGCCATGAGCGATAGATGAAAGTGAGTTCATGGATTTGTAGCGCGAGTGAGTAGTGTGTACTCCGATGGAGGTGTGTTACCGTAAGATGTGTGGTGAGTGAAAGGTGAACTAGTGTGTGTATGCTTCATGGGTTGTAAGGAGAGGTGGAGTGAATAGAAATGGTAGGGCATTATACCAATGTAATGTTATTCTTGTAGGTGTCGGGGACGGGCCGCAGAGCCACCTCGATGAGCACAGGGGATAGGCCAGCATAGGGCCGGAGGCCACACATAGGCCAGAAGTGAGGCTGTCAGTGCAGGACAGTAGAGGCACATAAAGTCGTGGCAGTCAGGCCACGGACAGGGACGTAGATATGAGCGTGAATGTGATAATGCACTATTGCCATGTTGAGGGGAGAATGTACTATTGAAATGATAATGTCTATTGAAATGATAATGTGTTATTGCCCTGCTGAGGTGCTAGGGGAATGCTAAGGTGTATGACAATAGGAAGGTGATATTGAGAGACTGCGGTGCCAGTAAATTATTAATGTGCTATTAAGACCCTGAGGGGAGAGGCTGAGGCCGAAGTGCCTTTAGGAGTAACTACCGGATTGTGGATCCGAGGGAGAGTGTGTGTGAGAATAAGGCCGTTGTACGGCAGTTGATTTCAATAATATAATGTATGTAAGTGCGCTATTATCTGTATAATTATGTTTAATAAATGTGTGAGTCTGAGGGATTGTTCTGTTAAGTGTTAACTTGTTTGTTCGTGATTGTTGTCCTGTCATAACTTATTACATCTCCCAGTCTGGGATTTGTGACAGATGCGTCGATCTTAAAATATTGCCAGTATAAATATTATATGAGGAATGGTTGATAGGTTGAGTGATTTTGATTCTGTATTAGGTATTGTGTTTTAGTTAGGTATTGATGATGTAATATATATATGCATAGTGCAGAGCAAATTAATCGCCATGTTTTCCCCTGATTTCGGTATCATATGTGCTATGGGCATGAGTAGGTCATTTTTACGTAAATATCGCTCACGCTCACTCGTTGACAATTATCTTGATGCGATTTGGAAATTAATTGCATTAATTTTTTTGGGGTGGGGGATGATGTCACGAGCGAGTGAGTGAGGGTCAATAAGTGAGGGGAAGGGGACTTGAAGCGTGCGTGTTGTGAGTGAGTTGAGGCTTAGACGAGGCAAGATCTGAGTAGTCAGATCACTGCAAGCCGAAAAATCCAAGGGGACAGACGTGAAGAGAGCAGTCGGGAGATTGTTGTATATTCCAGTGATGACTGGTAGGTTGAACTATGATTGATAATTATGATGATTGATGTACTATATTCTCCTATGACCATGATGTAAATAAGTTATATGTGAGGAATGTGAAAGTCATTGATTACTGTGTATAGAGATGTGCGCAATGAGCGATAGATGTAAGTTAGGATCATGGATTCGTAGCGAGTCTGAGTACTGTGTAATACGGTGGAGGTGTGATACCGTAGAGAAGTGCAGATGTGTGGTGAGTGAAATGTGGACTGTTGTGTGTACGCTTGATGGTTCGTAATGAGTGGTGAAGTGGATAGTAATTGTATGGTGTTATAGAGATGTAATGTTATTCTTATAGGTGTTGGGGTCGGGCAGTGAGGCACCCGTGGTGGAGAGACTAGTGCAGGGGATAGGCCAGCATAAGTGAAATGCTTGGGTTGGGCAGAAGGCTACCCACAGGCCAGCTTGAGCGAAGCTGTCGCGCCGGACAGCGAGGGCACCTTAGTCGTGGCAGTCTGGCCACAGGCAGGGACGTATGAATTGAGATATTAATGTGATATTGAGATATTGAGGTGATATTGAGATATTGAGGTTAGGTTGAGCAGGAGCCAGTAAGATAGACCGCAAGTAGTACATACCTTGATGTGAGGCTGAGGCCGGAGTATATTTAGATAAGTAACTATCGGGTTGTGGACCCAGAGATCGAATGAATGTTGGGAATGATGACCATTGGATGGTATTTGAATTGAATAATGTAACGTATGTAATTGCACGTATATCTTTATCTTTATGTATAATAAATGTGTGAGTCTGTTTGGTTGTTCTGTTAAGTGTTATACTTGTTCGTTCGTGATTGTTGTCCTGTCATAATCAGTACATCTCCCAGTCTGGGATTTGTTACAAACATCTTATAAAATTTCAGAATGGACAGTAATTATGTTAGTATCTCAAACTTCAATGAACATGTTCTCTATCACAAAATGGAGTTTTTCAGCTTAGTGCACCGCAGATGGAAATTTTCTCTTTGACCAGATTGAACGAGCAACAAGTGCCACAACACTCACTGTGGTATTCATGATGCCGATGCCATGGGTTCTGATAGAGTTGGCAATGTGGCGGATGTTGATGGTGTTCAGATGTTTGTTGTTGCTGGTTCGCTCCACAAATATCTGTGGATAAATCATGGATATATTGGCTGTATCACACCCAGCACAGATGATCTGATATTGTTTTGTCAGGACCATCTCACACAAGTCACATTGTCAATTCTTACCCTCTGTTCTGTTTTTTTTTTTCCCAAGAACATTGAAAGAATTTACTAAAACACAGACTTTAAACAAACTCATAATTTTGCTGACTTTACACAAAAGAAATATCCAGGGCTGTCAGTGGATAATGAAGCCAACCCCTGAACTCGGCCTAGCAATTTGCTGTTCACGCAAGCGCGATCGACTTCTGTCCAATGCCTATGACTTTATCTCATGACATGAGTATGTAAAACCAAACAACTTCCCCGTTTGACTTGAAAAATTCTTGCAGTTTTGTAGATGAACGGGTTATTTTAAAATCCCTTGATTACAGTTCTGTTCACGATACAATGTACCTGGCTGTAGCTGGATAGCAAAGAAACTGACATTTCAACGCGGATGACCGGACCTTTCTCAATCCCGGATTTTCGCGTATTCGCGGAACTCTGACAGCCCTGAATATCCCATAGTGAATCTTGTGGAATTAGATTTTACTATGAAAGGAATCCCTGCATTATTCTGAACATTCAAATAATCAGTAAATTCCTGTAACAAGCATATTGTAATTGCTCTAAGCTAATGGCGTAAGTCACTTTTGAGATATTAACAAAAAGTTGTTTCTTTTCCCTGTTATTTGGTGACTTATGGCCTTATGACTCTATTGGATAATCTCATTTTTCTTTCGGCGCATTTCTTTTTAATCATCTGATAGCCCTCATGTTCAGGAATGCAGTGAACAGCCTTTTGGCATAAGTCTTGAATATATATGCCATTATCGTAGAGCAATGACGATTTAAAAATTGGTATGCCTTAAGGTGCTCATGCAATAAAAGAAAACATTCTACTGCTCATAGCCTTAGTGTTCATCTCTTGAAAGAAACAAAATCTACAACCACTGCACTTATGCAAAAAATATTTACTTTTCTCAAAGGTACTTGATAATAAACAGGATAGACTAAACTGACGGAGATTTTACACTTACTACAAGACTTACCTGGTTATTCAGATTATACAGGAACTTGGATACAAAAACATGAATGTTTCTCATGATTTCCAATACATCCAAACCCTGAAATATTAGGAAACATTTAGCATAACTGTATTGGTAGTTTTTGGTTCTGAAGTAGTTGGTGAAAACATTGGTCAAGAAGTATATTAAATCTGGCAGTACAACAACCAACAGTTTTTATTATTAATAATGTGTCTTGGCAGAAATTTTTCCACTATGCAACACAAAACAATGTTTCTCTTATGATCAAGGTTTGAAATGCTATGGACCTTTCAGTTGTGCATTTGTGGAGGATTAACTGTGGTCACCAAAATATCAGATTAATGCCTGAATTCAGCTCTAAAAGATGTTCTGCGTGTTTTGATCAACTCCTCTACTGCTGCTGTTTCAGTGGGCAAAATATCTTAAGAATTAGGATTGAAAATTGTATTATTCTTCCTTTGTACTTCTCTTGTGATTTATTGTATCATTTCTTTATTGTTTCTAGTCTTGGTCTTTGCAACAGACAACCTTTTTTCTTTCTCTCTGGTTTTCTTTCTTTGACCAAATTATAATTTTGTTACAGTTGGCAGCATATTTGCGCCCAGTTCCAGCACAAAGGATAGATGCTTCTCCAGCATAAAAATACCACATGAAAACAGTTTCAATTACTTTATGCAGAACAGCAACATCAGAAACCACAACACAACAACACAGTCCCAAATTAGAGAATCACTATAAAATACTAATATTGACCTGCTCCAGTGTCTGGCTGGGCAAGTGTGATTCCATCAAAGTCAATCCATATTTCTGTTCTGCCATATTCTTCATTTCTCCATAAGTTTTCCAGTCATGCAAGGCCACAGTTGTCAGGTTGTAGAAGGTGGTGTTGAGATAATGTTTCACATGGACTGAAAGAAATGCATACTTTTATATATTCAATTTTGTGTTTTTACCCCAAGCTTTCACAGTGAGAAATTGCTGATTATCTTACTGTAATGGAGTGAGGCCCATGTATATGTATGTAGCAAAAAGGCTTTAAAACTAGTCACTGAAAAAATATGAAAATTGGTAGACGGATATAAGTCAGCTTGCCGTTTTACGTGCAATTTATATGAGAAGACACAGAGCCATTACATTTACATACTTCCATGATTTCGTCAGTTTGCTCCCAAGAAACATAATCACCTCAATCCACCATTTTAATGAGGAGTTAAAAACTTAAGAAATGTTTAATATCAGTGTGTACTTCAGTGCATGGAGTATTGTTCCCTGAGTGTTCGCTGAGAGTTTTCTTGTTCATGACAAGGACTTAAGAGAGAGAGAGAGAGAGAGAGAGAGAGAGAGAGAGAGAGAGAGAG
The DNA here is from genome assembly GCA_963931925.1 of Onchidella celtica. Lineage (NCBI taxonomy): Eukaryota > Metazoa > Mollusca > Gastropoda > Systellommatophora > Onchidiidae > Onchidella > Onchidella celtica. The sequence goes on along the minus strand of OZ007572.1, from coordinate 48,377,249 downwards.
AGAGAGAGAGAGAGAGAGAGAGAGAGAGAGAGAGAGAGAGAGAGAGAGATTGGAAGGGGTGGGTGACATCAGGTTTATCATGGATAACGCCTGGTATTTCTTTATAAACATTAATGTTTTTTTTCCATTCGTAAAATGTGTACTTTGTCCTACAATGAAGATTTCTGAAAAACAACCCTCAGGTATGTTGACACATTTTTTTTGTGAAAACTATACCCAAATTTTTTTATACCCAAAATAAACTGAATTAGACAACATTTACTGACTTGGAGTGTTACACTTAAAACATTTCTTCAAATATTATGTAATGGAAGTAGAAACTCAAGGTTATCTGCTGGACTTTTTTTTTTTTTTGGATGCTTCTAAAGTGTTAAAACTTCCGTAAAAATCCATGTTAGTCAGAATAAATGAATGAAAAGCAAAGTAACATGGGAATAATTCAAGACATTTAATATTAGGAAGAATATGGTCAATATCTTCACAATGGAAGCATGACATAACATTTGCACAACTGTTAAACTGTTTCAAATCTGAGAAAAGTACATCCACTCTACCTTTGACATTAATTGTTCTGTCAAAGAAACGAATAGGTTTCACTTCCAGTAAGTGGGACAGGTCTCTCATGCCGACTTTGAATGGGTTACGATCATCTAGCTGAAGGTGAAGGTGAATGTGCAGGCGAAGGTCAGTCTCGATAGACCGACACAGTGGATCCAACAGATGCTGAGGAGATAGTATAGAAATCAGCATGTGAGCAGATCTATAAAATAGATACAAGATAAAACACTACCAGGCTGTAAACTAGGTTTCTGAGCCCATCTCTGAGATATAAGCAGTGCAAGTTATGATAGCATGAATGCCAAATATCAAATGAAACACTAAAAGAAAATCATTCAATTTCAACCCTTTGAGCACTTGACTGTGATAGTGCAATGGGCCATCATCATGGCTCAAACTGGCCTAGTTTTAGAATATTGCAAATATTTGATTTTTGCAGCTATAGACTGTCCTACATCACATTTGCGATGTTTAATATTTTCCCTTACAGTTTGGGATTCTCAGTTTTATGTCACAATTCTAATACATCAATTCTTTCAGTCAGCCCTCAAAGGGTTAAAGTGTGACATCCGAATTTTCTATATCCATTTAAATTTTAAACAGTTTTACAAACTGATTTTGTTTTTTTACTACTATGATATAATGTTCAACTTATCAATGCCCACGGATCCCATTTTCTGACAATTTTCACAAGAAAAAATTCTCATAGGGATGAGATGACTGTGTCATAAAAAAAAAAGCAAGGGTCATTTAAGTGCTCACCTCTGCGATATTTTTTGTGATTTCTTTATCAAATGCATCCTTGAGCTTTTGACTTGATTCCAGGTGTTTGACCACATTCATCTGGGGAACACAATCCCTCAAGGCACCAAACATGTACTGCAACAGGACAGTCAAATTTGGGTCACAACAGATCCAGTCAACTAACCTGGCACAATTACTGATCAACTACCTTGATAGAGTTTACTTTCACTCCATTCTACTGGCTGGACAAAACTGATAACTGCTGTCATAAGCTTGTACACTGTACACCAACATATCCTTGCACATTTGTCAGATTACTGTAAACCTTACTGACATTTTATTTTGAAAAAAAAAGAGGATCTTAAATTTTACACTGCAAAAAAGTTGGAAAATGACCTAACTGAGCAACTAAGATTCATAGGTTTATTTGCCTGTTTCTGCTCACCAAATACATAATATCCTAGAATATATGGAGAAATAAGTTCTGTATCCACAAATACCGGCCCAAACGGCAGATTTGTACAAGCGCAATCTTGTTTGATGTCAATTTTGCTCAAATTCACCCCTTTTGCTGCCATCTGCTTGGCTTTCTCAAACAACATTAAAACTGGGTGAGGGGATCCATAGCTGTGAGTAAAAAGATACCATTTAAACTATCTGAATATCTTATCTGAATTTCTGAATAATTGTGCTTTGACCTATGATTTTTTTTCACCTAGATTAAAATTGTTGTGTTGTGTAAATTTGTATGTGTTAATTACAACTGCTTCTCATTTATCCTATATGACACCACTGGAGGCTAATTTGAATTCCTCTTGGCTTCATAGAGCACATATTTCATTCTACAAAAATAATGTTAAAATGTGAATATCACTGAGGCTGGCATATACTGTCTTTTTTCTGTAACATGACAGTATTGATGAGCACTTACATGGATCCTGTGTGTGTCCTGGACACTCTCACATAGATCATCCAGGTACAGTGGGAAGACAACTCTGTGCCAGTAAATAAAACTGCAATCACATGCTGTCTGGACTCTGGAATGGGAAATCATGATGAAAGATTGTCACATCGTTTTTGGAGAAAAAAAAAGTCAGTAATAATTATGTTTACAATCCCCAGAACAAAAGCACATTGTTTATTTTTAGCAACAGTAAATGATTGTCAGTGAAATTTCCGTTCTCTAAACATGGGGGAAAAAAAAGTTCCTTTACTCCAATACATGAAGTTAAAGACAAAATACCAGAGATATCCTAATACGAACACAGACATAAATACTTTTCTAAAAATAAATAGTCATTCGATAATTTAACCCATCTGTATGACTAAATGTATTTTCATTGTTTTATTAAAAAAGAAAAAAATATTATTTCATAATTCCATGCCACCTGCATGACATAAAAGCACATGCATACATTTCCGAAAAGAAAAGACAATTATTCTACATTTGCACATACTTGACCCTAAGTTGACTAATAACGTCCAATCTCTTCAATGTGTCATCCAAACTCTGTAGCTCGTCATCCTTGAATGCTCTCTGAAAACAGTTGGATTAAACAAGTCATAAAATCTCAAAAGAACAGAAATGCAGAGTGACAATGGATCTGTAAAAACTGTAGGTCAAATTGAGTCCTGTCTGGAGAAACACGTTGCCACAATAATGGCTACAATGTGCTTGAAGAAGCAAGGCGAAAGACCGAATATAACAGAATGATATGGGACAGAAAGAGAACCTACCAGAAGCGCCCACAACCACCCACTACAGCTCTGTTAGAACAGTTTTTAAAATACCTGAATAAATGGCATTGTGGGATGAGATATGTATTTCTGTACCCTCCCAAAAACATTGACAATCTAGTGTTACATGGATTGACAGTCCAACAAGAACTATGCATCTTGTGTCAAGAATTTTTTACAAATATGTTGTGAGCTTGGATGTGGTAAGATCAAAACCCAAACTGCTAATTTAGCTCAAGGAAAGTTTTCATTGCATTTGATCACATTTATTTACTCCAATCCATTATTTACAAAAGCTTAAGAATTTAGTTTTGACAATACATTACAGCCAATCATGTGAAATCATAACTGTGAAGAGAATTCTTACGAATCTACTACCTGGGTATTTACCAATAATGCTAGAAATAATTATGATTACACACTACAAAATATAGCATTTTGAAATCATTAATGCCTAAATTATGAAAAAAAAGTCAGTATTTCATTTCATAACTTACCATCTTTGTTCCAATGGCCATTGCCAACTTCACAACCAATCTTCTTTCCTTTGTACCTGGCAACAGATTCAAAAGTGTGCCCTTATTTCACTGCTGAATTTTTTTTTTTTGAGAAGGAATATATATAAGTTTCTTTTTCAAACAACTTGCTGAGTTTATGCTCCATACTGACAGGTCTACATATGCAGGATGAAATGGTCACCGTAGAGCAACATTTTTGCTCTTTTCCAAATAATTAGTTCTATCAAGACATTGACTCAATCTTGCCAAAAAAATCTGTTGTGTTCCTGTTCTTGGTTGCTGCATATTTTTAAAACGAAATCTTTGATTGTTCAGGACATTAAAATTGGCAGTAGTGAAGAGTACAGTCATCATTTTCTCAAAATCACAGCAAATGTGGGACAGCCCATTCTTGCTCCAAGGCGACCCAATGTAATAAGCTTTGTGTAATCATTTTAATGTTAGATGATGATTCCACAACACTCACCTGGCCCATTAAGTGCCGATTCAGCCAGGACAAGGGCCGATAATACATCTAAGCGCCTTTCACTGTATCTCTTGTCTGACATAATGCGTTTCTGAAGTATATTCATATGAAATATTCCCTAATTAATGAAAGAAGAAAAATCAATGGAGCCTCTCCACAAATTATATGAGAATTAAAAAGATTATTATTAAAGATTCAGAAATCTTGACATTTTTACATTAAATAAGAGCCACCTTTTATAAAATTACAGTTTCTATACACCGGTTGGAGTTGAATGAGGAAACAGTTTTATTTGTTTAAATTCTGAGATGTGAGTGCCAAATCTAGAACTAACAGGTTCATGTCTAAGTGACTTTCGTGTCACTTGTTAGTCACTTGCATTTCAGAATTGACAGGTTGAAACATGCAAAATTGTTTTCTGGAAAAGAAACATTAACTGAGATATATCCTACTCTTCCCAGAATTTCTAATGTGTTCCAGTTACTGCATCATCTTATTGTGAGTGGTGGTAAATATGACTGACTGTGTGTACAAACCTTCGCTGTGGCAATGGAATTGAGAGCTTTAAAACTGAGATGCTGGATGATGTGGTTGATAGACTCAGATATCAACATGGTCCGGCGATGGAAAGTATGTTCTATTGACTGGAACAGAGAGGGATAACAGACATTGGTATAGATACAAAAACTTGTCACTGAAATATCAAGGGTAGGAGAAATGTGCCCCTACTAAGCAAAAAGGGTTGAACATTTTTGAAATGCACCTTTTCAAAGTACAAAGGAGTGAGCAAGGTAATTTTGCTCTGCTCAAAAAGGTGACCCAGGTTATTTTTTGCTAAGCACAAAGGGGTGATGTTATTTTCTGAAGTCAAATACACCTTTGTCATGTTTGTTAGTCTTACACCTTATGTACTACATCTTCAAATGACATTCCTACATCAGAATGTGCTGCATGAACTTTAGTGACCACTGCAGGATTACTCTGATATATTTATCTAGTGCAGTGGTTCTCAACCTTTTTTGTACCATGCCCCACTTCAATTAAAAAAAAACAACAACATGTACTCCACCATGATCAGACAAAGTTAGTGTACAATATATGCAAAGAGACTGAAAACTATTTGTATATTCAGTATGTATACATGAAAATGCAAAAAGAAGTTTTCATTAAAACTTTACTCTAAGTTTTCTTCACTTCAGTGGGAACTTTGCCCTTGATACTTGCTGTAGACTTGTTTGACTTGAGGGATCAATTTCGTCAGTTTTAGCATTATATCACCACATTTCGTGATATCATTTCTCTATGACCTTAAGAGTTCTATGAAAAATCCCTACACGCCATCCTGAAGTCCCAAACCCCATCAAGTGATTGCTATGCCCCACCTTGCAAAATACTGATCCAGTGAACAGTAGATGCTGTGACAGCCACACCTTCCATTCAAGCCTGGATATGCCTATCCTAAACATGGACAATGTCGATTTCAAACCACTATTTCATAGCAAATGTCACTCTAAGTTACCCCGGACAACCCACCACATAACTGTATCACAGACCTGGACTTGTTTATATTTCACTACCCTTTTTATGGCCACTAAAAGACTGTGTGTGATTATTTAATTTCAGCTACTTACCTTTAAGAGTTCAACCAGACGACAGAGAGAAAGCACTGCAGTTTTGGTCATTGGTTTACTGAGAGCCACGTGTAAGTTCATGACAGTTCGCACTAGGTGGCTAATACTGTAGGCATGGAGAAGACCCTGTCATAGAAACAGTCTGAGTTTAGTTCTGGGTTTGGAGAAAGCACTTTGACACAATAACCGCCATATTGTGCTAAGAAGAAGAGAGAGACTATACATAGAATATAACAGCAATGATAGGACAAATGGAGACCCTACAAGAAGCGCCCATCAACTACTCATGTCATGGAAACAGAAACATGTGCCTAATGAATGATAAACATACAAAGACTCGAATAAAACAAAGCAAAACAATCTGAAACAAAAACAACAATAACAAAAAGACTAACGTTAAAACATGGAATTCAAAATAGTTTCAGGATGTAAAATCACTGATGACACAACTCTGATGAGCCATAAGAAGACATTTACTGATGACAAACTAATGACGTTTTGAGCTATAATTTTGCCCTGGGCCAACAAGCCTACAGTGTTGCAAAAATGAAACAACAGGTACATTTGCAAAGTCTTACAATGTTGAACAAAAAACAAGAAAACAACGGTACACTGATGTGTAGTAATAGACCTAACATTTGTGTATAAAATTTGTTCTGTCTTCAAACTAAGTACTTGCGATGCCATTCAATCATGAAATTAACCGTCGCAGTGTTTGGGCCATGATATCAAGCTTTTTTTTCTTAAAAGTCCACAACTGATAAGTCCACGATATCATGGTCCTCTCTTTGGCCCCAAGATGCAGAGCCCACGATATTGTGGTTGCATCAACCTTGTCCGCCACTGATAAGGCCACAAATTCGTGTTACTCCTTGTGACCAAGTTGATAAGTCCACAGCATTGTGGTTTGTGACATAGTCTTTTAATTTTAATGCTTAAGTGCAGGGTTTTCCTGGAGCTTGCGCAGGCCTTTCATCTGAGGGACAACCGAAAACAGCCTTCCGTATCACTGTGAGGATGAAAGTTTCAGATACATGCTACTGGCATATATTGACAACATTCAGCAAACACACAAACTGCAAGTTCAATAAAATGGTGATTTTCTGATAATACAGAGGACCTCAGACATGTATACAGTGACACCTAACATATTCTGTTGTTGCACTCTTACCTGTATAAAGAGGATACATCTGTTGTTCAGGTCTTCCATTAAAGTGGAACCTCTTTCTAGGTTAGACTCCATGCGAACCATCCAGGCAGCTACATGTGAGCTGTAGGTCTGGACATCTCTGTACAGTCAAAGAAAATTAAAGTGTAACTGGAAATTAAGACATATCATCAACATTTTCTTTTTTCTCTCTTTTTTAGTTAGGATTCCTCCTAACAATTTCAAACAGTGACTCTAAATAGTATCTTTAAATTTCATGCCGAAATGAGAAGGATGCATTCTATCTTGCATACACTAACTAACTAGCATGCAGTAATTTTTTTCTGTTATTCAAATCAAATTTCTGGCTTAAAAAATAAGTGGGTTCAATTGTCTGAATTCCATTTATTTATATTATATTGTCCTTTATGTTTACTTTGACTTGAAAATAATATTTAAGAATATGTTAGGATTTAGTTTGGATTTTTTACGGATCTCAGTTTCCACTGCTATCTAGGAACTCCCCACTAGCAAATTAAAGAAACATAAATGGGTCAGCAGTGTCCAAATTTGTAATCTGAAGTCATATCAAAGTCTTTAGAGAGAAAACAAAAACAACATAAATCAAAACATAAAAACAAAGTAATAAAACAAGTAGATAATTGAAACTGATTATAAACAAGGACAACTTGAACACAGAATGGTATGCACTGAGGAGTTGCTAACTGATTCATTAGTAATTTACAGAAAAACAACATAAATTAGAACACAAACGTACTTAAATTAACAAAACAATCATATTATTCAGATTGTGAAACTAGACCAACGTGAACACATGATGGTACCCACTGATGAGTTGCTATGTGTGATTCACTACTAATTTACAGTTCTATTTTTCAGTTTTGAACCATAGAGGAATTACAATAATGATCTTATTTCCTTTTCATGTCTTATTTTGTTACCGTCCCGTAAGACTGCAGTAATTCAAAAACTCAAAAATCGATTGTAATATTCAACTATATTCCAAGCCATATCGAATGATCTTGATTAAAGATTCCTAAGCCAAAAAATAGTTGAATAGCAATCTTGAAAAAATTCATCATAACTAGACAGCTATGCTAATATAAAACAGTTGTTTGCTTCTTTTGAGAAACAGCAAAAACCGATTACCACAGTTTTGTGGGACGGTGATGATTTCTGACACAAGTATGACGTGGAAAGAAGACCATCAAAGTAAAATCATTTCTCAAAACATATCGTACAAATTGATATGAGGGAGGATTGTTTGTTACTGGTATGAACTGATGATTATATACAGCAATGTAAACAAACATGTGACATTCAAAATCCATACGGGAAGGAAAAAAAGACAATCTGCCTCACCATGACTTTGAAAATGTTAATAATGAAATTTTAAAAAATCAAGAATCCTGATATCAATGAGGACAGGGATAGCAAAAGAAAGAAGCTGACAATCCCTACATCGTCGTTCGGCTGTGGAACCTTGTTAAAACTAAAATGAAAAGTGCTTGTGTAAGGGGATCATAGTTTAATTACAAAGCCAAACAGAGAAAACACTGAACTGTGTTCACTGCTCAGCTATAGGGGACAAGGGGGTCTATAGGCAAGGTGCTCGCCTCTCAAAACCCAGCCCATGCAAGCATATTGGAAGTTTGGGATTTTTCTCATATTTTCATGTCCCTGATTCTATTGCGGGGGGTAGGATCGAGTACCTAGTCTTCTTGGATAAGGACGAAAAAATTCAGAGGGCCCATATGCACGTTGTGCATGCTAATGATACCTTGGCAGTTGGAAATCGAAAAGAGCAGGCCGAACAGCCAGGCAAAATCAAATAAAATTGTAACTGGGTGTAATGACACAAAGGCAAATTTTCCGAATGGGATTAAAGTACTGTACAAATACAAATACAATAGCTTTCTATGGAAACTACTAGGGTCCCCTAGCAACAGTCTCTCTGAGTTTAGTTTTAATAAGGTTCCCACAGCCGATTGACAAAATGCAAGCCTGACATACTGCAATAAAATTCATAGATATGTACATCACACTGAATGTCATCTGTATGAGCTTACAACAACAAGTGATAAACATAGTAAAAATTATCCAACACTGATCATTCAGAACTAAGACCTATTAGTGAGTAAAAACGGGTTAGAGTAATTATATGCTTGACATTTTTCAAAATGTAGGTTTCTTGAGCATCCAAACCCAATTATGAAAAATTAAAAACTCATTTTCACTTTCTGTGAAAAACTACATATGAAAATAGCACTTTTGTCTTTCAGAGTTCCAGTTGCATCAGATTCTTGCGTGTACTTTACACCTTTGGCTGAAGACAAAACACTTTGCTTGAAATGGAACAAAAGATACTGGAATGAATTTTTCAGTTTTCTTCACTTTTCTTTGCTTTTGCACTTTTAGATTACAGTTAAATCACAGTTTAAAATTTCCCGAAGAATGCAGCAAAGGCAAAAGGATAAAAATATTTCGGCAACGTGAACATTTGATTTTTTCTTGTGTGGCTAAGTTTGTCTCTACTTGTATAAAAGAAGAGTGGAACCGACAAAATCAGGCTTAAGGCAGTGGCCCAAATTCCTGAGATAACCCCTCCAGATGGGGAAAAAATTTTCTATAAAAATTGAGATTTGCTTATTAATATGAAAGATCAGCCATATTTCATAAGATCAGCCATATTTCTGCATTCAGTCAAAACATTTTGCTTTTTTACAGAGGTATAAAAATGTCATCTTTAGTAGCCTTAGCCCGGTTTTGTCAGATCCACCCCAAATAGTCAGTAAAATACAAGAAAAACTGCACATAAAACTGAATAGACAAATGTGCTCAATATGATGAATTCTTAAACAACCAAAAGTCAGTAATAGCAACAAAAGAAACTGCTAAAATGAAGTGCCAAATCTATCAGGGATGTAAGTGGTCTTTCAGTAAAATAGGCAAATTCAGAAAGAAAACTTATCAGTGTGCATAACTCTTGCATAGCATTGCTGCACTGAGCCACACCACCACACACTGGAACAAGGATACTTGGAATACTAAGGCCAAAAATTGGAAATTCGATGACAATTGGCAAACTTACATCCCTAATCTATGCACAGTAAAAGCACAACTCAGTTTGGTGTCAAACACAACCAAAACTCCAAAAAAATGTCCATTGCACTAAGTTTACCTCTGTCTAGAGAGATCCATGCAAAGTTCAGAAAAAGTAAAAACAAATAAAATTTGTCATAAGTATAATTCAGGAAAAAAAAAAAAAAAAAAATCTTCATACACATATTGCTTTAATGATTAAGAAGACTTTTGCTATTATCTTAAAACCGTTTCTCAAGAGTGTAGTATAAATTACAGCCAGTACTTTTGTTTCAAGACGGATATTCTGCTTTTAATTATAACTCAATTGTCTCAAAAACTGTAGTTTTGACACAAGGCTTGAGAAACCCCAACCCAATCATGCTGAATGGCTCTCCTCTGGAGCAAGTGGGAAAATTCTGCTACCTAGGCTCAACCATCAGTGGTAGCACAGACATAACAACTGAAATAAATGCCAGAATAGGAAAGGCGGCCACAGCTTTTGGCAAACTCTCAAAAAGGGTGTGGAACAATAGCAAGCTGACCATCAAAACAAAGGTACTCGTGTACCAAACTTGCGTCCTAAGCACCCTGCTGTATGGCTCAGAGACATGGACCACCTACTCCAAACATGAAAGATCCCTCAACTCCTTCCACCTGCGCTGCCTACGCAAAATTCTCAAGATCAAGTGGCAAGACAGGATCTCAAATATCGAAGTTCTGAGCCGAGCCAACATTCCATCAACTCAGGCTCTCCTAGGCAAAAAAAGACTGCGGTGGCTTGGACATCTCCACCGTATGGAAAATGATCGCATCCCCAGACAAATTCTCTACGGGGAACTTGCTACTGGCAACCGACCCAGAGGTAGGCCACATCTGCGATTCAAAGACACTTGCAAGGTCACGATGAAAGCATTCAACATCGACCCCAATGAATGGGAGAACCTTGCAAATGATCGAAGCAGATGGAGACAAAAATTGCGCAGTGGCACGCTCGCAATAGACTTCAAGGCAAAAGAAACATACCTGACAAAACGACAGAGGCGGAATGAAAACACTCGCCAAAGTGAACCCAAAAGACTGACCTGCAATCACTGCCATCGCACTCTCGGGTCAAACATTGGTAGAATAAGCCACGAGAGAAGCTGTCAGTCAAAGTGAAAGTGAATATTCTAGCTGCTAAGACCGTCTGTAAAGACGCTAAAGGCCATATAGATTTTCTTCACTCCCTAAAGTAAGAATTAACTCTTTCACTGCAAGCCCAAAAACTGATATCATGGGCTATGTCCCAGAATCTAAAATGAGAATGTTGTGCAGCATACAGCAGGCTTAAACAAAGGTAACAGTGAAGTGGTTAAATTTCATCCATTATTCACAGACTCCAGTCAAAATTAAAAAAGCATTCATTCTTGCTATGCTAATCACAGACAGATGTCTTGTAGATATGCCCTATCAAGCTGCTGTATCAAATTTTCATCCCTTATGATTCCGAGTGCTACAAGAGTGGTGGAAAATTTCAGGTCATATACTGTCAGATTTCATCCCTTCCATACTTACAGTATCAATCAAAATAGGTCCTGTCCATAGAAGCTCAAATTGCTCAGCGGTTGTAATTTCTTCAGCCTTTTTCTGGTTACTGTTATTTTATGAATGCTTCACTTGAATGAATTTATATCGTAAAGTGTGGAAGATGTGCATCTGATACATGTCAGGTTTTTATGTTGTAGCAGCAATCAAAACACCAAAGATGAGCAAAAGTATTTGGAAGTCAATAATGAAAGTGTTGAAATGTGCAAAAAATACAGAAATATTTCTTTGCAATTTGAAACAGATGAAAAAAATTTTTTTTTTTTATATAATAAAAAAAAAAAGGTATCTTTGTAAATGCAATTATGACGTAGAGCAAAGTGAGTTATCCTGCCGGAAAAGTGGAGAAAGAAAAAAACAAGCACTGCAGGAAAAAGGCGGTGTGTACAAGTGTCCTTGTCGGAATTTTGTCTCCTTTCGTTGACAGCTTGTTTCCGATCTCAGCAAAAGTAACATTTTTGACTACTCAAGTTAAACGATACATGTGCACCTGTCCAGATGGCCCCGCTTGAACATAAAGGCAAGGCATTCAGCAAAGACATGGCATGCACGTGCGATAAAGAATAAAATTACAGACGTGATGACCGCATAATTTGGATTCAAAATCCTTTTAATTCATTCAGCCTGATTTTCTGGATGTTTACTTTAGACAGTGATGCTTGAAAACTTGACATCAAACACAGCGGGAGTGTATGTTGTTGCTGGACTTGAAAACAAAACACATTCTGCACTTTCTGTTCAGACCCGAATTTGTTTCTTACCTGGTCAGCATTTGATTACGATTGGTCAGCCATGCCTGGTTTTGTTGTTGGACAGCCATTTGTGACTTGCGGTCAAGCAGCTGCTGGGCATTGGGCAGTCGAAGCAGCAGAAACTCATTGGGAAACAGTACCACATTGCCAATCAAGTGGACACAAGGAATCTGGCAACGGTCAAATGTACTAACACTTAACTGTCTCCATTTTTCCATTATTCCAAATACAGATGACAATACATGTGTATAGAAATGACGAACGTGACAGGAAAAGGTACAGAGGAAATGCATACGCCAAATATCCCACCCTATATATGGAAAGTAGAGATCTCCCCCCCCCCTCCCCCTTCTACTTACAATCTTACAGCTGAGAAGCAACTAGAATAATTATATGTCGTTTTCACCATAATCGAATAGACCAAATATCATTTCCACAGGGTCAAACAGAACATGTTATTTCTACAAAATCAAATAGAATATAGGTCATTTTTACATAAACAGATAGAATATAATGTTATTTTTACATAATCAAATAGAATATATGTTATTTTCAGATCATCAAATAAGATCTCATTTTAAATTTTACATGAAACTCGAGCTGGTTTTCACTTTGACTTGATAAAAACTCAACGAGGGGAACAGTATCAACCGAAGCAGAATTATCAATGATAACTTTGGATTCACATTTATTGAGTGGAAAAAAGCACCTAGAAAGAGAGAGACTATGATATGAACCCATCTCACACATTTCAATGCAATAAAATGATGTTTCCTTGTGTTGAACTAAAAATGTGCAATAAATAAACATTAAAACAGTGCCTTTCATCAAAATAAAGGCTAGGTCCTTTCATGCTGGATGGGAGCAAATAATTAATTTCCAAGCAATTTTGTTTTAAGTGGATTTGAAATTTAGAATTAGAAATGTTTTTTTGTCACAATCGTATTCTTAAATCCGAAAGGATGCAGTGAAGCGAATACAGCATTGCTTTTCTTATCCCCCTACTTACCTTGCGATAAACATCCCAAAGCATCCTAAAGATACGCTTGTCCAATACACGAAAGATTTGAAAATGGAGAATGAACAGTCCCATAGCACCTACATATCTAATCCTGTGATCTGTTTCATTGGGTTCACCTGTTTAGGGAGAAGAAAAGGGAAATAATTTATTCGAAGGGACACAACTCCCCAGCCTTACTTGTTATTTTTGCTAACAAAAGTTTTCAACATTGACTGGGTATCATGTAATTGTAGGCCCACAAAATGTAAATACACATCCAAATGAAAGTTTCAGAGACATTGGCTCAAGATTTAATGAAATGAATTATATCTACATCACCCTTTAAGAATTCCTATTCCCACATCTAGTACCGGTATAGAAAATAATGACAAAATATCCCAGTCACTGTCCCCATCATATACTAATTGATCCTTCTGGTTCAAAACCTATGATGAATGGTTTAATCATGTCCCATACATGACAGGGCAAGCCTCCATGTTACGCATTGTCCTGAACCTTCTGACTCTACACCAGAGGATCCATTTGACCTTTTCAGAAAAGCCGAAGTATGAGAATAATATTCATGATTGTGTCCCTTCAAGGGGAGGAGCAGCTAAAAATTCTATTTTCCCTAGTTGTTAATAAATTTCCATAAAATTTGTGGTAATGAATCAGAATGAAAATGTGATTTGAAAAATGTATTCAATTTTTTTTTTAACTTTGCGGTTGCTATGGTAACGGCGGCCATATTGAATTTTCATTACATTTTTAAATTAATAATTCTGTGAAAACCATCGGCTGCAATGAGCTCAAATTCTGCATACAAGTTAAGAATAGGTATGCAAAGAGAGTTACAACGCCATATTTCCAATAAATTTATCCATTTGGTCATATTCCAACGTTGAAGTGGTAGGTTTCATTTTTATCTGACAACACAGTTTTCAAATTATTCTGTCTGAAAAAATATCACATAAGACCCAAATCAGCCGTTGTAACATCAAAGTATATACATTCAATGACACGTGTGCAAATTTTGAGGGCAATCTGTTCGCTAGTTATGGAGAAATTAAGAACTGAAATTGTGAAAATGCGTTAAAACCAAAGGGCCCTAAGGGCTTTCTAATTGCTCTAGCTTGCACAAAATATCACAAATAACCCAAATTGGCCATTGTAATATCAAAGAACATACATCCAAGTACATATGTGCAAAATTTGGGGGCAATCTGTCTGCTAGTTATGGAGAAATTGAGAATTGAAATTGTTTCCCAATTTTGTCTAGATCTAGTCCCAGTGGTCCATATATTGAGCCGCTCCTCCCCTTAACACACACCTGACAGCTACAAGTTGACTATTCATACACATTTATTTACATCATTCAGCACCTTTAAACTGACCATACTGCTCCTTACTTGAAAACACAGGGAAATATGAAATACCCTATAAAAGCTGTCTTTAAGTTTTATAAACGGCTGAAACCTCTGTGTTTAAGTCTTTATTTTATGAGGTTGGCTGCTCTTGGCATTTACACTTCACTTTTCGTGTTCTTGTTTCCATGTTTTTGTGGTAAGGATTAGTTTTTTAGAATTTTGCCGAGGCAACAGCCTTGTTTGGCCTGCTCTTCTCGACAATCAACTGCCAAAGTATCTTTAATGCCTGCAATGTGCACATGGGCCCTCCGCGTTTTTCGGAGCCAGCTCCAATTCTGTCCGACAGTATGTGCTTCTGCTAAAAGTGTCCCGCCTGTAAGTCATGTTTTGGTCATGGAATGCTCAATTGCTTGAATGCAACAACTTGATCAAATGTACTCATATATATGTATTAGAAAAACCCATTCTGGATTTCCATAAATAGTTCTGGGCACATGAAGGGAAAATGGTGATAACAAGACCACTTTACCTGCTACAGCCACATGGCCAGACAGGTAGAGTTAGAATGCGGCTTTCCGTAGGGAAGCGAATATCCGCAAGCCGAATCTTTGGTTTACCATAGCAGTTAAATTATCTGGAAGGCACTTTGCGGGCAGTTTCAAGAAATAAAACCACATTAAAGTAGAACACAGGACAACATAAAGTCTAATGACTGACCAATCCTGGACTCCACCTCCATCATCCAGTCCCTGATGTTAATGGCAAACTCCTCAGCAAAAACCCCATTCTTGGATACATTGACTTTTGCATCATCAAACTGCTGTTCCACACAGTTCTGGGAAAAAAACCACATCATTACACTGGTCATAGCCAACATTTTCTACCTGTTATCATGATCAAATATAAACCTGAGATTATGCTTTTTCAACTTTCCTTTCTGTTATTCATAATGTGCATCACACCATTTTGCTATCATAACACTTCACAGGCCCATAAAGTACTGTTTGGTTTTGCCACTTTCTTTTTTATCCCACCATCCCTCCTCTCATGTGCATTCCAAACGCTTGATCTGGCACCGTTAGAATGTTGAAAGTCTATGATAAAGCCTTTGACTGTTTCATTAGAAACATGATAAGAAATTATAACTTGCTGACAAAATGTTAATAAAATCAAAGTTTTTTACTTCATTACCATCGTTCAAAAGCATATGCACCCTCCCCCCCAGACCCCTTATCTCCAAGTACCTTCATCACTGGGGGTTACTTTATATAGATGGTATCTTTGTGAATATTCAAATGATATCTGGGTGCATTGTAGCCGTTACCAAGTTGATGTGCCATAAAACTTAACCTCAAGACTCAAATAGTGTCTCAGTCAAGTTCTCATGAACCATTAAGAAAAAGCCAACATCAAATACCTGGAAAATCATTCCGTCCAGTAGTCTCCCTTCCAGCATCATCATCAACTTTTCAAACGGTCGGACTTTGTCTTGTGGGATGCCAAATTTGCCAGGATCATGATGGACCGATTTTACCATTCTATGAGACAAGAATTTAAAATTAGATAGCAGCAAACACAAATAACTTGGTATGAATTTGACTACAGAGGAATAATGATGTTCCATGATATTTATGCATTTAATATCAATACTGCAAAATCCAATTATCAGGACAAAATGTTCAAAACATGATTGTTCCTGACGTGCTTTTGATGATATAATTTAACACATGAGAGCAACATCCACACAATATCAAATGATATACAGGCAGATAGTTCAAAGAGTCATAAATTTCTATTCTTCGTAATCTTCTATTTAAACCTACAGAAGGTGCTGTAGGCCAAGTTTTTCAAAATCACTTTATGGCAAATTTATTCAGTTTTATAGAGATTAACATCAACATACACGGGAATTCTCATTTTAGCTTGACATTTTTCTTTAAACAGAATTTCTGAGAATCTGCAATATTTGAAGAGGTAGACCAGTGTCAGACACAGACCGAAAACATTTCCCGACAGTCATAGCCATAATATGCCCAAACTACCTGCAAAAAAACAAAAGATGTACCACTTTGTCCCCAATAACACTTCACTTTTAATATCAATTTTCAAACCTATTAAATCAAGATTTAATTTGACTTGACCTGTGTTAAAATTTAAAATCTGGAGGACTATGGAACTTAACTTTTCATGACCGTAGGGGTTTTTCATTCTGACCGCAGGCAGCCAGGGAGCACTTGATTTTCACCATAGGGTGGGTTGGAAAAACAACCACAGTTCCTTTACTATAAGAGCTACAATAACAATTTTGGTATGTGTGTGTTGGGTATTGAATGCTGCATCTGTCAGTGTTGTTTGAGTGTCATTATCTAGAAACAGTGAAGTAAAATACAGCACATAAAGATGAATGAAAAATAAAAACAAACTAATTTTGTGTAACAAGTTTATTACTCACGAGGTCATAGCAGGTTAGCAATGGGAGATACATCCATGATCAAAGAAAAAAAATGTTCACATATAATCCAAGAATAGGTCTATCATCAATAAAAAGTAATCCAAGTGACGTAAGCAGTGATATGCAGCATAATCCATTGGTAGGTCAATTGTCAGAGGTTCCAGACTGAGAATCAGAACTAGATCCAGATCCTTGTTTATCACCATACAAGCTTTCGTCATCACTGAATGAAAGCTTTGTCCAATGCATGGGTAAATAAATCCATTGCTTTCTGATCTGTCAATCAACGAGGCCTTTCTTCAACACCAGAGGCCATGGTTGGAACCCTTGTTCAACTGCAGTTGTGCACCGATCAGCTGATTAACGTAAACAAACATCTCAGACTGCAAAAACGGGTCAAAACTGGCGCTAAATTCGATAAACTAGGCCAAACCGGATGTAAACAGACTTATAAAAGCCTATTCTCGATAAAAATTGCCGCAATTAGGACTGCGGTCACTAAATATTCAATTGTCGTAAACAAAATACGATAGACATAGAGCAAGCCGAACGACTCGGCTCGCCAGCCCTTTGGTTACAGCACCGCGCGGCGTGACTCGGCTCGCCGGACATGAAGAGTTAATCATTCAGCAACCTCACAGAACCAGAATTTTTTTTTTTGAAGACTTTAAATAGTTTGTCCGGTCAGGGAAGTTTCAGCAGATTTTAAAATGCTCAAACTGGCTAACAATAACAGGTCCACTGTGCATACTGAGAAAATTCGCACATTGGCAAAGCATGATGAGCAGAAGGAATCAAACACTGCTACCTTTTATACAAAGTCCAGTGGTCTTTCAACGTGGGATGATTCTCTATGATGTGGTCCAAAGTTATCAAAACAGCTAAGAGCTCTCCAAGATGCTCAAATACTACCTACATGGACAAAAAAAAATGATAATCAAATTTAAAGAGAACAATATTCACATGATAATGCTCTTACAAATGCTGATTAATATTTTCATGCATTTACTGTAATAACCTCTTTCATACTTGTACTTTTCATCAGTGCAACAGTCAAGCTCCATAGGGACCTCTATAGACTCTACAGAGACGACTATGGCCTGTTTCAAACAAAAACTATAAACGTAATTTTCACCTTTTATCTCTACAATTCAATGCTTGAGAGGAGGGATGAATATTCAATAGATTCACAATACTACAAAGATAATTCTATACAACACTGACTCCAGAAATATTAATGAGTTAAGATTATATCAAACAAAATAGTTTTTTCAAGTAGACACAAGGTGCTTATGTAGACTTTGAAGATTTCAGTTCCTTACTTGAAAGTGGACATCTGTCACATCAATCATTTTTGGCCCAGGCCTGTGAACAAAAATAAGAGAAATATATATATGTATTGAAATTCCATAGTATAAACAAGAAAATCACAACAACAGCGACAAAAACAGCAATAGATGTATGTAATTAAACATGATTTTCACAAACAACACCACATACACAGAGAGGAAACAATATGGTCTTATGTTTAAAAATCAATCCATTGGCCATTATTAATTCATGAAAATGAAGTACATTTAATTAAAATAAATAAATAAATAAAAATTGAAGAAAAAAAACAACAACAAAAAAAAAAATCCACAAAAATGGATACCAACACAGATTACTGACCTGTTTGCGAAAAGGCAGGACAGTTGTTTCATGACTGACTTCACCACTTCATATGATCTCGACACAAAACATGACAGCTCCTAATAAATACATGACAAAAAAAGAAAGAACATAATTCTAACTACAAATATTTGCCGAAATATTTAAGGCATGACAATAAAGGTGCCACAACACAGTGGAACAACTATTTTAGTTTTGAAGCAATGCATTTGCTAATAGTACGCAAATTACATATTCCTTAGTGGATACTAAAAATTTAGACCCATCATTTTATGTTTTTTCATCATTTTTAGTATGTTGACAGAAAAAATTTTTTGTTAGGCACATATCATTTCTTTTCTTGATCAGTCTGTTTGAAGCCCAAATCTACATGACAATTAACGAGAAAAATGACTTCACTACTATTTTACCACAACAACAGTTTCTGTGCAAACATCAGAATGCAGAGAATGTCAATACTGATCACTGCAATGAGAAATTTCTACCATTCATGAGCCAGCCTGTATTGTTTATGTTTATAAATGTTTACAAACCTTTATATTGCCACATGTGGACTAAATGTAAGAAATTATTCACGCTATTTAAACAAAATTATTTCCAACTCTATACAGTAGCTGAACTGTTCGAGTGTTATCCACATGGATCACCTGAAGCAATGGGAAAATCCTTCCAATCTGTATTTGTGCTTCTCCTTCCTCCAGTCCTTCTTCTGGTTCTGTAAGAAAACAGTGAAATTATATTCAAATGAACAAATGCCTCAGTACAAAATCCAGTACCATAGATTTATTTTTCAACTTTTGCCTTACACTGTGCTTGAAAAATTCTGAACATTTCCTGTACTTTCAGGGTATAAATACTGAAAAGTGATCCGCTTTCACAGAATTCAAAATATAAGACAAAGCTCTGGAAGAAATACACATACTCAATAATGACACAACAGTGTCTTCCTTTCCTTCCCTGATGTTTACTGCATGCATATGATTATCAATTGTTCAATCCTTAATTGGTCATCTAATACTGAGCAAATACACACATCAAAATATATTTCAGTGTTGGTGATCACCGATCGTAAGATACTACTGTGTTATGTATACAGACTGTATTTGCATATCAAAAGAAAAATATTAATGTCTCGTTTTGAAGACAATGAAGTGAATAATTAATAACTTACCAAATTTATTAACAGAAAATGAAAAATCAGAGTGAATGCGAATCTGTGTCCTTTCTGAGAAGATATTTTATGCATGCATTTAAATTTTATTGTGTCACTAGCAAATATAATTATTAAATTCAAAAATAAACTAAATGTTTGCACCAACCTCCTTCACCATACAGTAGAAGAGCATTATAAAATTTGTTCTTGGCTTCATGTTGCAAGGCATCCATTTCACAGCATAAGGCTGCCAGCACTGTAAGCACTTTATTCAAGATTTTGTTGTCTGTACGGATAAGCTGCAACAATGTTGTCTGCTCATAAGGCAGAATCTGGGGAACAACAAAAAAAAATTCATAAAGCACATTTCTATATCAAGTTTGCAATCTATAAATGAAAAGCATGCATTTAAAGTTCCCATGACCAGAGTTCAGATACAAAGTTTATGTCTGATGACAGAAATGAAAAATAGTTTTATAAAAAAAAAAAAAAAAAAAAAAAAAATATGGCAAATTACTGGCCAACAGTGACCAGCAGAAAAGAAACTAATGAATTATCTTTTTTTCTATTTCACTCTTTTAAAAGATGAGTCATTACCAAACCAGAGAGTACCTTAAGTCCAATTTCTATTTCAGTAACAGTACTTTTAAAATTTAAATTTATACCCATCCAGCATTTTTCATTATTTCACCAGACAAAACCATTACTTGCAATGTAAATTTCTCTTAGAAAGGAACTAGAGCCAGCATAAAACTGTCTCATGAGTAAAAACATAATTGCAAGCATGCAACTGTTATCTAATCTGCAAAAATGCTGGACATTATATTATCAGCCATCATAATAATTTTAACATTTTTAGCACAAGGGCGTAATATTTGGCGAATAGGAAAAAAAAACACAACTCAAAGACGTGATTTTATGAGCATTCACAGGAGGGGGGTGATGAGCATTTGGTCCCAAGACCCACTATACCAAGACGGTGCAATTCAAGCACTTCCGTCTGCCGAGCCAGAGTTTCTAAAAATAGTCCGGCGCGTACAATTGTAAACACAGGCACGCGGTTCGTCGTACGTGTTAATCGAGGAGACCAGTGCTCCTTTGTGAAGAATCAAAATTAACACTTTGCAAGGCTGTTTGCCGACTTGAAGTTTGTCTATTATAGTAAATTGGACTTCAGACATACACCTTTGCACTCCTCATATAGTCCCAATATTTTTGTGTTTGGACTAGTGCATGTGTGCTATGGAGATCATCAGCTGTATGTTTGTGTTTGCGAAGAGGGAGGAGCGTAAAACTCTAATTGCTAATTCAACTTTCGGTATAAGGGCATCGTCTTTTTCTTTGTTTGAGGAAGCCGTAAAATGCCGTCGATCAAATACTGATAAACTTTCTCAAAGCTAAGGAATCCCATACGTACAATCAATAATTATGTGAATGAACTTTTCCACTTGATCATCCCGAATTTCTTTTAAAGGAAGTGTTTTGTTGTTGTTGTTTCTTTCTTTCTTTCTTTCCTTTTTCCTTATTAATCCTCAAGCAATAGAAATTCAATCAGAAATAGTGCCCCAAAACAGAAAATTTCAGGAAAGAAGGTTGGAAAACTGAAGAAACTGCAACATGAGTAACACTTTTTCAACGTTCATTATCATCAGAATACTGCAGCTGGATTTTGTTGAGTTTTTGTTGATTTTTTTAATCGCCCATCTGGTCATTATTCCTACTTCATTACCCTTTTTCTGCTACCCTGGTTATCTCTACACTTTTTCATAAAATTAGAAGATGTGAATTTCCTCTCTGGTCTGATGTATGTGAGAACTTCATTCAAAGTTTATTGTGTTTTATACCCATTTATTTGCTTTAATCATTTAAATAATGGCCCATCTGGTCTCTTTTCCTACTTCATTCCTCTTGTTCTGCTACCCTGGTTATCCCCATACTTTTTCATAAGATTAGAAGATGTACCGGCACAGTTCCCCTTTGGTTTTATGTATACAGTAGGAACTCCATTCAAAGTTTGCAGTTTATACTCATTTATTTGCTTTAATCATTAAATTAATTCTTTGAATAGATGCTCTATTGTACAGTTCTTGGTAGTCTATTAATCTCATCTCATCCAATGGGACATAAGAAAATATCACGGGTTTACTTCATGTCACCATTAAATCTTTGCTAAGCGAGCCATGACTGGGCACATCATACGCGCTGGGTCAGTCTAGCAGACAACGCACGCGGCGGAACTCTTCGCCTTTGTATTTAACGATCGATTGCACCGTCTTGGTATAGTGGGTCTTGGGTTGGTCCTCTAGATGATATTTATAACTTAAAGTTCCCTTTAAACTTATATATCCCATTTTCTCACAACTAGCTAAACTTTCCCACCATATTATCCAATTTAAATTCCAACAGAAATAATTTTTCTTCCAAAATGAATGCATTGTGAACTTGACCAACTCACCAACTGTTCTCTGAAATCACAGATTCTATATAATCATTATGAAATGTGCTTCCAGCTGCTTAAAATGAATTTGATAAAATAGCCCCTGAGTCCTCATCATTACCTGCATAGAAATTGGGTCCAGTGACATATCCCAGGCATCTCCAATACTGTCATCCAAAGCATCTTCAATCTCCTTCAGCTGGGTGGCATATTCTTCCAGAAAATTACCATATTTCCTCAACTGCAACTCTCCAACAATTTCTGGTAATTAAAATCAAAGAGGCAAAAAATTTAAAATCTATCTCTATTTTATAACAAAGAAGCACATATTCCTTACAAAACAAAAACAGATAAAACAGATTCAATTCATAATGATATTAACATTTGATTAACGGAGAAAATCATTATTTGCTAGAAACTTGAGAAAGATTAATTTTTCAAACTTGTTTATCTTTTTAACCTCTATACATATGAGCATAAAACCAAGCCCATCACAATATAAATGACCATCAGTTCATTCTGCAAACATACCAGTGAAAATAGTGAAGAGCACATCAAAGCAAAAACTTTTTCAGAACTTGTGAGATAAAATCCTAGCTTGCTTCCTCCATTCCCTAGTCAAATTTAGACAACCTAGGTCAACTGATTTTTTTGCTACAAAAGTTTTAATTTTTAAAAGTGTAAATGCAAAAGTGGTGACAAATACTGGAATTCACGCAAAGACAAAGAAAATTAAATTTAATACTTTAAAAAAAATATTGGCCTGTGGCCACCACAGAGACACCTCTTCAAATATACGATAGAACGACCCCACAAGTTGACATCAGAAGGCTCTATCCTACTTAGCTTTACATCTTCTTTATCATTTCCCCCCTGCAGCTCTTTGATACCAACGCCCTACCGTTATCTAAATAAATAAATTTAAAAAAGGCAAATCAGACGGGAGTGAACTGCGGGACAAATCATCTATTGGCAAGATTAGTCACGAGGCCTAACTGTCACCTCAAACTCATGAATTATCTGTAACATTTGACCCAATCCTGTTTTCGGTCATTCACATTCTGAGTGACTCTCCTCGAGATGAAGGCCCGACGCTGACGATGTTCTTTTTTGACCATGCAGTTTTGAACTCTGTTGTGACATGGACTGGATCTAGTTAGTAGTAGTTACCATAAGGTTTTCTAGCCCATAGGCTAACAGACCTACTGTACAAGAGGACCTGGAATAAATATCAAGCAACTTTATCACTGGCATTTTTACGGTACGTACTGACTGATCCATCGTCAAATTTATCAAACTCCCAGTCAGTGGGCGTCGCCCCTCCACCGCCGGTGGCAGGCGCCTGTGGTCCTGCGGCGGACATTTCGGGAACTGTTAAATAAAATTCTGTAATTCAGTATTCACCAACTAACACATTGCAACAACTTATTTCATATAAAATGCAGTCAAGAGCATCTAAATGCACAATGTTGTGAATTCCTGTTCGACTTTGTTTTCATCAGCGTCAGGTGCCTTCACTGAACCGGAAGTGATAAGCTACTGCCAGATTTTTTACAAAGTTAGATTACTGTCATCTTTGCCTTTTGGGACTAATTTAAGAAATTAATACTGAACTACACCACTATCGCGCGTTGAATCATAACCTTCCTATCAAATTGAAGGGTCAAAAAGACTGTCTAATCGTTAAAGAAGACATAGTCCGAATAGTGAAAAGATTTAAGTCGCTGGGTGGTACAGAAGGTAATAAACATTCAAACTCTACCATTTGTAATTTAACAAAATGAATCATTACAAATAAGCTTTGTCTATGCTATTATGTCTCATGTGGCCATTGCAGAACAAGAAAAAACAAAATAATTTAAACATGAATTAATGGTTGGTCTCTTCAGACCAGAATAATAAATTTGGACTTTCATCGAAATACTAATCATGGTAGCAAAGTTGAAAGTAACTACACAAAAAGTACGTACCAACAGATCTCCAAAATAGCGCAAAAGAGAGGAGTTGTCGTCACTATTACTAATAACAGTTTTGTTCCCGTGAAGGAATATTCGCTGACAACGAAACAAGACAATCGTGATTTGACATAGGACGGAACTCTCCAGAGTTGGCAATAAGAAGTGATTGTATTTGTTACGTCCCTTGGAGATTATGATTCGAAAGCAGGGCTTCATCATTCTTTCTGCTTGGCACCATGCGAAAGCAGTTGAAGTGACAACAAAGAATGTAGAAGTAACTACAATCTTTGGTGACAATCACAAAGAATAGAAAAACCGAGAGAAAGAATTTATTTGAAAACTGTTTGTCAGAAACTTCATTTGGTAGGTCGGTCATTGACATTAGTGATTTGTTATGTCAAAGGATTTGGGTTTAACCTCAACGGTAGATTTAGGCCTAATAGAGAACGAACACTGGAGAAGAAGGACGTGTCGGTCACTGTCTATGCTGTGCGTAAATTGTTTCTCGAGCACTCCGCTGACGGTCGAACAGTCTTAGATTATTTACATGCGAATGCGCGATTGTGACCGACACATTTTTTTTTCTTTTTAGCGAATAATGTGATCATTCGGAACAGAATGTCACGAGTGGAGTGAGTGCAATTAAGGGGATTGCTACAGAGCGGGTGTAGAGTAAGAAGGGCTCACAGTAGACAAGTAAGTTAAGCGTGCTGTTGTGAGTAGTGGGAGGGTCTGAATGAGGCGAAAGCGCTGTATTACTATCACTGCAAGTTAGAAGGCCCTACGGAACGGACCTGTGAATAAGAGCCCATCGGGCGGACATAAGGGGAGCAGTCGAGAAGACTAGTGAGAGTCTTTCCAGTGATGACTGGTACGTAGAACGTTGATTGATTATTATGATTGATGTATTATATTATATTCGTCTATTACCATGATGTAAATAAGTATATGTGAGGAATGTGGAAGTCCTTGATAGTGGATATAGCAATGTGCGCCATGAGCGATAGATGAAAGTGAGTTCATGGATTTGTAGCGCGAGTGAGTAGTGTGTACTCCGATGGAAGTGTGTTACCGTAAGATGTGTGGTGAGTGAAAGGTGAACTAGTGTGTGTACGCTTCATGGCTTGTAAGGAGAGGTGGAGTGAATAGAAATGGTAGGGTATTATACCAATGTAATGTTATTCTTGTAGGTGTCGGGGACGGGCCGCAGAGCCACCTCGATGAGCAGAGGGGATAGGCCAGCATAGGGCCGGAGGCCACACATAGGCCAGAAGTGAGGCTGTCAGTGCAGGACAGTAGAGGCACATAAAGTCGTGGCAGTCAGGCCACGGACAGGGACGTAGATATGAGCGTGAATGTGATAATGTACTATTGCCATGCTGAGGGGCTAGTGAACTAATAATGTCTATTGAAATGATAATGCCTATTGAAATGATAATGTGTTATTGCCCTGCTGAGGTGCTAGGGGAATGCTAAGGTGTATGACAATAGGAAGTTGATATTGAGAGACTGCGGTGCCAGTGAATTACTAATGTGCTATTAAGATCCTGAGGGGAGAGGCTGAGGCCGAAGTGCCTTTAGGAGTAACTACCAGGTTGTGGATCCGAGGGAGAGTGTGTGTGAGAATAAGGCCGTTGTACGGCAGTTGATTTCAATAATATAATGTATGTAATTGCGCTATTATCTGTATAATTATGTTTAATAAATGTGTGAGTTTGATGGGTTGTTCTGTTAAGTGTTAACTTGTTTGTTCGTGATTGTTGTCCTGTCATAAACTATTACATCTCCCAGTCTGGGATTTGTGACACTGGGGGCTCGTCCTGTTTACCTGTGGTCATTTTGACATTGTGTATTCGTTATATCTAGTTGTTTTTCTGTTGTGCTAGGAATTCGTGCTGTTGTCCTTGTTCGTGGGATGAATGGAAATTTCATCATGATATGATTTATGTATGTTTATGAATAATAATATGTATTGATGCATGTATTTTGATGAATATGTATTAATGTGTACTTAAATTTCTGCAGAGTGTGCGTGCCAGCCTGTAGAGGAGATAAGCAGCCAGAGCTCCGGCATACGTCAAGTTAAATAAAACGCTGATTGAAAGTTAAGTAAAAGTCAAAATTTTTGTGCCCTGGATTGTGGGCTATTCCTTTAATCTGTCTTTTTCTCTGTTTTTGCTGTTTTTGTTGTCATTATAGATTATACGGGCGGTGGCGCGGGTTTGCTGTGGTGAGCGTAGTTTGTCCTCTTCGGGAGGTGGGCTAAATTTGGAACTTCGTTCATCACAGTGAACAGTTCTATAGGGACCTGTATTTTTGTTTAGTTGTATCGTCGATATCTTCTCTGTTCCGCAGGAAGACGTATTCTCTTGTCCCTCTTTCTACCTATCTATAGATACGTTCTTTTTTTTCAGACTCTGTTCTTGTTCGTACCTTGTAGTGTAATCGGCGTAGTTAGGTTGCATTTTTTTTTCCATTATATTTTCTTTTTTAGGTCTTTGTCCTAGTCTGGTTCGTTGTCCTTGACGTACTTGTGGTCCTTCTACTGTATTTCTTCATTCTTGTCGTTTCTATTTTCTTTTATAATTAATAGTGCTATACATTTTATAGATATAGAATTAGTTGTGCTGTAAAGGTAAATTTCTGAATTGTATTTGAGACAACTGGGTATTGTTATATCTGGTGTGATCTCAGGTCTCTGGTCGTATCGTTAGTGATCATACCGACAGGTTGGTCGTCTTATAATAGATACCATAACCATAAATCTGTGAAATGGCGGAACTCCAACAACTAATGAAGTTGGGTAAGGAACTTGGTCTGGAGGGAGAGGAGCTACGCGGCTGGATTAAAGAACAGCAGGCAGAAATGCGCGATGAGCGTGCTAAGGATAGAGAGCGAGAAAAAGAGGCTCAGGAAAAGGAGATAAAGTTAAGGGAGATAGAAGCTAGGGATAACCAACAGGAGAGAGAGACGCGAATGAGAATCGCGGAGTTGGAAAAGAATACGCCAGCGGAAACGGCTGAGCGGCAGGTACACAATAAAGGTGGCGTTAGGATTAAGCTCCCTACGTTCGACGACCGGAAGGACGACATAGACGCCTTCCTTTACAGGTTCGAACTGAACGCACAATTGCAATGGGGGGAAAATAAGGAATTATGGGCCACGTACCTGGCATCGCTATTGCAGGGGCGAGCGTTAACCTACTTTAAAGAGCTACAGCGCGAAGACGTGCAAGATTACGATAAACTGAAGGCTTTGCTGCTTCGCCGATTTGCGCGTACAGAGGAATATTTCCGGGAGCAGTTTAGGCGAGCACGTGCAGATACCAGGGAGGACTTTGCTGCCTTCGTCGCGAGACTAACGGAGTATTTCGCGAACTGGGTAGACTTGGCGCTTGTGGGCGCGGATTTTGCTAAACTGAAAGACCTAATGATCCGTGACCAGCTGTACGCGTCGTGCCACAAAGATCTGGTGGCTTTCCTGAAAGAGAACGAACCCGCGACGGTGCAGGAGGCGTCTAAGTTGGCGGAAGCATACCGTACGGCACATCCGTCCAAACCAGTCGCTAGGGCGTACGTCCAAGATGCTGGGTACGTCGCCGTTGTCGAGGGGTCGCCGGCAGGACTTGGGGACAGGTCGCGTCAGCATGGTGCCTATAGCGGGCAAGCCCAGGGGCAGCGTAGGGGCTATCACCAATCACCGGCATATGGACCCGGTAAGTTTGACCGAGCAGGAGGGCTAGGTCGCGGTAATGGCCGGGGGCGATTTGTGACCTTTGCCGATGACCGACGGCATAGGGACTCTAGTTCCGGTCGCGATGGGTCACGGGGACCCAGGCCTAGTGCAGCACAGGGAGCGGAGTGTTGGACTTGCGGACGCGTGGGTCACTTTTCACGCGAGTGTAGGGCCGCGAAGTGTTGGAACTGCGGTAGAGCAGATCACATCAGCGTGAATTGCCCTGCAGGTAGTATAGCGGCGAACGTGGACAGTAGCTCCAGTCCATGTTCCCCAAATAAATTTCACCATGCGGCTGCGTGTGTTACATCGGACAACGGAGGCGGACAGTATTCTAAGTGTCCCAGTTGTGAGAAGTTATTATCTTCCGGTGTTTTACCTTGTGGGAGAAAGATCCCCGTTATAAATTCATGTCATACAGGAGGTGGCCTTAGGGTTTATCCGGGGTTTGTTGGGGACGAACCGGTCTCGGTTTTACGAGATACAGGATCTACCGTTGTGGGAGTGCATAGAGACTGCATTCGGGATTCACAGCTTACAGGTGAGACTGTCCCGTGCATCCAATTTTCGGGGGCCATTGAGAAATTACCCATGGCAAGAATAATGATAGATACACCTTTCCTTAGCGGGGAAGTCGAAGCAGTCGTTGGTTGTTTTCCAGGCGCCCAGCTCATCATTGGGAATGTATCACGGGTAGTTTCCCCTTCCGATGAGAACGTGCAAGCATGGTCACAATCAAAAGGTATTGACTTTTGCGCCGCGGTCGAAACACGTCGACGGGTAGCTGATAAAGATAAGATTAGACCTTTGGCTACGCCAGCGGTCAACCTAGATATCACGCCAGAGCGCTTGGCGAGATTACAAAGGGAGGACCCATCATTAAACCCATGTTTTGGGGAAGCGCGAACCGAGAAAACGAGGAGATATAAGAACGGGTCGTCCTCCTTTGTTGTTCAGGCGGGCATTCTGTTCCGTAAGTATGTAACGGTGTCCTCCATTTTAAAGCAGGTCGTTGTGCCAGCGTTGCTGATCGCAACAGTATTGCATTTGGCACATGATGTCCCATTAGCGGGTCATATGGGGATAGCTAGAACCAAAGAAAGGGTTCTTAAAAATTTTTACTGGCCATCGATCCACAGAGATGTGCAAGTCTATTGTAAGACGTGCAGTGCGTGCCAAAAGACGACGCATAAGGGTCGTACACCCCAGGCTCCTCTTCAGAAGATCCCCACGGTCTCGGAACCGTTTAAAAAGGTCTCGATAGACCTTGTTGGCCCCATTCACCCAGCGACCGATAGGGGGAATCGATTTTTCTAAACGGTCATATGTAATGCTACGAGATGGCCAGAGGCGGTTCCTCTGCGGATCATAACGTCTGAGGCAGTCGCGGAAGCGTTGTTTGCAATTTTCGCTAGGGTAGGAATACCAGAGCAAATTCTGTCTGATAGGGGCGCGCAATTTACGTCGGAGATGATGAAGGAATTGTTCCGCTTATTCAGCATACAACCCATCACTACCACCCCTTATCATCCGCAGGCTAGTGGCATGTGCGAGAGATTGAACTCGACGTTAAAGTCGATGCTGCGTAAGGTAGCTGCTGATCGCCCTAAAGATTGGGACAGATATATCCCTGCAGTGTTATTCGCGTACAGAGAGGTACGGCAGGAGTCAACGGGATTCTCGCCGTTCGAAATGATGTACGGTCGTAGTCCTAGGGGCCCAACTGATGTTCTTCGGGACATGATGACATCGCCATCATCGGGAGACGATGAGCAGATTTCGGTGTTTCAGTACCTTGTTGATTTAAGAGAAAGATTATCTTCAGCGCGCACTATAGCAGAAGAAGCGTCTAGTATCGCTTCGAAAAGAGCAAAAGACTATAAAGATAGAGGTTCCAAACTGAGAATTTTTAAGCCAGGAGACAAGGTCCTATTGTTGTTACCTACGGACCATAATAAGTTATTGATGACATGGAAAGGTCCTTATGTTATTGAGCAAGTTGTTTCGAAGGTATGTTACGCTATCCACATTGATGGATCAAGTAGGGTTTACCATGTTGATATGCTGCAGAGGTTTCATGAGAGACCAGAGTATCTGTATTCTCGTACTGGTGTTGAAGGACATACCTAATGTCGTGTCATTCTTTGACGATATAGCATGCCATACGTCGACATGGTCTGATCATATTCAGACACTAACAGTAATTTTTCAACGATTACGTCATTTTGGGTTAACTGCTAAACCCGCAAAGATGGATTTGGCATGTCCAGAGATAATATTCTTAGGACATATTGTGGGTAGAGGTGTTCAGAGACCTGAAGTAACAAAAATTGACAAGTTAGTAGGGTTGCAAATCCCTAAAACAAAGAAACAAGTCAGAAGCTTAGTGGGAATTTTAAATTATTACAGAAAGTTCATTCCAAATTTTTCCTCCTTGTCATCTTCTCTTACTGACCTTACTAAGAAGGGACAACCCGATAAGGTCCAGTGGACGTCTGAATGTCAGACATCATTTGATAATTTGGTGACAGCATTATCATCGTCACCCATTCTAATATTACCCGATTTTCGATCTAATTTTATCCTCAGAACGGATGCGTCGGACTCTGGTGTCGGCGCTTGTCTTCTACAGGAGAAGAACGAATGTCTCCATCCTGTATGTTATGTCAGTAGGAAGTTATTGCAGAGAAAAAGAAAGTATTCTGTGATAGAGCGTGAGTGTCTTGCCATTGTGTGGTCCGTCCAGAAATTAGGGCGTTATCTCATGGGACGAGAATTTTGTATCCAGACAGACCACAAGCCACTGACATTTTTGTCGAAGAATCGTTCGTCCAGCCCACGCTTGTCTAGATGGGCATTGGCTTTGCAGCCGTATACCTTCGTTATTCAACCAATTCCAGGAACCAGCAATCATATCGCCGACTACCTTAGTCGAGCCTAGGGGAAGATTTCAGGAGCTTATACATCGGAGGACAGGAACATTGACAGGATCTGTGTGAATGAGTCGACTTTAAAATATTGACATTATAAATATGATATGAAGAATGGTTGATAGGTTGATTGGTTTTTGATTCTGTATTAGATATTGGGTTTAGTTAGCTATTCATGATGTGACACATATATAATATGCATATTGCAGGCCATATTGATCCCCATATTTTCCCCTGATTTCGGTATTTTATATACTAGGGGAACTGCTAGGTCATTTTTTTTTAGTGTACGTATTGCTCACGCTCACTCGTTGACATTCATCTTGATGCGATTTGAAATTAATTGCATTAATTTTTTTGGGGTGGGGGATGATGTCACGAGTGGAGTGAGTGCAATTAAGGGGATTGCTACAGAGCGGGTGTAGAGTAAGAAGGGCTCACAGTAGACAAGTAAGTTAAGCGTGCTGTTGTGAGTAGTGGGAGGGTCTGAATGAGGCGAAAGCGCTGTATTACTATCACTGCAAGTTAGAAGGCCCTACGGAACGGACCTGTGAATAAGAGCCCATCGGGCGGACATAAGGGGAGCAGTCGAGAAGACTAGTGAGAGTCTTTCCAGTGATGACTGGTACGTAGAACGTTGATTGATTATTATGATTGATGTATTATATTATATTCGTCTATTACCATGATGTAAATAAGTATATGTGAGGAATGTGGAAGTCCTTGATAGTGGATATAGCAATGTGCGCCATGAGCGATAGATGAAAGTGAGTTCATGGATTTGTAGCGCGAGTGAGTAGTGTGTACTCCGATGGAGGTGTGTTACCGTAAGATGTGTGGTGAGTGAAAGGTGAACTAGTGTGTGTACGCTTCATGGCTTGTAAGGAGA
This sequence comes from Onchidella celtica, assembly GCA_963931925.1. Taxonomy (NCBI): domain Eukaryota; kingdom Metazoa; phylum Mollusca; class Gastropoda; order Systellommatophora; family Onchidiidae; genus Onchidella; species Onchidella celtica. Next base: position 48,345,415 of record OZ007572.1, on the reverse strand, counting down.
GGTGGAGTGAATAGAAATGGTAGGGTATTATACCAATGTAATGTTATTCTTGTAGGTGTCGGGGACGGGCCGCAGAGCCACCTCGATGAGCAGAGGGGATAGGCCAGCATAGGGCCGGAGGCCACACATAGGCCAGAAGTGAGGCTGTCAGTGCAGGACAGTAGAGGCACATAAAGTCGTGGCAGTCAGGCCACGGACAGGGACGTAGATATGAGCGTGAATGTGATAATGTACTATTGCCATGCTGAGGGGCTAGTGAACTAATAATGTCTATTGAAATGATAATGCCTATTGAAATGATAATGTGTTATTGCCCTGCTGAGGTGCTAGGGGAATGCTAAGGTGTATGACAATAGGAAGTTGATATTGAGAGACTGCGGTGCCAGTGAATTACTAATGTGCTATTAAGATCCTGAGGGGAGAGGCTGAGGCCGAAGTGCCTTTAGGAGTAACTACCGGGTTGTGGATCCGAGGGAGAGTGTGTGTGAGAATAAGGCCGTTGTACGGCAGTTGATTTCAATAATATAATGTATGTAATTGCCCTATTATCTGTATAATTAGGTTTAATAAATGTGTGAGTCTGATGGGTTGTTCTGTTAAGTGTTAACTTGTTTGTTCGTGATTGTTGTCCTGTCATAAACTATTACATCTCCCAGTCTGGGATTTGTGACACAGAACTAAACCCTCCCCGTCTTCTGAGAAGCAGAGAATAAACTAGATGCACAAAACAGAGCATACTCGACTTTCTCGACTTCTAAACTAGATGCACAAAATCTCTCTCGACTTCTAAACTAGATGCACAAAATAAAGCATTCTCGACTTTTCTAAAAATATGTTCAACCGCTGTCGTTGACGCAGATTTTGAATTTGCTACTTCCCAGAACTGAAAACATGGTGGTCATTATCTTCAAACTTGATCACAGCAGCCTGCATGTCAAGGGACATTTTTTTTTGTTAAAGTTTTAAAAGCAGACAATTTAAAATTTAAACTAAATGCAGCAACTGCTAACCTATGAAACCTAGGGACAAATGAATAAGAAACAAAACAGGCCCACTGATTCATACTTGAGCCTTGCGACAGCACATAAATTATACTGCTTGACTGTTGAATATTTTATGTTCCCTGTATGTGCGTGCTCGTGTAAGAATGTGTACATATGTTGAGTGTACGTGTTTTTTATGTTAACTTCTTTTGGTTATTTCAACACCACCACCCCCCCCCCCCCCCAAAAAAAAACAACAACCTCACACACACACAAACGTTCATAACATATAGACTTTATTAACACGTTCATAACATATAGACTTTATTAACTTTAAGGTCTGGGTGTTCAGTCACCTTTCTTTCACTAGGTTCCCTACCCAGTAATTACTTCTTTTGTGACTCGAATTGAGCGGAAAGGATGTTGTGCTGTAGTCAAACTGGCCTTGGAAACCGCGAAACCTGTCTGTTCGTCATTGTCACCCAATCTTGTTTGTCGTGTTCTCTATTGACAGGCAGGGTCAGTTTCTCATTGCCTTGCCAGCGGGAACATGACCAGCGTCTGGACCCAGAGATTACGTCTCTTTGTTGGGGACTCAAGTTTTCAATGGACACCGGAGGCGGATATCTGAGACGGGGTACTAAATTAAAAAATTTACACTGGCAAATTTGCTTTAGCTCGAGATTTCCGCGATCAGTAAAAGCAAAAGAAGGACTTAGATACTTCTCCATCCTTTTTTTCCTATTTCAGGACAGCCCTTTTTATAAGGCCACTGCGTACTTTTATACTTTGTTTTTAGAAACCAGATTAATTTACCCGTGAACTATGCAAGACGCAATAATGCCGTTAATGATCGAGCTGACATGCCACGAAACCCAAACTAATGCAATGACTGCAAAAATTCTAATGAGTGTGGCCTGAACACTGCATTTGTTGCATTTTTGGTTATCTTATAATACCCGTCGATAGAGGTGGTGTAAACAACTAAGTGGTGGCTTAGCAGCAAGTATTCACTGCATGAAATATGTTTTTACTTTTTCCAGGAAATTGAGAATCATGCTCATGATAATAATAGGCCTGTATGTCATTATTGTTAGGCAAAAGGACATTATCGTTTCTATAGGCCTGCAGAATACAGCAAACCACAATCTTTAGACTTCAATGAGGTCATTGCAGACTCAGTGTTCATAATTATGTACAGACTGAAGGCTGCGCCATCACCAGTCCTCAGGGGGATTTGTCAGACAAGTGAACACACTCCAGAACAGATATTACATACTAAGTCCACGATAACTATAATATTTTGCTGTTTAAGGTTGGTAGCATGGTCCACCGAGGAAAGTATCGTGGAAAAACTATGGGAATCGGCAAAGAACTTGTAGCTGGCTGTGGTCTTTATAGGAAAGACCCATCTGGGGGTCCAGTCTGGTTATTTCAAACTGAACAAGGTAGAAAAAGAGAAAGGCGAAGAAGAAATCTCTAAAGGATAAGATCGCGTGCCAAGTGAAAAATTTGAGAATCGGCACACCTGGAATTTAATTAAAATTAAAATAGTGAGGTTCCTGTACTTTGAGAGACAACGGAATTCTGTTTTATTTCAGTGAAATTCAGTCTCCACATCATAGATCACAAAAACTGTTCTTACGGACCTTGGTATCCTCAGTAGAACCGGTGGTATCGTATTTGTGTATGTAACTAGTCAGTCTCGTATTTGAAACGACCGGTCACTGACCAGGATTTTCGGCAAGCGCCACTTCAAGAAAATAACACGAACTAACGTTATTCAGAAGTATCTTCTCCCTTTGAAACCCTCAAAGAAAGCTGAGAGGGAAGCTGAGGAAGAAAGGGAAAGAAAAACAACTCCTTCAGTCAATCGCCTTAGATTGAAAGGCCGAGGATTAACCCTCTTGTAATGAAGGGGCAGATTCGCCAGCAGGTGAATAATGACTGCCACATAATTGACATAATAGACGTAATCGAAACCACTTTCACTGATTTAAGATCTTTAATTTCCAGTCAGTTTTACCAATGTACGAATCGAGATAACAAATGCGATACTGAAGAAACGGACTAACAATTTCCCTATCCAAATACAGGTGATTTAATGGGGAGTTACAGAATCAAACAAATCAAACGCTGTATTTCCTATTAACTCTGTCTCTTGGAAAGAGATCATTGCAGAATAATTACAGTTTTTGAAACGAAAGAAAATCGCCATTACTTCCTCTGTTCAAATGATTGTGTTCTTCTTTGCCTTGCCTCTTCGTAGAGATTCGTGCAACCCTATCTCAAGGACAATATAATAATTAGAACCGTTATTTAAAAATTATTACCAACTGTTCGCAGTGCTTGATCTACTCTTATAACTTTGGGTAATTAATCTTGGATTCTAGGAGAATGTTTCAGTATTGCCTTTTACGTTGAACAAAATAATGTAAAGACTAAATGAAGCATTTTTGTTATTTTCACAAACTGAATGAACGTGGGATCTAAGTTGCTATTGTACTACATCTGTGGAGATTTCCATAAAAAGTCGTACGAAAGATACAGTCATGTATATAAATATTTTAAATGGGATTGGGGTAAGGGTTGGAGTGGGTAGGGTTTGGGGGGGGGGGGTCGGGGTTGAATTCAAAACAAAGACCATGGAGAATAAACGTCTTTAAAAGGATCGGTTGCTTTAGACAAATATTACTAATTATTATTAGATAAAAGCTACCCGTTTGTAAAACGTGCTTTTCTCTACGAGGAACAAAATCTTATTTCGCACACTTGATCGCCAATGTATGGGCTGGATACATGACGAGGGAGCTGAGGCGGAGAGGTTTTGAGGACATAGTACTTTCCCCCTGGTGAACTGAGAACTGTATTGTCCGTTCAACTCGGATGTGTATCGAGGGACCCTTGAGGCCGTACGTTGACCCCCGCGGTCGCCGGGAGTCCAGCAGGTACACCAGGAGTTTTGTATGAATATTCTGGCCGGAGATATCGAGATAGCTGATGTGAAAGTTACCGTAACAAAGGACACCAACAGCCTGTTCATAACAACACATTCAAAAGTAGCAAAACTTCGATTCGGATACTACTACTATAAGGTGGTTGTCCACAGTGACCAAGCACTCTCAAGCTTGGAATAAACTCTAAATGTTCAGGGTGATATTGATATAAAATTGAATACAGATAGGGCCTACCCCTGTTGTCACGAAACTTGTACTGAACACATACAACACAAATTCCCCCAATATTTATTAACTACCGGTATTTTCTAGATTTTATATCCCAAACACAACTCGAAAATTTTCGTTTTTTGTATTTTTGTATGTTCTGTTTCGCTTTGGTAAGAACTACATTTTGACATGATGCGAATTTCATTATCGAATCAATTGACCTAATTATTGCTGAGGATTTGAAGGTCGTAACAGACACTTGATACTTCACGTCAAACTTTCAAGTCGATCTCCTGTAAAATTTACAAAACTGGCGATACGGTCTTTGCGCAGGGACCCCTCGATATGTTGTGTATACAAGGAAACGGGGGGGGGGGGAGGGGGGGGAAGGTTGGAGAATAAAAAGGAGGAAATATCTTTGCCAGCACAAACGGTGTGTAGGTCTATTGGGATACCTTACTATACTTTTTAGAAAATCATTGAATCTTGGGGATTTCACTGAGTTTATTGGATGTGATTTGTGTGAAAAAAAATGTTTAGAGTACATTTGCAGAAAATGACCATTAGGCCTACTTAGCTGCTAACAATACTAAAATGATTATTTAAAGACATGAGAACAGGTTGAGATTAAGACAGACCGACGTCGTGTCCACAGCCCCCGCACAGACCGCACAGAAAAAGTGCGGTTTCATTCAGCACTATATTTTACCACTCGGCTTGTCCACAGCAGCCAGACCGTTACGGCCAGACGTTTTCACATTATATATCACTTCAAATCAGTGCAACATGGATGATGCACAGCTTATTGAATGTGTGCGGGCGAGCCCAGTATCACATAACCTCAGCAAGGATTGAAATGTTGTTTGCCTCATTCTAAAGTATTCCAAACATTTTTCATCGTCAGCAAATATTTTGGGCAACAATTTGAATTCTCCCAAAGCTCCCGATCTTTACAAATCGGGTGAACCCAGTGACGTTGTTTGGGTGCTAGGGATTTTCTTCTGTACACCATAGCAGAAAAATCTTGCGCTTCCTTGTGAGTGCCAGGTGGCAACCGGTCGAAAAACGGGCAAAACTACAGGGAGGGTCCTTGTGGACACGGGGTAACCGCACTTTTCTGTCCATACTTTTTCTGGCCCGCAAAAAGTATGGTCTGTGCGGGGGCTGTGGACACGACCTCTAAGTTGCAAATTTTGTAGCAAATTGTACACACGTTTTTTTTTTTTTTTTGAATGTACGGCTTTTATCTATTCCATCTTTTTTGAGCTAGTATTACCTTTAAGGTACGTTTAAAAAAAAGGCTCATTAGAATATTACAATAGTAGTGGAAAGAAAGAAGGAGGTTAACAAGAGAATCGTTGCAAATGGTCACAAGTTCTTTGCGTAGCCTATGAGTGCCCTCTGCGATCGGGTACTGGGACTAATACTGTAGCATAGAGATGTTCTCTGTGTATTGTAAACTAAAAGAAAAACGGTCCTGGTAGCCCCTTGTGACTCTCCAACTCTCAAGTATTTGGGCGTGATCGGAGGCGTGACACAGATGGAAGTGTTCAGCATCAGGTCCACTGATAGGGGCCGACAACGTGAGTAACGATAGCTTTGGTAACATGAATCTAGTGTGAAAAACGACAGCTTGGAGAGTTTAGTGGGCGTTGGAGATAGTTCGTGGGAGTTTGTAAGTTCTTAGATTTCCATTGTAGGATAGGCCTTAGGTTTTTTTTATAGGCTAGAACAGAAAGAGAGAGGAAGAGGAGACGGCATAGAGGATGGATGCCAAAAGAGGAGTAGATCTAAGAGTGAGCGGATCTATTGATGGGTCTACAGGAGATGTGGAGGGTGGGGGAAGGGGGAATTAGGTGGCAGAGATGAGAAAGGAGATAGAGTACCAAAGTGGGGAAATTTGACTCATTGACAGAGAGCTGGAGAAAAGGAGGGAGAGAAAGGTACCGCAACAAAAAGAGATAAAGGAGATAGAAGGATATAGAAGGATGGCTGTTGTTAGAGACGGGTGGTATTTTACAGAGATGTGGTTTATTAGAAGAATATTGAGAATATCATGGATGAAGAAAAAATCAAATGAGTCAGTCTTGAGAGACTCTAATCTGAGAAGATCAGTAATTAAAACAATAAGACTGAGGCAACTGAACTTTCTAGGACACATCTGTCGCCTCAGGAGCATCTAGCAGTCACAGGGAAGATCAAAGGCAGGAAAAGCAGGGGTAGACAGAGAAAAACTTTCACTGAAAGTCTTAATTCATGGACAACAAATAAACGTCCCAACAACAACTCCTTCTCGAGGTTGGCTGATGACAGATCCAAGTGGAGAGTCGTGATCGCCAATGTCTGTTCCAGCCAGGGCAACTGATGATGATGAATATTTTGCATTATAAGCTGCCAAATGCACATTGAATATAAACCCAGTACTTTCTCTAGTTGGCTTTGTATTGTAATTAGACTACTTGCCTCTAACAACAATGGAGAAAGGTTAAGAGAAAAAGGGAGAAAATGTGCAGGGAAAAAGGAGGAAGGGGTGAGAAAGAAGGGACGAGGAGGAGTGACAGACGGATTGACAAAACAACTAAATAAAACTAGATCAGAGAAAATAAGGTCGGAAAAATACGGCCGGATGGAACAGCAAAAAGATAGCCAGCTGTTTAATTCTCTCTCTCTGTCTTGGGGGGGGGGGGGGGTGGGGCATGTATTCTCCCTTTCTTCCAAAATCACCTGAATCTATAGGTGTAATACCCTCAACACACACATAAGTTTAATATTCTCAACACACACACAGGTGTAATACCCCTCAACACACACACAGGTGTAATACCCTCAACACACACAGGTGTAATACCCTCAACACACACACAAGTGTAATACCCTCAACCCACACACAGGTGTAATACCCTCAACCCACACACAGGTGTAATACCCTCAACATACACACAGGTGTAATACCCTCAACACACACACAAGTGTAATACCCTCAACACACACACACACATAAGTATAATACCCTCAACACACACACACACATAAGTGTAATACCCTCAACGCACACACATAAGTGTAATACCCTCAACACACACACATAAGTGTAATACCCTCAACACACACACATAAGTGTAATACCCTCAACACACACACATAAGTGTAATACCCTCAACACACACACATAAGTGTAATACCCTCAACACACACACACAGGTGTAATACCCTCAACACACACACACACAGGTGTAATACCCCCAACACACACACATGTGTAATACCCCCAACACACACACAGGTGTAATACCCTCAACACACACACAGGTGTAATACCCTCAACACACACATAGGTGTAATAATACCCTCAACACGCACACAGACACACACATACAAAGACACACACACACACACCTACTTCTTTCTCCTCATTCCTATTGATGTATCCAAGGAGAAAGTTACTCTCAATTTCTGTGGAATTTAATTTACTCCCTGCCCTGTCTTTCCCCACCGCTTCCCTTCCCTACCAACGCAATTCATACCAGAGAGACGACGTCATGTCTGGACGTGATTATACCTCGTCTTTACGTCAGGTTGTTCGCCTCTCCGTGTCTACCCTGCCTGTCCGGAGTGTCCACTCACCTAATTAATTCAGCTGTCCATCCTCGCCCCTGTCACTGGTGTCACTTGTCCGGGCTTTGTCATTCATCTGTCGTTCCGGCTGGTCACCCTCTCACCTGACGTCTTTACCCACCCCCACCCCCCATACGGGAGAGGGTACCATTTCTGGTCATTAATGGATTCTTTATGTCAAGTTTGTCTCCCCATCTTCCTCTTTGGGACCGTCCAAACAGTACTTACGTTTTGGCACTTTTTTTTTACCCGCCCCCAAAAAATGAAACCGAACACCTTTTAATTCATTACTCCAACTGAAAAAAACATACGTACACTTCACGGCTAAATCCCTACCGTGTAACGCATTTTATACTGGGAGCAGCCCCATCCACCTCAAGCGTTCTTTATGGATGGGCCCTTTTATTCCGGGGGGGGGGGGGGCGAGGAGCTCGAAACAGCTTACATTCTCCACAGTTCGTGAAGCGAAAATGGTGCAAGGATAATTCAATGAATCTGGCCGCTGGCCGTTTTACTGAATTTTCTTGACACTTCTAACGACTACAATAGGCGGACTGTTATTTTTCTAATCCATGAGAGTGACCATTCTCCTCTAACTGTTGAAACCAACACAAAAGTCTGTTAGCCTTGTGAATAAAGGTGTGAACTGGAGAGCTTGAACTGCCAAAAAAGTTTAGATGACCATGACCTAAAATAACACGAAGTAGGCCTACTAGTATGTAGCATCTGCAAGCTATCCCTTGCCCTCCCCCGTTTTCTTGTTACACTGGTGAGCATGTGTTCATTTCTGTTTTCATTTTATTGTTGACGACCGCTAGAGTGTACTGTACTCCGTGACCTGACCTTCTTCTCCTAGTGAGTAGTTTTTTCCTCGCCCGCTTGTTGTCAGGTGTTTTGACTCGTTCAGTAAATATTAGTATGTTCCCGAACATTCGATAACACTGTGGATAAGGATGTTTACGCCAGATTTGGCCTTGAGTGATGTAACCTGATAACGTATTGATGCGTGATTGGTTAGTTTGTGCGAGGGCAAAGGTAACGTTTATTTCGGGAACTTTCTGTAGGAATGTTTATATATATAGACCTGTGTGAGTGGTTGGTCGGTGAGTAAGTGAGTTTCCTTTTGTGTGGCGTAGATATTTAGTTTCGCTGGCGTCTTCCTAGTAATTTATTGTTCACCATACAGTTATTAAACTTTAGTATTATTTAATCTATCGTCGGATCTCGTGTTTATTTATTTTACAGCTGTAATAGTTTCGTTTTCTAAAGGGTTGTAGTTAGATCAACTAACTCCCCCCTACTATAACGTGCTAGAACAACCTCAGCTGTTACATATTTGGGGCTCGTCCGGGATCCGACCATATTCGAGCGGACCAGATCAAAATTACTAGATTTATTTACATAGTTTATTGTAGAATATCATCGACAAGCTATCTACAACATGTCGGAGGTTATTGGAAGGCTTAGCCAGGAAGCGGACGCTATGGAGCTCACTGGGCAGGAGAGACGGGACTACCTCCGTGAAGGCCTAGAAAGAGAAAGACAGCTGGAGGCTCAACGACAGGAGAAGGAGGCTGAACGACAGGCTCGGGAGAAGGAGATGAACCACGAGCTGGAGATGGAGAGGATCCGCCATCAGGGTGGAGGCGAGTCGACGCAGGGGACCAGCGACCACGCCAGTTCTAAGAGACCCAAGCTACCTGCATTTCAGGACAAGAAGGACGATCTGGATAGCTGGTTGCTGCGGTTTGAGAGGTTTGCTGAGACAGCTGAATGGCCCAGATCCACCTGGACGACATCACTGTCTGCCCTGCTGACCGGGAGAGCTTTGGAGTGCTTCTGCAGACTACCGATCGACGGAGCCAAGGACTACGACAAGGTCAAGGAAACGTTGCAGAAGAGGTACAACCTGTCAGAGGACGGATACAGACTCATGTTCAGACAAGGTAAGCCTGAAGATGGAGAAGATGTTGGAATGTTTTTGACCAGGATCAAGACCTATCTAGAGAGGTGGATAAAGCTGTCGAAGACGGAGGAGACCTACGAAGGAGTGAGAGATCTGTTCGTCAGAGAGCAATTCATGGATGCCTGCCCACCAGACCTTGCAACCCATGTGAGGGAGAGGAAACCAAAGACGCTACAGGACATCGCAGATTCAGCGGAGGCGTACCTGGTAGCGAGGAACCGGACGCTCAGCGGGAGCGCCAGACTGCAGAGCCGGCCAGTGCGACAGAGGCCCAACGGAGACAGAAGCCCACAGGTCTGCCATAGGTGCCAGAGGCCGGGACACAAGGCGACGGAGTGTCGTGCAAAGTTAAACGACAAAGGTGAGTTGAAATGTTACCTTTGTGGAAAGCCAGGCCACGTTCGGAGAATGTGTCCAGCCCAGAAGGATACGGGGCGATGCAAGCCGAACAAGGCGGCAGCGGCCGTAGTTATAGCGGCGGACGAGTCGTCAAGACAAGATGCGACGACGGCTGACATCAGCATCAACGTTCAAGCGGTAATGAAGGACGGGAAGCTACAGTTAGCGGTGCCTGTTACGTGCGGAGGATGCAGTGACGGAAGGACCGTGGAGAAACTGAAGTTACCAGTGATGAAGGGCTTGATTGGAAATCGAGCGGTAGATGTCCTAAGAGATACCGGCTGTGAAGGTGTAGTGGTGCGGCGAGCACTGGTGGACGACGGACAGCTCACCGGTGGGAAGAAACTTATCGCGAGGATCGATAACTCCTTGCTAGCGGCGGAGGAAGCCGTTATCGACGTGAAGACGCCTTACCTGACGGGCAAAGTGACGGCGCTGTGTCTCCCGGAGACCATCTGCGACCTAGTAGTCGGGAACGTGGACGGAGCGAAGGATCCGTACGACCCTGATACTGAGGTGATGGTAGGAGCGGTGACCACGAGGGCCCAGGAGAAGAGGAAGGACCGGTCTACGTCGCTGAAGGTGCCGAGGGCAGAACGGCACGCGGGAGTGGATAGAGAGGAACTTATCCGACTCCAAGAAGAAGACGAAGTCATTAGGAAGTTAGAGCAGAAGAAGATCCCAACTAATAGAGGCAATAAATCTGTTCATTTTGAGAAACATGGAGGAGTACTGTACCGGATCTACAAGGACCTGAGACAGGCGACGGTTATAAGGCAAGTGGTACTACCCGAGAAACTGAGAGAGTATGTACTGAGTGTAGCCCACGACTCGATCGTCGGAGGACACCTCGGCGTGAAGAAAACCAAAGACAGAGTTATGAGCAATTTTTATTGGCCTGGAATTGAAGGTGACGTCGCGAGATACTGCCGCTCATGCGACATATGCCAGAGGACGGTGAACAAAGGAGCGACACCAAAGGTGCACCTGCAGAGTATGCCAGTAGTGGACGTACCATTTAGGCGAGTGGCCGTGGACATAGTAGGACCTATCGACCCCCCAAGTGAAGGTGGACATCGGTATATCCTGGTGTATATAGACTACGCCACTCGTTACACCGAAGCCACACCCTTGAAGAAGATCGACGCAGAAACGGTAGCAGGAGCCTTAGTGAACATCTACAGCCGTTTGGGTGTGCCCGAAGAGATCTTGTCGGACCAAGGGACCCAGTTTATGTCAGATGTCATGAAGGAAACGAATAGACTACTGGGAATTCGACAGTCGACCACTACAGTCTACCACCCTATGTTCAACGGGTTGGTGGAGCGATTCAACGGCACGATGAAGAAAACATTGAGACGACTGTGCGCAGAGCAACCCAAGCAGTGGCACAGATACATCAACCCGCTGCTCTTCGCATATCGTGAAGTTCCCCAAGAGTCGACCAAGTTTGCCCCATTCGAGTTGCTGTATGGGAGAACTGTGAGAGGACCAATGCACATTTTACGACAACTATGGACCAAGGATGTAGAGGAGCCGGAAACGAAGACCAGTTACAGTACGTCATGGAACTACGTGAGAGGCTGGAGGACACATGGAAGTTAGCGACGGAAGAACTCTCCAAGGCTCAAGGTAGACAGAAGACCTACTACGACCGGAAAGCGCGAGAGAGGAAGTTCCGCCCCGGAGATGAAGTGTTGGTGCTACTGCCGACGAACACTAACAAGCTCCTAGTCCAATGAAAGGGACCATATAAGGTAGTCTCAGTTGTCGGTGTTAACGACTATAGAATCAAGATGGGTGCAAAAGAAAAGACCTTGCACGCCAACCTCCTCAAGAGATACATTCCAAGGACGTCAAAAGCAGCAGCAGTGGCAATGGAACCGAGACCTATTGTGACCGAGATGTGTGGGATGGACAACGGTAGGAGAGATACCACGCCTGAACATGTCAACGCCATAAAGGACGGCGGCGGTGATAGTGCTGAGACTGTACTGGCAGAGGACGACATGATGGACAAGAGTCAACCCGTGGAGTCAGCTGGCATGACAATCATCGAGGACTGCGACCTGGAAGGCGACAACGGTGGAACGACGGAGGACCTTGCCGACCTAGGAAGCTGGGACCAGAATGAAGGCTACAGAGATGTCCAGTATGGAACGCAACTGACATCGGAACAACGTCAAGAACTCTGCGATGTGGTGAAGAATTACCAGCACGTCTTCACCAATCTCCCTGGATGCTGTCAGTTGGGTGAACATCGCATCGACCTGACGACAGAAGTACCAGTTCGTCAACGACCATACCCGGTGCCCTACGCTATGCGCGACTCATTGAAGGAGGAGCTTAGCACCATGGGACGGCTGGGCATCATTCGAAGGAGCTCATCAGCTTATGCTTCACCTATTGTTGTCGTCAAGAAGAAGGACGGATCCAACCGAGTCTGCATCGACTACAGGAGGTAAAACAAGATCACAGTATTCGACCCTCATCCGACAGCAGCGCCATCAGAAGTGTTTCAGAGTCTCTCGAGAGGAAAATTATTCTCTCGGATTGACCTGAGCAAGGGATACTGGCAAGTGAAAGTTCGAGAGCAAGACATTCCCAAGACGGCGTTCGTCACCATGGGCGAGCACTATGAATTCATTCGGATGCCTTTTGGGATGATGAACTCAGGAGCCACGCTGAACAGGATCGTAAAGCCATTGATCCGTGGAATGAACAATGTGACAGCATATGTGGACGACCTGCTGATTCATACAGAGACATTCGACGAGCATGTGAAGACTCTCAAGGACTTACTGCAGAGGATGGACCAAGCTGGATTAACTGCAAGACCATCGAAGTGTCTGATTGGAACGTCTGAAGTAGACTTTGTTGGACACTTAGTGGGAGAAGGTATGATTGGCCTGTTAGAAGAGAATGTATGTAAGGTACGAGACGCACCCAGACCCACCACTAAGAAGGAAGTGAAAGCATTCTTACCATTAGTGGGATATTACCATGAATTTATTCCTAACTTTTCAGCGATTGCATCACCATTGTCTGATTTACTTAGAAAAGGTCAGCCCAATATAGTTCAGTGGGATGAAACGCAGGAGAAAGCGTACACCTCTTTGAAGAATGTCATTATCTCCAAACCCGTGTTATGTTTGCCAGATTTTTCCAAAGAGTTTGTATTAGCAACTGATGCATCAGATCGCGGATTAGGCGCTAGTCTTATGCAGGAACACGAGGGAAAGTTGTACCCTGTGGCATATGCTAGTCGTAAGCTATTGCCTCGTGAGACAAAATATTCGGTCTCAGAGCGCGAATGTTTAGCTATTGTTTTGGCTGTAAAAAAGTTTATTTTGTATTTGTATGGAAAGGAGTTTGTGCTCCAAACTGACCATCGGTCATTAGAGTTTTTGAACTCTGCCAAGTTTGACAGTCCAAAGTTATTACGATGGAGTTTATTTTTACAGTCTTATCGATTCAGGATTCACTACGTAAAAGGCAGAGAAAATGTCTGTGCCGATTTCCTGAGCAGGGTATTTTAAAGTAGTACACTATCAGTGAAATGCATTGTAACCCATACTTTTGCCTACTAGATGAATTGCTAGGACGGCAGTATTGTACTGTAATTGGGGACATAGTTCATCTGTAACTGAATATTGAATTGATGGCTGATAGAGAGTCATGATGTGTTAGTCACATTTTGATTTTATGCTATGTCATATTAGTTACCAATGGAACTTGGTGTAATTTTTGGAAAATGTAACCCAAATGGGGACTGCGAGCAAGCAGTGTTTGTGTTATGTTGCAATGTTGTAAGTTGTTTTGACCTAATATGATGAAGAAAGACCCTAACCAGTGGTCGGTATGTATTGGTATTTTTGCCATTGTACGTATGAGTTATACATTTTGGAGATAACCATGTTATGTACAACAAGTTATATGCTATGATTCGTGCACGAAGCATTATGTAAACGATGGGCCATCGTTTCACCTTATATGATTTGTAATAATATCATTGACCATTGTTTCACCACAGTGGTGGCGTTGTGTTATTTTGACTAGTAGGCCTACTGACTACTATTGGGAAGCAATGACGGTATTGTATTAGTTATGGTATTAGTGATGCAAAGTACACTGCATTGTATTGTATTTGTGATGACATTCGGGAAGACACTGAAATTGTTAATAATTGTAATAGAATTAGCAACTACCTTTGTGAGATTGGGAGTACTGTAAGATTGTTATTTCAAGATATTGCAGACGCTGAATAATGTTTCGGAGTTGAAAAATATTCAACTTAAATTGGGGAGTTGTGTAGCATCTGCAAGCTATCCCTTGCCCTCCCCCGTTTTCTTGTTACACTGGTGAGCATGTGTTCATTTCTGTTTTCATTTTATTGTTGACGACCGCTAGAGTGTACTGTACTCCGTGACCTGACCTTCTTCTCCTAGTGAGTAGTTTTTTCCTCGCCCGCTTGTTGTCAGGTGTTTTGACTCGTTCAGTAAATATTAGTATGTTCCCGAACATTCGATAACACTGTGGATAAGGATGTTTACGCCAGATTTGGCCTTGAGTGATGTAACCTGATAACGTATTGATGCGTGATTGGTTAGTTTGTGCGAGGGCAAAGGTAACGTTTATTTCGGGAACTTTCTGTAGGAATGTTTATATATATAGACCTGTGTGAGTGGTTGGTGGGGTGAGTAAGTGAGTTTCCTTTTGTGTGGCGTAGATATTTAGTTTCGCTGGCGTCTTCCTAGTAATTTATTGTTCACTATACAGTTATTAAACTTTAGTATTATTTAATCTATCGTCGGATCTCGTGTTTATTTATTTTACAGCTGTAATAGTTTCGTTTTCTAAAGGGTTGTAGTTAGATCAACTAACTCCCCCCTACTATAACGTGCTAGAACAACCTCAGCTGTTACATAGTAGTTAAGGCCTGGCTTGACCCCACACAAAAAGACCACAGGGATAAGATGTGTGGTTGATATTCCCTATGGATGACATAGGATACGGTTTAGAATATCGTCCCCTTGAAATGATAAGGTTCTATCTCCACTTTTTTTGGCTGAACAGAGTTACACACTACACACTACTTCTACAGGTCTTCTCCATCGTGTGCCAAAGTATTAAACAGATTCTTTGCGTAATTTTGTAACAAGAAAAATTATTTGCTCTGTGATCACATGAACCTTCAATCCTCGATTTCTCAAAAGTTGAAGGAAGGAGTCAAACTTTGTCATTCTAAGGGGACAACAGATTAAAGATTAGTTACAATAGACTTTTACATCAGTCCATCTGTCGAAATGTCACATGTAATCACAATGATTGAATGAGCAGCTACAGCCATGATCTTTTGTAGCTTTTCTGTCGGTTAGGTAGTTCTATTCATCATATTTCATTTTTACTACTCATCATGAAATTACTTGTTTCCTCAAGTGTCTCGCTTTGATTTCTCTCTCCCCCCCCCCCCCCTTTTGTTTTTTTAAATCTAAAAATAAGACAATTTAAATTGTTACTTGTGAACACCTGGAATGAACTGACTAGGTATTGTGATGCATTTCATTACCCTAAAACCCATCAAAAGGGAAGGGGAGTAAAGGGTGAGATAGAGATCATTGTGATAACTTATGGTTTGTTTGATTATTGATCCGACGGCAAAAACTGCTGACGAAAAAGACAAGATAATATTATTATCCACGGTAATGCTGTTTGAGTTTACATGATCCAAAAACACACGTCATAAAAATGTCCCCCCCCCCAACATATATGATCACAGCTACAGATTCTCAAGTAACAGCGCAGTTTGCTTTGCCAGTCTGCCGCGGCAACCACCATACATTAAGCGTTTGGTCACAGATGTGCTCAGATGGATATCACAAAGCACACATATTATTTTGCCTTTTGTTATTCAAAATCACTCGTTTAGAAATAATCGAACGTTATTCGATGCTCTCAGCTCAACATTCTAAGGGATATTTTCTCGCGTGTTCACATGTTTGTGTCAAGATTAAGTTTTACTTTGACAGTTTCAAGGACAACAGGAAACATTCGTTGATCCTGGTAGGTCAAATTCTCTTCATTATTTTGTTATTTAATTCTATCTTGGACTGAAATCTCTCTGCAAAAAAATCGAATCTTAAAAGAACGTATCTGTCCAAGTGAGCTCGAGCTTTAATTGACAAGGAACAAACAAACTCGCGTGTGATTACGAAATCCCTCTTCTTAGTATTCCTTTCTTCTTTCTTTTCCTCTTCAATTTTCTATTTCCAGTCCATCATTCCGTTATCTCTGACCTGTTTCATAAATTATATTGATAAAAAATTGGTACTGTCTCCGGCTGGTGTTTATACATTGCTTAAATGCATTTTATGAATTTCTTTCATTTATTATTTTCTTTCCACCCTAGATCGCCTTGCGCCTTATGACAATATGAGACTTGAATGTATTTCTTTCTTTCCATTTCTAACAGGAAATCTAACATTGCCTCATCTACATTTCATATTACATGACTTAAAGGGCGAACAGAATTTATCAACATCTCGGGTAAACAGTGTATTGCTCCCAATGCGTTGTGTACTCCCATCTGCTCACCTTTCACTCTGATACAGTTGACAGCTCTATTATCGCGTCTTCATCTCCAATATTACTCGTTATCAATAGGCCTACGCCATCGTGACAATGAAGCGAAAAGGACTCTCTCCTCTCCCTCCCCCCAAATCTCCTTTTGAGAAATGGTATGTTTACTCCAACTGTGTCGCGAACACAGATTTTTTTAAAGAACGCAGAAGGCCGGAGAGATTAAGGTCAGCACGTGGATCTACATAATTATATATTTTAGTAAACAAACAGTTGAAATCGATCCCTGAAATTAATGTTAAAACTATATCTGTAGCGCTCCTTGGGTTTTCCTATAATTAACACATTGGCAGTGTAACAGCTGAGGTTGTTCTAGCACGTTATAGTAGGGGGGAGTTAGTTGATCTAACTACAACCCTTTAGAAAACGAAACTATTACAGCTGTAAAATAAATAAACACGAGATCCGACGATAGATTAAATACTAAAGTTTAATAACTGTATAGTGAACAATAAATTACTAGGAAGACGCCAGCGAAACTAAATATCTACGCCACACAAAAGGAAACTCACTTACTCACCCCACCAACCACTCACACAGGTCTATATATATAAACATTCCTACAGAAAGTTCCCGAAATAAACGTTACCTTTGCCCTCGCACAAACTAACCAATCACGCATCAATACGTCATCAGGTTACATCACTCAAGGCCAAATCTGGCGTAAACATCCTTATCCACAGTGTTATCGAATGTTCGGGAACATACTAATATTTACTGAACGAGTCAAAACACCTGACAACAAGCGGGCGAGGAAAAAACTACTCACTAGGAGAAGAAGGTCAGGTCACGGAGTACAGTACACTCTAGCGGTCGTCAACAATAAAATGAAAACAGAAATGAACACACGCTCACCAGTGTAACAAGAAAACGGGGGAGGGCAAGGGATAGCTTCCAGATGCTACACAACTCCCCAATTTAAGTTGAATATTTTTCAACTCCAAAACATTATTCAGCGTCTGCAATATCTTGAAATAACAATCTTACAGTACTCCCAATCTCACAAAGGTAGTTGCTAATTCTATTACAATTAATAACAATTTCAGTGTCTTCCCGAATGTCATCACAAATACAATTCAATGCAGTGTACTTTGTATCACTAATACCATAACTAACACAATACCGTCATTGCTTCCCAATAGTAAACATTAGGCCTACTAGTCAAAATAACACAACGCCACCACTGTGGTGAAACAATGGTCAATGATATTATTACAAATCATATAAGGTGAAACGATGGCCCATCGTTTACATAATGCTTCGTGCACGAATCATAGCATATAACTTGTTGTACATAACATGGTTATCTCCAAAATGTATAACTCATACGTACAATGGCAAAAATACCAATACATACCGACCACTGGTTAGGGTCTTTCTTCATCATATTAGGTCAAAACAAGTTACAACAATGCAATATAACAAACACTGCTTGCTCGTAGTCCCCATTTGGGTTACAATTTCCAAAAATTACACCAAGTTCCATTGGTAACTAATATGACATAGCATAAAATCAAAATGTGACTAACACATCATGACTCTCTATCAGCCATCAATTCAATATTCAGTTACAGATGAACTATGTCCCCAATTACAGTACAATACTGCCGTCCTAGCAATTCATCTAGTAGGCAAAAGTATGGGTTACAATGCATTTCACTGATAGTGTACTACTTTAAAATACCCTGCTCAGGAAATCGGCACAGACATTTTCTCTGCCTTATACGTAGTGAATCCTGAATCGATAAGACTGTAAAAATAAACTCCATCGTAATAACTTTGGACTGTCAAACTTGGCAGAGTTCAAAAACTCTAATGACCGATGGTCAGTTTGGAGCACAAACTCCTTTCCATACAAATACAAAGTAAACTTTTTTACAGCCCAAACAATAGCTAAACATTCGCGCTCTGAGACCGAATATTTTGTCTCACGAGGCATTAGCTTACGACTAGCATATGCCACAGGGTACAACTTTCCCTCGTGTTCCTGCATAAGACTAGCGCCTAATCCGCGATCTGATGCATCAGTTGCTAATACAAACTCTTTGGAAAAATCTGGCAAACATAACACGGGTTTGGAGATAATGACATTCTTCAAAGAGGTGTACGCTTTCTCCTGCGTTTCATCCCACTGAACTATATTGGGCTGACCCTTTCTAAGTAAATCAGACAATGGTGATGCAATCGCTGAAAAGTTAGGAATAAATTCATGGTAATATCCCACTAATGGTAAGAATGCTTTCACTTCCTTCATAGTGGTGGGTCTGGGTGCGTCTCGTACCTTACATACATTCTCTTCTAACAGGCCAATCATACCTTCTCCCACTAAGTGTCCAACAAAGTCTACTTCAGACGTTCCAATCAGACACTTCGATGGTCTTGCAGTTAATCCAGCTTGGTCCATCCTCTGCAGTAAGTCCTTGAGAGTCTTCACATGCTCGTCGAATGTCTCTGTATGAATCAGCAGGTCGTCCACATATGCTGTCACATTGTTCATTCCACGGATCAATGGCTTTACGATCCTGTTCAGCGTGGCTCCTGACTTCATCATCCCAAAAGGCATCCGAATGAATTCATAGTGCTCGCCCATGGTGACGAACGCCGTCTTGGGAATGTCTTGCTCTCGAACTTTCACTTGCCAGTATCCCTTGCTCAGGTCAATCCGAGAGAATAATTTTCCTCTCGAGAGACTCTGAAACACTTCTGATGGCGCTGCTGTCGGATGAGGGTCGAATACTGTGATCTTGTTTAACCTCCTGTAGTCGATGCAGACCCGGTTGGATCCGTCCTTCTTCTTGACAACAACAACAGGTGAAGCATAAGCTGATGAGCTCCTTCGAATGATGCCCAGCCGTCCCATGGTGCTAAGCTCCTCCTTCAATGAGTCGCGCATAGCGTAGGGCACCGGGTATGGTCGTTGACGAACTGGTACTTCTGTCGTCAGGTCGATGCGATGTTCACCCAACTGACAGCATCCAGGGAGATTGGTGAAGACGTGCTGGTAATTCTTCACCACATCGCAGAGTTCTTGACGTTGTTCCGATGTCAGTTGCGTTCCATACTGGACATCTCTGTAGCCTTCATTCTGGTCCCAGCTTCCTAGGTCGGCAAGGTCCTCCGTCGTTCCACCGTTGTCGCCTTCCAGGTCGCAATCCTCGATAACTGTCATGCCAGCTGACTCCACGGGTTGACTCTTGTCCATTAGGTCATCCTCTGCCAGTACAATCTCAGCACCATCACCGCCGCCGTCCTTTATGGCGTTGACATGTCCAGGCGTGGTATCTCTCCTACTGTTGTCCATCCCACACATCTCGGTCACAATAGGTCTCGGTTCCATCGCCACTGCTGCTGCTTTTGACGTCCTTGGAATGTATCTCTTGAGGAGGTTGGCGTGCAAGGTCTTTTCTTTTGCACCCATCTTGATTCTATAGTCGTTAACACCGACAACTGAGACTACCTTATATGGTCCCTTCCATTGGACTAGGAGCTTGTTAGTGTTCGTCGGCAGTAGCACCAACACTTCATCTCCGGGGCGGAACTTCCTCTCTCGCGCTTTCCGGTCGTAGTAGGTCTTCTGTCTACCTTGAGCCTTGGAGAGTTCTTCCGTCGCTAACTTCCATGTGTCCTCCAGCCTCTCACGTAGTTCCATGACGTACTGGTAACTGGTCTTCGTTTCCGGCTCCTCTACATCCTTGGTCCA
Source organism: Onchidella celtica (assembly GCA_963931925.1). Classification (NCBI taxonomy): domain Eukaryota; kingdom Metazoa; phylum Mollusca; class Gastropoda; order Systellommatophora; family Onchidiidae; genus Onchidella; species Onchidella celtica. Next base: position 48,324,946 of record OZ007572.1, on the reverse strand, counting down.
TAGTTGTCGTAAAATATGCATTGGTCCTCTCACAGTTCTCCCATACAGCAACTCGAATGGGGCAAACTTGGTCGACTCTTAAGGAACTTCACGATATGTGAAGAGCAGCGGGTTGATGTATCTGTGCCACTGCTTGGGTTGCTCTGCGCACAATCGCCTTAAGGTCTTCTTCAGTGTGCCGTTAAATCGCTCCACCAACCCGTTGCACATAGGGTGGTAGACTGTAGTGGTCGACTGTCGAATTCCCAGTAGTCTATTCGTTTCCTTCATGACATCTGACATAAACTGGGTCCCTTGGTCCGACAAGATCTCTTCGGGCACACCCAAACGGCTGTAGATGTTCACTAAGGCTCCTGCTACCGTTTCTGCGTCGATCTTCTTCAAGGGTGTGGCTTCGGGGTAACGAGTAGCGTAGTCTATGTACACCAGGATATACCGATGTCCACCTTCACTTGGGGGATCGATAGGTCCTACTAAGTCCACGGCCACTCTCCTAAACGGTACGTCCACTACTGGCATACTCTGCAGGTGCGCCTTTGGGGTCGCTCCTTTGTTCACCGTCCTCTGGCATATGTCGCATGAGCGGCAGTATCTCGCGACGTCACCTTCAATTCCAGGCCAATAAAAATTGCTCATAACTCTGTCTTTGGTTTTCTTCACGCCGAGGTGTCCTCCGACGATCGAGTCGTGGGCTACACTCAGTACATACTCTCTCAGTTTCTCGGGTAGTACCACTTGCCTTATAACCGTCGCCTGTCTCAGGTCCTTGTAGATCCGGTACAGTACTCCTCCATGTTTCTCAAAATGAACAGATTTATTGCCTCTATTAGTTGGGATCTTCTTCTGATCTAACTTCCTAATGACTTCGTCTTCTTCTTGGAGTCGGATAAGTTCCTCTCTATCCACTCCCGCGTGCCGTTCTGCCCTCGGCACCTTCAGCGACGTAGACCGGTCCTTCCTCTTCTCCTGGGCCCTCGTGGTCACCGCTCCTACCATCACCTCAGTATCAGGGTCGTACGGGTCCTTCGCTCCGTCCACGTTCCCGACTACTAGGTCGCAGATGGTCTCCGGGAGACACAGCGCCGTCACTCTGCCCGTCAGGTAAGGCGTCTTCACGTCGATAACGGCTTCCTCCGCCGCTAGCAAGGAGTTATCGATCCTCGCGATAAGTTTCTTCCCACCGGTGAGCTGTCCGTCGTCCACCAGTGCTCGCCGCACCACTACACCTTCACAGCCGGTATCTCTTAGGACATCTACCGCTCGATTCCCAATCAAGCCCTTCATCACTGGTAACTTCAGTTTCTCCACGGTCCTTCCGTCACTGCATCCTCCGCACGTAACAGGCACCGCTAACTGTAGTTTCCCGTCCTTCATTACCGCTTGAACGTTGATGCTGGTGTCAGCCGTCGTCACCTCTTGTCTTGACGACTCGTCCGCCGCTATAACTACGGCCGCCGCCGCCTTGTTCGGCTTGCCTCGTCCCATTTCCTTCTGGGCTGGACACATTCTCCGAACGTGGCCTGGCTTTCCACAAAGGTAACATTTCAACTCACCTTTGTCGTTTAACTTTGCACGACACTCCGTCGCCTTGTGTCCCGGCCTCTGGCACCTATGGCAGACCTGTGGGCTTCTGTCTCCGTTGGGCCTCTGTCGCACTGGCCGGCTCTGCAGTCTGGCGCTCCCGCTGAGCGTCCGGTTCCTCGCTACCAGGTACGCCTCCGCTGAATCTGCGATGTCCTGTAGCGTCTTTGGTTTCCTCTCCCTCACATGGGTTGCAAGGTCTGGTGGGCAGGCATCCATGAATTGCTCTCTGACGAACAGATCTCTCACTCCTTCGTAGGTCTCCTCCGTCTTCGACAGCTTTATCCACCTCTCTAGATAGGTCTTGATCCTGGTCAAAAACATTCCAACATCTTCTCCATCTTCAGGCTTACCTTGTCTGAACATGAGTCTGTATCCGTCCTCTGACAGGTTGTACCTCTTCTGCAACGCTTCCTTGACCTTGTCGTAGTCCTTGGCTCCGTCGATCGGTAGTCTGCAGAAGCACTCCAAAGCTCTCCCGGTCAGCAGGGCAGACAGTGATGTCGTCCAGGTGGATCTGGGCCATTCAGCTGTCTCAGCAAACCTCTCAAACCGCAGCAACCAGCTATCCAGATCGTCCTTCTTGTCCTGAAATGCAGGTAGCTTGGGTCTCTTAGAACTGGCGTGGTCGTCGGTCTTCTGCGCTGAGTCGTTGCCTCCACGTTGCTGGCGGATCTTCTCCATCTCCAACTCGTGGTTCATCTCCTTCTCCCGAGCCTGTCGTTCAGCTTCCTTCTCCCGAGCCTGTCGTTCAGCCTCCTTCTCCCGAGCCTGTCGTTCAGCCTCCTTCTCCTGTCGTTGAGCCTCCAGCTGTCTTTCTCTTTCCAGGCCTTCACGGAGGTAGTCCCGTCTCTCCTGCCCAGTGAGTTCCATAGCGTCCGCTTCCTGGCTAAGCCTTCCAATAACCTCCGACATGTTGTAGATAGCTTGTCGATGATATTCTACAATAAACTATGTAAATAAATCTAGTAATTTTGATCTGGTCCGCTCGAATACGGTCGGATCCCGGACGAGCCCCCAATATGTAACAGCTGAGGTTGTTCTAGCACGTTATAGTAGGGGGGAGTTAGTTGATCTAACTACAACCCTTTAGAAAACGAAACTATTACAGCTGTAAAATAAATAAACACGAGATCCGACGATAGATTAAATAATACTAAAGTTTAATAACTGTATAGTGAACAATAAATTACTAGGAAGACGCCAGCGAAACTAAATATCTACGCCACACAAAAGGAAACTCACTTACTCACCCCACCAACCACTCACACAGGTCTATATATATAAACATTCCTACAGAAAGTTCCCGAAATAAACGTTACCTTTGCCCTCGCACAAACTAACCAATCACGCATCAATACGTCATCAGGTTACATCACTCAAGGCCAAATCTGGCGTAAACATCCTTATCCACAGTGTTATCGAATGTTCGGGAACATACTAATATTTACTGAACGAGTCAAAACACCTGACAACAAGCGGGCGAGGAAAAAACTACTCACTAGGAGAAGAAGGTCAGGTCACGGAGTACAGTACACTCTAGCGGTCGTCAACAATAAAATGAAAACAGAAATGAACACATGCTCACCAGTGTAACAAGAAAACGGGGGAGGGCAAGGGATAGCTTGCAGATGCTACAGGCAGTAAGAAATACTTCGCCACTGTTCCCTAAGTCTGTAGTGGAAGCCAAGGGCTCGAAAAATAGATTTTTATGTGACTACATTCAAAGTAAAATCGAATGCTCTTGGTTGTAGACTCTCTAAAGCTGAAAAACAATCGAATAGCACAGTTTCAAAAAGTCATTGTCACTAAATCAGTTGCTAAAAACTGTTTTTTGGCTTCTCCTGAAAAGCAGTCAAAAGCTATTTCTACAGTTTTAGGGGACTGGCGATTTGTGAAGTTCTGAAACAAAAAACAATGCATGAGACAAATGAGCGGATTAAAAAAAAAAAATGGCGAGCAACCTGGAGTGGAAGAGCATCAATGACTGCCGTCGGTTTTGGAAAACTGCCAGCTGAGGAACTGCCCAGCATGCAGAACAAAAGTTCCATCGTTCCGAAAAAAAAAAAAAAATCCAGAAAAAAAAAAATTATCCAGGCTTGCCAAAGGCCACTCTCCAGCGTCCATTGGTATTAATTATTATTATTAATGTAAAGAAAGTTCTAGGGTACTCTATTTCAGTGTTTGCCGAGAGCCATGCCCTCCTTTCTCAGATTACGTAAAGAAATAACAAGACAGGAATGAGATGTGGATAATCATGGAAAGCTCGGAGGAAAAAAAATGCCAGCTGTGTTTTATTACCCTACAAAGCTTCTTTTTCTCTTTTCGTTTTCTCCGTTACTCTTTCCTCTACTTTTGTTTTTGTTTTTGTTCTCCCCCAATATCTAGCAGTTGATTTCTTTTTCAACACCGACGTTCATGTAGCCCTCCCCCAGCACCCTTTCCTGTTTTCTGCAGCTCATCGTTTTCTTTTCATTTCCTTTTGCTTCTCTTAATTTTCGATCCCTTTCTTCCCCCTTCACCACATGGAAATTGTCTATTCCGAGAGATTACAAATATAGCTCAATGAGCACAGAAGAGAAAAAAAAAAAGAAAACTATATCTAGCTTTTTATAAAACTAAGCCGCTTAAAGCGTGATGACTTTCAACAACATTGAAAAAAGATAACATGAAATGTGAATCTTTGATCCACCATGTTAAGGAAAGCTTACAATTGTGTGTTTTAAGCCCACCTCTAAACGTGGTAATACTGGACTGGTTTCAACGCTTCATGCTTTTAAGATTAGTGCGAAACTGAACCCTTTCATCAAACTAAAGCCCTGTTCACATGTAGACGTGTTTTGTACGCGCCTGCTTTGAAAGCGCGTCTTTTACACGCGAGTGTTTTGAAAATACGCGCAGATTACTGTTCACATGGATCGTGTTTTGTAGGCAGTTTTTATAGACGGTGTTTTTGCCACTGTGTTGTACTTCAGTGCACAACTTGCCTGCTAACAGCAATAGTAATGTTTTGAATATATTGAATAAACCATACACACATGTCATGGAATCCTTCCCCATCTATCGAGAGATTTTTTTCCAGGTGTTTTGCCTGAGCAACATGTCTTTATGTTGTGGAATACTGCTGTCATACAAGCACGGGTTGCTCCATACTAGTTCTATAAGTTTCTCATAAACTTGCACAGAGTACTTCATTTTGTGGATACACGAACTAGACCTAGATGCAAGATCGTCCCGATGCACAATGTACCCGGTATTTGTGGTATTTAAACTCATTGTGCATCAACACAAGCTTGCATCTAATTATTTTAATGGTATGTAAACGGGCCTACGGTCGGAGAGAGTGAACAGCGAGAAGACACAGGACACCAGCAACGTGTGTCGCCTTTTCTTCCCTTCCCTCTGTTCTAGAAAAAAAAAATCTTCAAATAAATATTTCAGTTATCACGCAATAAAAAGGCGCGCTTACGCGTAGACTTTGCATACTTTGATGCGCTGATTTCGAAAATGCTATTGTTTTTCCGATTTAATAAAGATTTGAAGATTTCAAAAAATACATTTTAAATGCAAGTTCAACAAGACCAAAGTTCAACGACGCGCCGTGATGGCTCGGGTGACACTCCCCTTCTACCGTTACAAAAACAGCGCCGAGAAGCAGAGAAAAATCGCCTCGGGTAGCGTATTTTCAAAACACTGCAAACAGCTAGCGGGTTTCCGGCGCGTGTTTCAGCTTGCACGTGAACAGCAACAAACATTAAATACATGGGCGTATTTTTGCAAAAGACGCGCGTACATTTACTGCGCTGAAAACAGCTTACATGTGAACAGGGCTTAAAAGGGTGCTTACAGAGAGAACTCTTGACACTTGAGAAAGCTCGCGCTTGAAAGTAAGCGCCTGTTAAAAAGCGCTTGTTGAATATTGAGGGGCACACAGATAACGCTTGCCGCGAGCGCTTGCTTTGGGCGCCATCTGAAAATGAGAGTTGATTTGGCGCCATAACGGCTTCGTCTGGCGACGAATTATTATTTGCTGGACAATGTTTTACCTAAACTTATCCTTGGAAAACGAAAGAGAATAGCTGTTCATGAAATTTATCAGAAACGAAGCGAAGAAGGTGAATATCATCACTCGTTTCCTCGATTGAAAAACCATCCCAATCGATTTCTTTCATACATGAGAATGAGTCTGGACCCATTTTATTACATCTTGGGAAAAATAGAACCTAAAATAATTAAGACCTGGTGCAATTGGCATCAACCCATAATGGCAGAGGAACGCCTTGTCATCACGCTAGTCAAGCTTCACTTTCAGTTTTTAAAAAATGTCCTTATGCAGACACCGTGTTATCAAGTAATGAAGTTTTTTTTTTCTTTTTATTCTTCATTCTTAGCACAGCTGTGAAGAGCGATTCGACATGCATTTGTTGAGGTTATAATAAACTACTGTGCGCAACACCCTAGGCCTGACTCCTCTGCAGACAACATAGCTTAACCCCTTCAATAAACTAATGTATACATAATTTAAAAAAAAAAAAAAAGGCCTAACTTCTCTGCAGACAACACATCCTAGCCGCTTTAAACGTGAGAAAGAATTAACAAATAATTCTTTACGCTTTACGAGCGTCGCGACATAGAGCAAGCGCTATAGAACAAGCTTTGTCTCTGAATGGTACTAGAGAAAAATGAGAAACATTACAAGCGCTTGTCTACACGTGCTCGCTTTCTCAAGCGTCAAGCGTTCTCTCTGTAAGCAGCCTAAGGGGACATTCATAAACATAACGTGAAGTTTTCAGGATTTATGGCCAAAAGGTGTCATGAACAAATTAGAGAACTAAGTACATGGAACTGATGCAGCTATCGATGCGATATCTCTCTATATAGAGAACCTTATAGCCATAGTTTATGAAATAGGGAATCTAAAAGCGACAGTTCATGAAACTGAAATGGTATATTGGACAAGAGCACTTACAGTTAGTTAAGCTGTGTCTTTATAGTCCTGCTACGTGAGATCATGTCTAGCAGAGGATCATACCGTGCTCCACTCTTCCATTATTGTTTCCAGTGCATGGTTATCTTCAACTACTTCTAGACCTGCTGTTCACTGGCAATTTACGACTTGTTTTTCAAACAGTCTATAACAGAGTTCAAATTAATCCCCTTTTCACCCTTGCATAGTTGGAAATTGTTAAGGTTCACTTACATACATTCAAAGCGGATAACGATTTTTGTTCTATGCGGAACTTCATTTTACTGTAGCATCGAGAGACAACAAACCAACAGATCCTGAGCAATATTTTTCATGAGCATTTTTATTTAAAGCTCTTTTCCTAGGAGACTTGACTTATTGTGTAAATGATTATCAGAATTATTCAAGTATGCACATGACGCGTGTTAAGCGTATCAAGTTTTTTGCCATGCAGGCACTAATTAAAATAGTTGTCGCCACGACATCCCCAAACTCGTCCACTGCAAATCCCTCGCAACATAATTCTCGTGTGTCGTAATATCTTGTCACTTTTCTGATAATGGAGTAACTACGTAATTGATTTGTGAGTTATCTGATAGCCCTCATTATAGCACAATATGAGTACCCACTTTTCGAAAGCTCTCAAAACTTGACTGAAGTAGGTTCAAGTACATTGTTTTATGGCCATTTGACACTAGATGAAAGGTATCGGACGCTGCTGTAGAAGTCGTAAATGTCACGAGTGGAGTGAGTGCAATTAAGGGGATTGCTACAGAGCGGGTGTAGAGTAAGAAGGGCTCACGGTGGACAAGTAAGTTAAGCGTGCTGTTGTGAGTAGTGGGAGGGTCTGAATGAGGCGAAAGCGCTGTATTACTATCACTGCAAGTTAGAAGGTCCTACGGAACGGACCTGTGGATAAGAGCCCATCGGGCAGACATAAGGGAAGCAGTCGAGAGACCAGTGAGAGAGTTCCAGTAATGACTGGTACGTAGAACGTTGATTGATTATTATGATTGATGTATTATATTATATTCGTCTATTACCATGATGTAAATAAGTATATGTGAGGAATGTGGAAGTCCTTGATATTGGATATAGCAATGTGCGCCATGAGCGATAGATGAAAGTGAGTTCATGGATTTGTAGCGCGAGTGAGTAGTGTGTACTCCGATGGAGGTGTGTTACCGTAAGATGTGTGGTGAGTGAAAGGTGAACTAGTGTGTGTACGCTTCATGGATTGTAAGGAGAGGTGGAGTGAATAGAAATGGTAGGGTATTATACCAATGTAATGTTATTCTTGTAGGTGTCGAGGACGGGCCGCAGAGCCACCTCGATGAGCATACGGGATAGGCCAGCATAGGGCCGGAGGCCACACATAGGCCAGAAGTGAGGCTGTCAGTGCAGGACAGTAGAGGCACATAAAGTCGTGGCAGTCAGGCCACGGACAGGGACGTAGATATGAGCGTGAATGTGATACTGTACTATTGCCATGTTGAGGGGCTAGTGAACTAATAATGTACTGGTGAAATGATAATGTCTATTGAAATGATAATGTGTTATTGCCCTGCTGAGGTGCTAGGGGAGTGCTAAGGGGTATGACAATAGGAAGGTGATATTGAGAGACTGCGGTGCCAGTGAATTACTAATGTGCTATTAAGACCCTGAGGGGAGAGGCTGAGGCCGAAGTGCCTTTAGGAGTAACTACCGGGTTGTGGATCCGAGGGAGAGTGTGTGTGAGAATAAGGCCGTTGTACGGCAGTTCATTTCAATAATATAATGTATGTAATTGCGCTATTATCTGTATAATTATGTTTAATAAATGTGTGAGTCTGATGGGTTGTTTTGTTAAGTGTTAAACTTGTTTGTTCGTGATTGTTGTCCTGTCATAAACTATTACATCTCCCAGTCTGGGATTTGTGACAGTAAAGTCACTTGACCGTTACAGCTGTTGCCTGGGGCAGCACGTGGTCAAAGCAGTTCTTGCAGGGGCCAGGAATGCATGTTGAGTGAAAGACTAATTGGTACCATTACCTGGATTTGGCAGTGTGAGAATGTGTGCAACCTGTCTTCTTAAAAGTAGTACAAAAGCATCCCATGAAAACTAAGTTGAAAGTGCCCCTGCATGTGCTTTTAGAAAAATGAAGATTTTAAGTTTTGGCACTTCTAGTTCAGATGTGTTTTATTGGACTACATTTTCTTGCCAAATCCACACAATTAAGACAATTTCGCGGTCACCCCTCCCCTCCTCAACTCCACCCCCCCCCTTATTTTGGCACAAAACACAACAAGATCTTGGCTTTCAAGGGATGAAGTAATTTCACTTTCAGAGTGACTAGTACCGGTACATTGAAGTTCTCAGTACCTCGCAACATTAAATGTAGAAGAGAATCAGCGTCGTCTCTCCTGCCACATGGACTTTACTTCTAGAAGCGTAAATAAATAAAAAAAAACAACAACAACAGTTTGCCAGTACTTGAAAGTACAACTAAACCTTCGAAGAACTACTATTAATTGTAAAAACACTATTTAACAAGCAGAATCTCTCACTGAAACCAAAGGAAGGTTGCTCTATCCGCGATAGTCGGGCTATAGATTAAAAACAAAATGTTTGGGTGGTCACAGCATCGTGAATAAGTTGGATATTGAATGTTTGATTATAGTGGACAGGCTTTTAAAAAAACTTATTTTGAGGCGGATTGAAAAGCGAAACAACGTACCTATCTTTAACCCTATTACTGATACATATACAGCGTACATATCTTTAAACCTATTACTGATACATATACATTTCCCCACTGCTATGGAGTTTCTTAAAGAATTACGGTGGTAAAGTAAAATGGCTGGAACTTTTTGGAATAAAGTTTTAGCCCATAAATAACAATACATTTTTGGAAAAGAAATTGGATGAGGATTGTGAAAAAAAAATATGAACCACCGTAGATGACCGATAAAGTCACTTAATAGCAGTAATGGGGTTAAATATTCTTGGTTTTGGGATCCTTTCAATCCATATCTGCTACTAGCATATTTTTTCATTGTGGTCACCACCAATGGCAGGTCGCCAGTCTCACAAGGATCCAGTGTCAACTACCGAAGGATCATTACCGTCAGCAATGACCACCACTTCAGCCTGTTGCTACGGCCATTAGCTCTTTACTGGGACAACAGCGCTGCCGTGTGCCGTGTTACGGAAAATGACCATTATGTGTGTGCCACTAAAGTTTTACAGCAGACCCCCCTCTCTCCCCCCCCCCCCTCCCCCAAATAAAACAACGTTGGGCCCCTCTTTATTCTTTGCTGATTTTCCATTTTGATATAAAAAATATCAAGAAAGTTAAGATAAAAATCATTATCCCAAAAGGGAAATTCACAGAATGTTTAAGAGCACTTACGTGGTATACACATCTCACGCTTCTACACAAAATCGTAATTCAGTAACAGGTATTCTTACATGAAGCAGTAACATGGCAAGGAATCTTAGGAACTATTCAATTGTAGAAAATGATAACCCAGATATTATTATATGGCCATATCTGGACGTTTTTTCGTTCTTTTTGTTTTGTTTGGAAACTTCTCATATGGCAGCACTGTCATGTCATTCAGTAAAATATTAAAATCAATCTGTATTGGATTGGCATATATGCTCTGTTTTTTTAACATGACTGAGTGGCAGCCCACATGGACCTACTACTCCAGTGTGGAGTCGCTGCTGACCATCCTCCATCCATCCATCCATCCTCTGGGGTCATGTTCACAACTACTGTAAATATATGGCAGGCAGTGTAAACTGAACATTCCAATGGACCGAGCTTTTCGTGGCCGTCAGTGTCGGGCGTTTAATTAATGTCTTACTGGTCAGTTGTGCATGGTCTCGTCTGGCAAAGTCATTACCGAAAGTTTTCGCCGTGAGACATTACTGGAGATAGAGCGCCTCATAAGTTAGGCCTTCTGTGGGAGAGACTTCTAAGTCTGCTCACTGTGAATGGTTAATTTAATTTCCAAATGACCCTTTTAATGAAGCTCACCAGTGACTGGCCCCATGATCCAGCCAAAGGAAAGATTATAACCAACTACAGTAATTACGCTACACATCTTACAAAACAAGTGTGTCACAGTAAGCCCTTTCTTTTTCTTGTTTTCGAGTAGAGCTGTCAAGACACCCCCTTTCCTCGGTTATAATATATATATATATATAAAGACATCTTCAAATTTTACACACTTCTTATACTAAATGACCGTTTTCAAGACATCACTTAAAATTCATCCAAACAATAGAATATTAAGGCAAATTCCCTTTTACGACCGACACTGCTCTAGCAACAATGGATAACCATGTGGGTGATTACTAAATGAATTGCTTAGGCGCACATTGCTGCAGCTTTTCATCTGTTGCGTCCGCGGCCGGTTTTATCTGTTTTGCGGAGGTAAGGAAGGTTGAGGTGGTTACCAGTGCGGAAAAGGATTGGGGGGGGGGTAGGGGGGGGTTGGTTGACCGACACGTTAATTGGTCCAAGACGTCAAGGCTAGTTGGTCTGTATGCCTTAAACGAATCCCCACTTGCCGCGTTCTGTTTGAGTTCATTTTGAATAGATCATTTCGCATCTGTTGAAAAAATTGTTGGAACGTTTCAGAGGAGAATGGTGATGCGTGAGGACTAGGGCAAATACATCGCAATCAGCACGCTCTCATTGTTACGTCATTATTGGATCTCATTAAACCTTTTAGAACAGAATTCAGCCGACCAAACAACTCCATTGGTTTGCACAACTCTTTGTTTGAAATGGCAGGAGCTCTCGGGTTCACCTCTCTCGTGACCTCGGTACCCAGACGCTGTCTGATCCGATTTCACCACAACTGTGAAAAGAACTTAGATAAATTTGAAATTTTCATACAATGCAGATTACTTCGAGATCACTCATTACATAAGATCAAATAGTTACATAATTGAAATAATGCAAAAAATAACAGTGTATTATATATATATATATATTATGACCAGTAATTAAATTTATAGAAGGCACCAATTTCTCATAATTTCTCATGCAGAATTTACAAAAAAAAAACAACAAAAACAAAAAGGTTAATATCTAAATACAAATTAATGTAGCTTATAACCAGATCCTTGTTTTCCTGATTTTTTTTTTTTTTTATAGCTCAGTGACACTGACAACCCGAAATCAGAATAATGCGACCATGTCTTACACAGGTCATTATTAGGTAGGCAGTCAACGCTAACTGTAGTAACATCTGATAAAGGTAAGCACAAAATAATACTCAAACGATTACTAGATCTATACACTGAGCAAGAATGGAAACAAAACACAAAAACCCCCACCAACTCACTGGCACCGTTTTGCTTTTTAACATACGAAACCAGAAAGATGTATTATAATGGTGTATACTGACTTATTTACACTTAAATTTAAACATTGCAAAAAAGTCATCACCTTCCCGTGGAATGATTCTATCATGGTTCAAGATAACTAGTCATGTGCCAGAAAGGCTCTCCTGCACCCTTAACAGCGTCAACCACATGGTTCATAATATATACCCTCATAGTCCGTTTTCCCCCATTAAAGATTCCTCTATTAGTATTAGCGAATTCTCTCTCCTTTCCCTCTCCTTTCAGCCAACTCTTTTTTCTTTCACCATCCAAACTCTTATTCTTCGTCCTGGCCTCATCGCTAAAGTTGTAGCTGTATCAGGTTCTGGTCTTTTTTTTTTCTTTCCGAATCAATATCATCCTGAACGCAATTTCATACACATGTTCACAAACCTTCACGAATGATTATTAAACATTCACACATGTGCATAAATTAGTTCACACACATGGCGTGCATCACCCGCAAGCGCTTTCAGCCAGGCACATACGCGTATGCACGCAAAAATAGTATCAAACAGGTTCTTTACTCTCAAGAAATGACATTTAGCCATAGAGTGTCTTAAGAGAAGTTTGTCATGAGTGACATCAAATACGTGCATGCACGTTATATCTATATAAACAGGCCAATACTTCAACACTTATTCACACCCCACTCACAGGATCACTCATGCTACCGCCTTTTGACGTTCACACCTTCGCACATTACCACCATCCAGCATGCGAGACAGCTACAGGACAATGGCAACGGGAGACAAAATGATACGGCAATGACAATATTTCACAACCAGCACAACACCTGCAAACAACAAGAACACACAAATCAGTTTACTGCTGTTTCAGAATTGCTCTCTCACCAGTCGCACTCCGCACACAGACGGGGTATATGATAATGCGAATTTTGTCGCATCAAATTGTGCGGGTAAGAGACGCATTTGCGCATTCATCATTCAATATTCGTGTCCTTTTCACATAATATCACAATGAACTCTTCCCTCTCATCGTTCATCTTTTTCATCATCACCATCTTTCGTGCCATTGATCTTTTCCTTCTGGCTGCTCTCCTTAATTTACTTTCAGACCTCCTTTTTCTCTTTACTGTCAAACATCCAGAACGCGAACGGACTTGTAACACACAAAAATTGTTCCTGCGCATGTACATTGAAAACCAAGGTTTTACTTCGGGGAACCAAGTTTTTAGTTTCTATCAGAGTAAAAAGAAAATCCTTTTGTTTTTTATCTTGTTCTGCTTCCTGTTCCTCATCGATGCATGAAAAATCTTATGTTCTAATTTGAAACAAAATTCTGGTCAGTACTGGCCAGGGGATCCACTAAAAATCTGTAAATTTATACAGACGCACAGCCGTCTTGACTATGCCAACTCCTACGACCCCATTCCTTCACACAACTGTTCCACTAGTCCACCCCGCCCAGTGCAGACCGACCGGCCATTTATAGTCATGCTCAAGAATACAAGGCTTAAAAGAAACACCCCTTGTAGAAATTGCGAATTGCGCTTTCATTGACCTGGAGTTTGAGTTTGAGTTTAATGGTGTGTCACAATAAAGGCCTCTTTGCGGCTTTCTCGTTTTTTTCAGTATCTTATTATAGGTTAGTTTTCAGCTTTTAGATCCTTATGTGTATACAAGATCAAAATAAAAGTGAAATTAAAAATCGTACGGGAAAAGGCCAGCACTTTCACGTATGTCTTTAATCTAAATTTTGTATATTATATATAAAAATCAGTTAAGACCTGCGTATTGTCGTGGTGGAACAACGACGGTGTAAGCTCTCAGTTAACTGAGCGAATAGTACATATAACACTGCTCAGTCCAGTATTCCAACTGCCGTGTATTCGTAGTAACCAGAGCGTTATTTGTTGTTACTTCCAGTGACGTGCTGGGTACATTTTATGTGGGTCACTGGTTAGTTACTACATCTTTTAGCACTTAAAGTGTTAATTTGATCAGTTAGAATTATATTAACCTAGTGACAATGAGCGTCATCAATTGCTATGGTAACAAACCAAAGTGTCGGACCAGTTAAACGATGCATTATGTCCCACAAGGGAAGTAATCAAATCCAATATTTTGGGGTCATTGACCGAGTATTGATTGTGTAGAATACAGTTTCCGTCATAATTCATCTCACAGTATCACCAAGAGTCTCACAACATATTAAGAGACGGCTGGAAAGGGGGAGGGAGGGGGGGGGGGAGAAGGGTCCACAAGAACTTTACAACGCGGGAAGTCAAAAAAAAATATTCATTTGATGAGAGGGATGATCACAATTAAACACTAAGTTGCGAGCACACTGCTCTTTGATCACACCTCATAAATTTCATCACATGCGTATTTACTTTGTAGAGATCTGAAGAAATGATACTGTGTCAAAATGTGCCTAAAATTTTTTTTTATTATTTCTGTCATGTCAGTTACGTTCTGTATCATTTTCTATCGGTTACTCTGGGAGCGATCGGGCTGTATGTCACGACCTCAGTTGTTTGTCCCAACTCCACTTGTTTCGCATAACAGAAATTTGACGCTGGAACGTTTTGCGGCTATAGAATTATGATGAAGAGTTAGAATAAAATCGTAACTGTGCAACAGCTTGATAAGTGCATTTTGACAAGTGTCAAAGTGTGCATTTCTACATACTAAAAGATTTCCAGCTTCCCCAAAATGGAGATAGAACAAACAAGAAATAAAGTCGCTACTTGATAGCTGTGCAAACCACATACACACAATTTTGAGAACCCTCTCTGGAAATGCCACTGAGCATAGACGTTACCCAAAGTTACAGGATCTATCGCCCACTGCATGATCCTCGGACATCACTCACGCTAGAGCTCAGCATGTGCTCTTGGCATGTTCTCTTAGTTTTGATCCGATTTTGTCCGGCTCGAGAGCTGATCAAACTCCCTCATCATCATCACTGCATTAGTTCCCGGCGAAAGCAGCTTATCTGCCACAAGAGTGAGTGTCAATCGCCACTTTTGGGACCAAAACATTCCATTTATTTCCTGACCTGCGGTTTGACCTGTTCAAGGATTCTTAATTTTCGTCCACCATTGAGCCTATCTCGATGTTCCACTGCTATAGTGAGAATGGGCCAAAAGTTAAATTACACTTTAAACAGTTACATATTTCGACTACATAAAGTGTACATAAAAATTGTTAAAATTTGGGAAAAAGAAAAAGTTGTATGTAGCAAAGCCTCGAGTAAGAAATAATACCCAAACGATACAATGAAATGCAAACTAAAACAGAAGACAGAAAATGGCCTATATTTCGACAACAGCCTTTTTCAAGAAAAAAAAAAAGGGAAATCGAACAGATAAAACAACCAAACAAAGGATTTGAATAGGAAATATTATAGCCTTGCTGTGACCCCACAGTTTTTCTGTGATTTTTATACTATTCTATCAAAAATGTATTTCCAACAAAAAGATGGTAAACTTTAAAAATGTTTAAAAATCAAAATGTTCAAAATTTACCATCCTTGCTATAAACAAAGTTGGCATTTCTTTGCAGAATATAATGATGGTGAAAGTAACTTGTTCTGTCCTTTTTTTTTTTTACGTATAGATCTAGTTCAAATAATATAACAAGATCAGCATGAAAGTGACTGCCAGACAATGCGATTTTAGCCTAGTTTTTGTATCAGCATCAACTACACTTTTAATTTTTTAGTGCTGCCTTTTTACATGAAAAAAAGAAAAATGTGAAACCTCATTAACTTGCCTGACACCCCCCCGCCCCCCTGTCAGGGTTAGGATTTGAATTGCCGTGCTGGGTCACGCTTTGTTTATTTCATGTCATCATTGATTTTAGCCAGTGCAAACGTCCTTGAACTATTCCCGTGGACGGTTTGTTTTTGAAACGCTTTTTCTTGGAGATGGAAAGAAAGTGGGGCAAGATGGAACGAATGGATAAATTAACAGTGACGGTGCAGTTTTCGACCCCGTGGTTTGGGTGTACTTTAGCAAGGGAAGACGGGGCGAATAAGGAGTGAATAAATTCGTACATAAAACGTAGAGGGTGGAGAGACTTTGCGAACGCTTTTGATATAGTAATTTAACTTTGTCTGTTACTATTAATAGACTGCGAGCTGAGCTCGAAATGGATGCACCAATCAAATTGGAGCAGTTGGCTGGGGTTGCAGAAGATATAAGCGAAGCCATCTTTAGGTTTATCCACTCCATGCAGGTCCTTCCTCCTGCGAGGGTGTCGGCAAGATTCAGCCTGAGAGAATCATGAGACTGTTAAAGACATGTCTATGTCCTTGATAGACAATGGAAATTACCCACAGCTATTTTCTCCAGTTCCCTGATATCGTTTCAGGGAACCAATCGTAAGTTTTGAGACAGTGCGTCGACGATGACGTGAATCTGACCCTACTTTTCCAGTAGAAGTGCTACCAAAGGATGCAAGATTATAATGTCTTTACTTGCAATTAAGATCTAGACTGAGTGACTGATATACACATTTGTAAATTGTAATTTGATGTGTCTGGATGAGGCTGGGGATTGCCAGCCCATCCTAGAGCAGATCTAGATCTATATTAACTACGTCAGTGTGTCTTGACGGTTTGATCCTTTATAAGCTATTACTGAGTTAATATTGTCGTCTGAGACATAAGAATATTATTGGTGAGATAGTAGGCAGATTATATTTCTGAAGATAAATAATTACTAAGTAAACTGTGAATGAGTCAGAATGATATGGATTTTCTAATCTTTTAAGAATCTAGAGGAGACTTCTAGTTATGTATTATAGTATTTTCATTTGATGCTGCTGATGTTGTCTTTTTAATATGTAAGATAGACGAAATTGTTAGGAATCTTAAGTAATAAATTTGTGGCCCTACAAGGTCCTTGATATAACTTACTCGAAATTGTTATTAGTGTATGTGGCATGGTATGGCAGAGTAATTTAGTAAAACCTCTCGATATTTATTAAATGCAGTCGAACACCTAAATTCCATAATTTAATATACCCCAAATCATAACACCCCCCCCCCCCCACAAACAAAAGCAAACAAAATACAAACTTTCGTTAACCTTATTTTGAAGACGGAGAAAATATTGCAGGGATGCGATTTTTATCATCACAAATACTGTTTTCCATTTTCAGCTTTTCTAAAACTTAGGTAGCGCAGAATGAAAACCACGGAGCCGAGTTTTCCTTTTCAACCTTTCTGCCTACGTTCACGCTAAACCCGGCAAATTGCCGTCAGCCAGTTGCCGTCGGCAACTTGCCGCCACCAGTGTTCACGGTAGAGCCCGAAGTTGCTGTCGGGCGATTTGCTGCCACACTACTTTGTAAACAAAGATGGCGCTTTCCAGGCGGAAGAGACGCATATTGCTGTGGTGGATTTTACAAAACAGATTATTGAAACGGAATTCTCGCAAATATGGTGTTCACCCAATTCACCGCAATCGCAGAGTGCATGGAGAATACCATCATTTGATTCCGCAAGTGATGAACGATACCCAGAAATGTGTAGAATACATACGGATGCGACCAGAGACGTTTCAAGATCTGCTTAACCAATGCCGTGAAGATTTGACAAAGCAGTCTACAAATTTTCAAATGCCTATTTCGCCAGCGGAGCGCTTGATTGTAACACTGAGGTAAGTATTTAGCTGTATATAACAGTTACATGAATGAGAGAAAGAAGTGGGGGAGAGGGTGGCGAGAGAGAGAGAGAAAGAGAGAGAGATAGAGAAAGAGAGAGAGAGAGAGAGGGAGGGAGGGAGGGAGGGGTGGAAGAGAGAGAGAGAAGGGTTATATGTCAATTCAATACATGCATGAACACACACACACACACACGCGCGCGCACGTTCGCACACACACACAGAAAGAGAGAGACAGAAAGAGAAAGAGAGAGAGGGTGCGCAAAGAAATTAATTGATACGTACATGACAAATGTTATTTGTTTCCTTTAATTGCTCAATATTTGAAGATTACATTGAATAGTATTTAGTCTAGCTGACTTGAAATGACTAGAATTGTTATCTAGACTGGAATTGACTAGAATTGTTATTCATTTTCATGATCCACTTTCTGCTACTGATTATTGAATGATGACATGGAGTAGTAATCATCAGTGTATCTAGGATCTTGAAGCTCTGAACCAAAGTGTTGAGCACCCATGTAACGTGAAGCAGACGGCTCTGCTGCTGAATTTTGTGGTTTGCTGGATTGCTTCAGATATTTCAAAAGCAAGCTTTGCCCTTCTATTTTAAATTCCATAACCTGGATGTCATTCAATTTCTTCATGGAAGGAAGCAAACTTTTGAAAAATAGTTCATTCTCGTCCACAGCTTCTGGTTCCTTTAGGGCTTTAAGAACTTCCATGTTGAAGTCTGTGTTGCAGTCTCCCTTCCTTTTCCTCTGCTGCTAACCGTCTTGAAGGTTTTCTGTGGTAGGGGCATGACTTGGCTGGGATTTGATGTCCTGGGAGTCCTGGGAGTCCACATTGTCTTCCAGCTGCTGATCCTCGTAGTTCAGGTTCCCCCCCCCCCACCCCCCCCCCCCGTTTCGCGGCTGCTGTAGTAGGGGATCAGGAAAGACATGGCATCGAAGAGATACCATTTCTTTTTCTTGCTGGCGGCCTGGCCTGATTTTGTTGTTTTGGCCTCCCTGTATTTCTTTAGAAAGTAGTCCCTCAAAGTCCCCCATTTGTTTCTGCAGGCAGCCACTGAAAAGACAAAACAAAAACACACAAGCCTCAGCTGATAGCAAATAGTGTAAAATGCAGAGAGACTTTTACATTATCTTATTAAAAAAAATATATATATATATATGTGTGTATGTATGTATGTATGTATGTATGTACGTACGTACGTACGTATGTATGTATATATGTATATATATATGTATTTATTATGTATTTATTTATGTATTTATTTATTTTCAGGTTCTTGGCAACAGGCGAGTCCTTCAGGTCACTTTCCTTCCATTTTAGAATGGGTCTTTCGACAGTACAAGGAATCGTCCCAGAAACAATAAACGTGATTTGGGCAAGACTGCACCCCGAACAACTGCCTGTTCCAGATGTGAAAATATGGGAAGAATCGGCGAAAGAGTTTTTCACTGGGTGGAATTTTCCTCAATGTGTCGGTGCAATGGACGGGAAGCATATTCACCCAAAAGCGCCATTTAACTCCGGGTGGATTTCACTCCATTGTTTTGATGGCAATCGTGGATGCGAAAGGGAGATTTCTTGTGGTAGATGTAGGTGCTTACGGAAGCCGCAGCGACGGCGGTATTTTTCAAGAATCACCTTTTGGGAGAATGTTGGCAGAAAACAAACTTCAGCTACCAAAACCTACAAAGATCCCGAACACTGACATTGACCTACCCTTTGTATTTGTGGGCGATGAAGCTTTCCCTCTGCTTGAAAACATTATGAGACCATTCCCAAGACGCAATTTGACATAATTATGAAAAGCGGATTTTCAATTACAGACTTTCACGAGCTCGTAGACAAGTGGAATGCGCTTTTTGGGCTGGCTTCTAGCATGTGGCGTGTTTTGCGGAAGCCAATCGAGGTGCAAGTAGACTTTGCAATTGACATTGTCAAAACTGTCTGTGTACTGCACAACTTTGTTCAAAACAAGGAGCCTGAACGCACACTGCTTCCAGATGTACAGCAGAACAACTTCCAACTGACAGACCTGCCGTCAAGCAATGCAAGAGCAAGCGGTCATGCAACGTCAGTGCGAGATACCTTGATGGCGTATTTCACGTCACCATCTGGGAGTCTGTCTTGGCAGAATGACATGATCTGCAACTAGTGTAACGGAAATGGTGGACTCTAAATATGTGAAATATCAGCCAAACATGACAACCATGGCACAACATCACAAACATGTTATGATTACATTTAACCACTCATCTGACTCATTTGTGGTGATTTCTCACACACACCCACACACTTATTGACTGAGCACAAATGGCAATTTGCTGTTTGTTTTGTTTTTGTTTGTTTTTTTTGTTTGTTTTTTTGTTGTTTTTTTTGCTTCTTTTTTTTGTTGTTGCTTTTTTTTCATAAATTTACTGGGCTAGGGTCTACTACAGCGAAGAGAAACTGGCATGTCATCATTCATTAAAATAAAGTTAAATGTGAACTTACCATCAGTACCGACTTCTTTTGCAATGCCTTCCCATGTAGCGCTGATTATATCTCTGTTATGGTAATTCCGGTCTTCCTTGTCGTAAATTACAGACGTCCTCTGTACAGCCACAATCAGTTAGTCTTCATCCATTTTGCCGCGAATCTGTATAGTGCTTTCCCGCGAATCAAGTGCATTCACTCTGTCGGTATGATGGGAAATTACTTCCCTTGGACCAGCCAGCCGTTTTTTTTGTGTACACGAGGCAAAACAAATTGCCGGCTGACGGCAGCTGACGGCTGCTGGCTGGCAGCGTGAACGTGCATCGCCAGCTTTCATGGCGGGAAAGAAGAAAAGGGCATGACCACAGATTCCAACCAGTTGCCGGCGGCTGCTGACGGCTGCCGCCGGCAACTTGCCGGGTTCAGCGTGAACGTACCCTGGGTAGCCACACAAAGGCCACCGAATTCGGTCACCGAGCCACTAGGCGCTTTAGGTGAGAAGAATTGCATTATTATAAACGGACCGAATCTAGGTGGGCTCTGCGTGCAGTTGTTGAAATTATATAGTACAATTATCCTTCTCACCTAAAGCGCCTAGTGGCTCGGTGACCGAATTCGGTGGCCTTTGTGTGGCTACCCTTAGACGCCCCCAGCCTATCAAATTGTCCCTCGGCATTCTGATCTCTTTGCAGATAATTTTGCAATTTCATTAAGGGGTCTGCCTTCACCTTTTCCCCCATCAGTTCCTTGTGTTTTGTCGATAAACAGGCATGCTTTCAGTCTTGTCAATGGAACGCATAAAAAAATTCCGCACAAATGCCAAAACATCGGGAAAGAACGACTAGTCCTATAGTACCTTGGGGCTGGGACAAATGTTTTGGGGGGTCGGATGGGGGAGGAGGGTGTTTGATAAACATGAAAAGTAAATGAATGATAGTGCGAAGAAAGTATTTTATGAAAAAAGTGCGAAGAAAATAATTTTATGACAAAGAAATGTCTAAACGTCGATGGTTTTCATGCGCCTCCCCTGTTTCCTCCATGAAATTCTTCATTCGTCCCCGTTTTTTCTATGTCTATTTCTCACCGTTTCACCACCAGTTATCAAGTTTATTCTTTTGTCAAAAAAGCCGCTTTTCTTTTCCCTCTTGCAAAGCCCCCATCCCACTGGCTATATGGCCCCCAGGTCAACTCGCACTCAGGACAAAGTCCAACCGAGCAAACTTTAAAACACTCGTATGCGGCATGATGCTCAAGCCTCAATCTGATGTAGCTATAATAATGGGGACATAAAATGCCAATAGAACAAACTTTTCAACTTTTTGTTTTACAATCTAATACCATAATCATATCTTAATTCTTCCTGAAGTTGTGCTTCCATGTGCTAAAGAAAGTAATCACTAAGGCGGACTTCAAATCTGAATTTTCCTCGAAAGAAACCAGTACTAGCCCGGTTTTCCACAAATAAAATGAAACTAAGTGAACCACACGTGGAATTCAGACGTGAACAAGGAACATGAAAGGTGGTTTTGAGTGTTTCCAGGGCTTTTCAGTTCCAAATCCAGAAATTTAATTCATGAGCAGGAATCTCAGCCGTTTTTCTACAATGACATTAAAAGAAAACCACAAATCCTTTGAAAAGGCGATAAATGGCAGAATACCGACCCCCCTCCCCCCCTCCAAAACAAAAGGTGGTCTTTTTTCACAACCAGGAATTGACGATTGAGTAACACCCCCCTCCCCCCCCCCCCCGCCCCCCCCCCCCCAAAATGCGATTTTTACTCATTAAACCGGAATGAATGATTATAACTACTGATGTATTAACCTTTTCTACAGCTAACCTTGAGCCTCAGCTGAAGCAAAGCACAGCTATGTATCTGATTTGGGTTTGACAACGTCTGTGGGAAAATTGGAAACATCTGTGCAAGGTCCACAGAGAAGTCATTTTCTGTGTGTATGACTGCACTCTTCCCAAAACTGCCGACTGCCAAGCGGAGCTCAGCAAAACGGAGTGAGGGCCTTTGTGCAGTTTTTTTTGTCATGAATGGGTCATAATCTCCATACTAGAACCTGTAACACGATTTCTCTTGATGTGCTCATGAATCAGATTAATCCACAACTACGCATATACACGATTCCCTATTTCGACAACCAAGCAGAGCCCAGCTGTACGGAATAAGGACGTGCGTGCTCTTAAAACATTCCGTTGAATCTGTGATTACCTTGGTATATGGTGCAATATAACCACACAACATTGCCTGAAACCTCGACCACCGAGCCACAGCCCAACAGTACCGAGAATCGGTGTTGTGTACCGGTGACCAGTTGGATGGACATCAAGTGGTCTTGTTTATGTCCCAGACTAGCAGCAGCCTCGATAAATAGACCCTGTCCCATTTCCATGCACACTGCCTGCACAACTTTTCTCGAACTTCAGCCACCGACTGGTTGCCGGCGAGGCAAAGTCCCGATGGTTCAGTATATTGAGCAAGACCTAGGTGACATGGCCAACAGTGGCAGATCAGGGCCTATGGGGTTGTACAGTGCTCCGTAACATGACACTGGTATTTATCGCAAGTGATTTACAGGTTATAGGATCCAGAGTATATAATAATTAATATGGCCCTAAGGTGTGGCACCTGAAAGCCAAACGTTGCTTGCACAAATCTCTCTCGAAATACAATATAGAAACCCACTGACGCTCTGATATCTGAAACTGATGCAAGTCATTTGTAAGTGAGTAGTGAAAATAAGTTGTGAACTGATTTCTGCTGGGGGATATTAAACTCAGAGTGACCACAATCTTGTTTTGCATCCAATACAGCTACATGTACATTGCACTATATTAGTGTCCCTCGCCTTTTTTTCTCCTCTAAATTGTTTTCAGAACAAGCTGCCTTACACAAGCTTCTCTTCCACGTTATCAGGGTAACGTCGAGATACAGAGGACACCCCCCCCCCTCGTCCCTCTGATGGTTCTGATTGTAAACACTGCATTACGCCTGGATGCCATTCACTTACCGTCTACCATACTGTCCATCCAATGGTCTCTACAATCTTCTACAAATGTCCGCCCTAGCGTTTGTTTTGTTTGTTAATTAAAAAAAAAAATGTTTATAATTATGTTAATGGAGGGAAGGGAAGACCCCTTTCGGCGCTACGATGCAAAAATCAGAAATAATGAGGCTTGGGTCCCGTCATACAGTATGAGTAAAAAAAAAAAAACGACGTTGGATCAGTGTCGGGTTGGATTTGGACCCGAGCGGAATTCAAGCCTGGGACCTCTCTCATCCGGCTCGGGCGTTCTAACCACTATGCCAGTGTGATGGCATATGCTGAGATCGATAATTCAGGTTACGTACCGAGTCACCTTCTCTTCCCAAATAGGAAGGACTTTCGAATGCAATTCAGGCCCTCAGTCACGCGCACGGACTTCTGAAGAGAAGGGCCAAAAGTTCTTTACTACAATATTTTGGGTCAAAGGTGCCAAATCTGTGGTGAAAAAAGGGGATCATTTCGAACTTTTACCTTGACTTTTAATTTACACAATAGATACGTCATTTAGTTCAAAATAATTGGTGTACACTTTTGTAGAAATACAACTTTATTTTAATGCAATAAGGTAAAGCGCAGTAATTTTGAAATAATTTTCACTGCTTTCTTCATCTACCTTTTTCTCTCTCCCCCCCCCCCCCCCCACCTCCCGCCCGCGCCCCAACCCACAGAAAAAAACAACACGGATGCTTCAAATATTGCAAGTCTTCTCGAAAAATGTCCAAAAAAAAAATAAAAATGTCAGTTTCATGTTTGTGTAGACTTGCCATGTAGATTTCCTGACACTTATGCAAAGAAAAATGTAGTATTCGGGCGCCAGTAAATTTTATTGGGTTTTACTTGCCCCAAGAACTACTATATATAGTAGTCCTTGATTTGCCCTTATTCCTCGCGTAGACTTCGTGTTTATCTGAAGTGGGCACTGCGCCCTCGGATCCATGAAAGAATTTATTTTCTGACGTGGACCCGCAAAGCATCCCGTCTTTCTGAGAGATGCTCAAATTTACAACTTTAATAACTTTTTTGCTCGTTTACAAAACTCTCAAATTCATACAAAACAAACTTTTGAGAACTATACTAATGTGGTAAAATTATACGAAAGTATTTAATTCTATCACAAAACAAAAATGGAAAAGAAGTCGAGGACGCCAACGTGCTTTTAACTGGGGCTCCAGAGGAAAACAGTCAATTAGTGGCATGTTTCATTGGAAATAAAGGGATCAAACTCCTGAAAGGGACAGTGTCCCAGAACTGCTTTTCTGCCTTCCCTTTTTTTTCTTGACGTGCCTTGCCCTTACCTTGGCGTATCCCAAAACTTAATAAATAAATGTAACCACGAAGAACGAAGAACGAAGACAACAAGAAAGAAAGAACAACAACAAGAAAGAAAGAACAACAACAAGAAAGACCGAAGAGAGAGAAAATCAAGAACAGGGGGCCAACAGCACTATGCTGAGGCCCCCGAGAAACAAAAGAACTCATCCCAGGACGCCAACGTGCAACATTCATAGATCCAGCTGTTTTCACGCTGTCTTGCTATTTTGAACTAACACCACTGACCGCCTGGTGAGCTTTGCCTGAGAGAACGTACGGTCGACAACACAACCAACTCATCTCACAACCGTCAAGGCATTATTACGTACTATAATCCATCTGTAAAATGTACTGTACTCACCTTGTGAACAGCATTCTCCCGGTTGTGGAGACATGAAGATAAAATGTGTCAAAATAAATTAACTTCGACTTTAAATGCTGGTTTCACCTTTGGCTGGAGACGATCCTCTCTGCCTGAAGGGTTGCGTGCTTGTGCACAGGTTCGAAGTGCTGTTCGGATTAAAATACCCCAGTACAATCTTGAGACGATCAAGTCTTTTTTCTTTCACTTTTAAATTAGTTTGTACCAAGTAAGATTTCCTGCATTAAATTCACGCTTTTTAGCTACAAATTTGACAGTCCTGAACATTTCTGGTAAATGGGGGACATAACATTCGCTTTTTTGTGTCTGTCTATATTGTTTCTTTCCCTTGTTGATGTTGTTTTGAAAGTTTGCAATGTCATGTCTCTTTCGTACCCGTTGGGGTCATCGATACAGTAGATCGTCATGCTCTATTTTGGCGAATTTTGCGTCCCCTCCCTCCCCCCTTTTTTTTTCTATGTTCGCTTTTCATACTCCTGGCCCCACCGTCCCTCTCCCACTTGTATGAGTTTACACTCAAATGTTGAATGTCCATGACACAGCCTTGATATTCTGAAAGTTTACATGGAATTTTGTAGGAACTATTTGACTGTTTCATTAGAAATATAGCCTTATTGAAATTTGATGTTCGTATAACTGTAGATTTTATGTTTGTGAAAAACTATAAATAAAATTAAACTTCTTAATTCATTACCATATCAGAAAAGAGTACGTAGGCACCATAGACGCCTCCTCGCGCGGCCCCGTAATCCGTATGCTTTTGGCACGCCTGAGGGCAACTCTTTCTCTCTCCAAGGGTACACTCTTTCTCGCTCCATGGGTACGTACTGATGGGTGGCCCCTCTCTCGTTTTTGCTCCATCATGTTTTCTTTTATTAAATTTTATTAACATGAGAAGAAAGACACCCCCCCCCCCCAAAAAAAAAAAAAATTCTATCGGGCCTTGCATAAAACAGTCTTAAACAAGTGCAATCTCAAATATCACTCGAGAAAAGAAGGAAAAGTACCATTGATCGCAGTCCTGTACTAAATACAGTTTCACCTCAATACTGCATGCTCACCTCACCCAAAGGTAATAGATATAGATCTAGATGTAATAAAATCCTAAAAACACTAGTGGGTAAAAACATTTGGGGGGGGGGGGGGGGAATTCTCGTTCTTGCAAATATCTTTTCACGATAAAGTTTCCTTTTTCCTCGTTTGTGCAGATTCAGTCACGAAGTATTTCATGTTCATGGGAAAAATGCTTCATTTCCTTCGAATTGCACGAAAATACTGTTAATTTCTAGACTGTTGTTGCTTGTATGTACGCATCCCAAGCTTGCGCTAGAGGCGCGTACTTACATGTATCTATCCCTAACCCCGTCCTTATTCTCAGTCTTCAATCTTATCTAATCCCTAACCATGCCCCCTTACCCTTTCAACCAAAAACCAGGAGGAAAAAAAATCTGAAAGAATAATTTATTAAGGCTGTTGTTAGGAGTATTTCTGGGGGAGCTCTCTAGCTCTGGAGTCACGGAGGGCTTTAAAATTCGTACTCCTAGCCCCCATAAACTTGGGGGGGGGGGGTGTACGTGCTTGTAACAACATTCATTGATAAATTCTAAGTTTGTCGGATACATAACTTGAAAAAAAAAAAAAACTTGGACGAAATTTTCTCGTGCGACGCGCGCTGTCGATTCATCTCTCAACCGTGGTCTTGTCAGTGTGTTCTTTAACCATTTTACTATAATAATTATGTGTATGATACGGCGATGAGGGACCATCCATAAAATACGCACACTGGGGATTGGGGTGGGGTTGGGTTGTTGACCCGTGTGCAGGAAAAAAAAAAGCCGGGGGGGGGGGGGTGGGCGAGTTCTGCGGAGCGTATGTATGTGTGTACGCCATACGCTTTTCAGTTATAAAATGGTAATGACTTCTTTCACTTTCGTCAGCAATTTAAATTGTTAGATTATAATATAAAAATTCGACTTCTAGTGAAACAGTTTGTGCACACGCTAATTAAAGTTTTAAAGGCAAAAAAAATCAATGCATTATGTGGGACATCATCATTCTAAGTGTCACATGCTCATAGGGGGTGGAAATTGGCGAAACATTAAAAAAAACCACAGAAATTCTGTGGGGTCGCAGCAAGGCTTGAAGGAAAGACAAAACATAGCAAAAAGAGAAGGTTGTATATGGCAAAACCTCGAGTGAGAATTAATACGGAAACGATACAATAAAACGCAGGGAGATTTGTCTTCCTCTTCCCTCGCATTTTGTTATATCGTTTCTCTATTATTCCTTACGCGAGGTTTCGCTGTATACAACCTTTTCTTTTTGCCATATTTTGACTTCGTGGTGGGTGGAGCCAAGTGCTGGTACAGGAAAAGGGTACGGTCATTTGAATATTTTCCCTTCTTCAAACTGGCGGCAGACTGTACCCGATACATGCACTCGGAAATATACAAGGTTTTTTTTTTTTACCACTTGGGTGTATTGCGACCTTGTGTCAGACATGCACGTGCCCCCTGCTACAGGCCTTGTTTGTACTCACTGAATGCCTCACACCAACGCGTCAACCTATGTTCAACCGGTAGGATGTAGCAACCTTTGCTGTGACCCAAATGTTGTCGTGTATTCCATCTGACAGGGGCAGAGGTGTCCAGATCTGGCATTCTTGCAGGCCAAACGTGGCTCTGTTATCACCGTTACATTTTTGTTCAGTTGTGGGTCATAATGTCATGATCTTTGGCCTCAGGGCAATGTCAAAAACAGGGGCCTGGGACACGGGCATGGTAGGGGGGTTGGGAGTGGAAGACAACATAATGATAAGGTACATGACCTTCAAAGAAACCAATGGAGGATGAGAGGGGGCAGAGAGAGAGAGATAGAGAGAGAGAGAGAGTCGCATGAGAGGGACGGAGGGGACGAGGGAAAGACTCAAAGAGACGAATGAGACAGACAGAGGGAGGGAGAGAGAGAAAGTCGAATGAGACAGGCAGAGAGTCGAATGAAACAGAGAGAGGGAGGGAGTGGGGGAGAGAGCAGAGAGACGAATGAGTCAGAGAGGGAAAGAGGGAGAAGAGAGAAAATGTAACAGGCAGAAAGAGAGAGAGAGAACATTATTGGCTCATTGTGTTATCACTCGTCCCGAAATATCTATCTAGCACGGCATTGCACCCGGGAGACAAGTCAGGCTGATCAATGTAGGTAAAATCCTCAGCATGTCACGCAGACAACCAACCCGCATATATCAATACCAGAGACTTTGTTAATACCACAGGGTTTTGTGAATTCTTTTGGCTTGCCAAAATGTAAAATGTTTAGTTCTTCCGTTCATAACTTGAAATTTGGCATTCTAGATTATTGAACCTTTTTCCTTTAAAACCCAAGCCGTTAATATTACATAAAATCATATAAAAAAACAACTTAAAACACTGTTTTTTAGCTCTCTGTCACAGGCGTCCAACATACGTTTTTTACACCTTTACGAAAGCGTTCAGTGTTCTATGATTTCTCTCTTCAATATTAATGCCCAACTACCCTTTTGTTATGTAATTTTTAGACAGTTATCACAGGTAATTGTCAAACTGCCCGTGCCACAGATGGTGAAATCAGCAATTTTCAAAATCTCCCCAACTAGCCGGAAAAAAGTTCTCATGTCTCAAACGAACAGTGAAAAACGGAGTATACAGTTTACAGTGCCCGAAACTTCCATTATCTAAATTATAAACAAAGACTGCAAACTATAATATGCACTACGTCATTAATACACATGTAGAGTTTTCTTTAATTAATGAGGAAAGACATTAATCACTTCAGATGTTGCGAGTTATTCTCCAGTTAGTTAACCTTACACTATACTGAATAGTATCAAGAACGCCTTTGGTTGTATTATGCCTTGGATCAGTTAGGACGTGGGAATAGTATTAAATTCAGTAATCCTGGCTGAGAGGTGCTAAAAAAATACATTAAGTACTTTTTCTATGGCAGTTTACCGTTTCGCTTTAAAGATAATTACTCTGTGTAAACGAAGTTGGATGATCTAAACGCTGCACGGCAACATTTCAAATGTAGAGGTCATCAGGGAGTTGCCAGGCCCAATAATTTTAAATCAATTGTTGCTGTTCTCTGTAAAAAACCTACAATGTGGTATTAGGTGTATGTTGCAATGTATGTTGTTGTATATACCTGACAAGAGTAGATTACCCTAGCGCGGGGCCCAATAGAGAACAATCCGTCCTGGGCACAGATGTAGACAGAGGGGTATAAACATTCAGCCAGACAGCGTAAGCACACCCAAACCCTTAAACAAATGTTCTGTATTCCTCAGTTGGCATACCAGCAATCTCTGGGTGTCATTAAAATTTTGTTCTGGGACATTTTCCGTTGTTTATTTATGTTCACTTTTTAATACAGCCGACCCTGGAGTTCTTGCACGATAACAAGAGAGAACATTTTTCTTTCCTTTAATAAAATTTGCCCGTCTGCAATAACCCAGGACTAAAATGTCCAGGCTTTTGATAACCTGTTCGATATGTTTGTTCCCTTGTTGTATTCATATTGTGAGAACCTTCGTGCCCCCCCCCCCCCCGCCCGTCATCTGTAATTGCATCGTAAAGCAGTTAACAATAACTCACAGTTGGCAGCAGTTACAGAAAGCAAAGAACAGTAACAAACAGTAACTAAAGCATTGTTCCCCCTGACTCCCATGTTGTGTAAACGACAATGTTTATGTGTGTCTGTGTGACCCGCCCGCTTGGCCTGTCAACTAACAAATAAGAGATGCTGGCGAGAGTGACAGCCCTTGTGACCTTTTCAGGTAATTGTTGTCCCAAATAAAATTATAATGGTGCGCTTTTGGGTCATAAAACCGTACTGCAGTAATTTCCTACTTTATTGCCTTATCCGCCATAGATCTGTTTTTATTCCGTATTATTATTATTATTTAATATTGTAATAAGATACAATCATCTGGTTATTATAATCATTTGATATGATCTCTTGACAAAGTAGCCCTCTTCCGCTTTTGGCCATGATATTTTGGGTGCGTTTGTTCCCATCTTTCTTTTTTTCTATTTTTTTTTTGGGGTATAATTAGAGGGCTTTTGAAAGATATTCTGTTATATGACCTTTTTAATCCCTTTGCCGTTTTTACATTTTGTTCAGATTTTGGTTAAGACTGGAATGTTGAACTTCACCTAGAAAAGGAGCGATAGGTGCGCGCGTGTGTGTGTGTGTGTGTGTGTATATATGTGACTTCATGGTGTTTGTAAACGGAGTTTGAAGGTATTTGCTTCTTTCCCTGTCAACGGACTATAGTCCACATGGCTACACACATTAAGGGCATTAGTGATAGTAACAACTCATACTTCACATAAACCACCCGCGTTGCGTCAGAAGTGCTTGTCTGAGACCACCGTGAGGTTATAAGAGCAAATATAATTGTCCTGTTCTGTGCTGATCTATAGGGACACTTTCACATGAATGGACGTTGGCCGTAGTAGGAAAGTCTGTACGTAATAAGTAGGTCTATAGCATTATTATCTTCAGCACTCTTAAGTGAAATAACAAATGAACGGGTTTTGTGATGGGCTTTAAACTAATATTTCTCAAGTTGGGGCACGGGACTTCAGAATGGTGAACACAGATTCTTCATAGTGCATTTTAATAATATAATGTCTGGATAAACTGTAATTTGTTCGTGTTGGTGATTTCTTTGTTTAGCTCGGATTAAAACATAGAATATAACAGATGCAGGACTTTAATGGTTGTGTGCAATTTTTATTTTGAAGACTAAAGTGGGTATTGGGACAAAAAATATAAAGGTTGAAAAACACTGCTTTAAACAATGTCTTATCCTATATTACGTATTCAATCCTTAACCTGTACATTTACATGAATCTGCGTGCATCTATTGTACTTTTATCTATGTGTTTGAAGATGGTCCCAGACACCGAACGCTTGTGACTTTTTTTTTAGTATATCATTGTCTTCGTGCAACGGACTATAATATAATCTAGTTTTCTCGTTTCTGTTCACTCACCTAGGGCACCTGTAATGCACATTTTTCCTGTTTGTTTTGTTTGGCCCCGCTGTAGTCACATCCACCGCAGTATTTTTGGACGGAAATTTGACTGTCGACCTTATTGGCACCTGGCACTATGCTACCTATCACAATGTGGCACTGTGGTACTTATTGCAATGTTGCACTATGGTACCAATCACAGATATTCACAGTGTAAAATACTGTAACACTTTGGTTGACGCCATACAGCTGTTCAGACAACAGGTGTGTACAACTTATGTATAGCATCTTGCCTTAGGAAAAGACCAGCATTGTTTGTGTACTACTTTCTACCTAATCTCGAACACTTTCTTGACATTTTCTCGAGAGCCAAAGCTCAAAATAACAAACACGTTTTGTTTCCACCTTCAGCACAGCACTCTGATTTTGTTACATTTCCTCGTCTTTGATCCTGGGCATCTGCTCTCAATAACATAAATCTTCGTGATATGTTTGGTTCGCTGTGTTCGCATACAAGTGGCCACTTACCTTAGACTTCAGCCCGGTGTTTCAAGAACCACGTATCGCCAGGTCGAGGAAACCTTTTTGTTTTGATATTTCATAATACAGCGTGTGCCTCAGTGCAGGAGACTTAAACCAGCTGGGAGACTGAGAAAAAGCTAAGAGGTCAGTACTGTAGTGGATCAAGTAAAATTTCTTTCTCTCCTCATCTTCTCTGTCATTCTTGGCTTTCGTCAAACTGAATGAAGAAGAGAGAAAAACGGAGAAAGAGAACACAAAGAGGATGGGAGTGAGGAAAGGAGAGAATTTGGGAAGACTTGGAGAGGGGGAAAGAAGAGGGATGAAGTGATAACATGAGAGGGAGAAAAATAGCATTGAGAGGGAGGGAACGAGAAAGCGAAGGAGAGGGTGAGAAGGAGAGACAGAGACAGAGAGATAGAGAGAGAGAGAGGGAAACGGAACGAAACCGAGAGAGAGGGAGGGAGAGACAGGCAGAGACAGGGAGAGACAGGCAGAAACAGGGAGAGGAAAAGCGGGGGGAGAGGGGGAATAGAGACAAACAAAAAGAGAGCGAAAGCGAGTGTGTATGTGTGTGTGTGTGAGGGAGAGAGATCAGAGAGAGAGAGAGAGAGAGAGGGGGGGGGAGCACAACCACTCACAGACACATTCCCCTCAGACCTGCAACAGCAACTGTAACAGAGATCACGTCTATGTCAAGTATTTGTGTCTGGAAATGTCATGACCTGCCTACACCTTCACTGCCACCTTCATCCTAGCTCTTTCTACACAACGTTAAGGGCAGTTCAAACAGAATCCTGGTTTAAACCATTCTGTTTTTGTTTGTTTGTTTGTCTGATGCATACCTTTCATTCAGCCCTGTCAGCCTGGTGCATATCAGATCTGCTTTGAAAGATAACAATATAATAATATTTAGATAATCGTATTAATTTAATTTACACAGAGTTTCAAAGATGTTCTTTCATGAATTATTTTTTTAAAATCCGCATATGTATGACTTTCCTCCGTTATTCTGAGAGTTTAGAAGTAACAGGTAGGCTTAAGAAAAAATGACGCAATAACGTACGGTATAACTTCAAGGATTTCAAGAAACACACGTTCCTGTCTGCAAGTAGGCTTCCAACTCCTGGGTAAACCGCTTGGTTTAATTTGCTGGTTCTGTTTTTCCGAAATGAGTGGGTTTGAAACTTTAAAATAAAAAAAAAACCCAAGAGAAAAAGGGGAGAAAACGAAAAACACTTCGAGCTTCGTTCTTGTTTGTTCCAACTCCACTTTTTGCGCAAACTGAGAAATTCGACGTCGAACGTTTGCGGTTATATAGTATTATGATAAGAAGTTTGAATAAATCGGAACTGTGGAACAGCTTGATAAGCGCCATAACGCATTTTAAACAAATGTCAAAGTGCGCATTTATTATACCTCGTCTACATACTACAAGATCTCCGGTTTTTCAGAAAAATGGTGACAGAACAAATAAGAACTAAGGTCACGACTTGTAAGTAAGAGTAGAATAATCTTCCTTTCTCACTCGGTTGTGTCTATGAACTGAGCATAGTTTTTAAGTCGTTCAATTCTGTTTTGAGATAAATATTGTATTATCATGCAACTGGAAACAAAAAAAGTTAAAAGGATTGAAAATCTATTATTTCTGGTGTCTGAATTTCGGGAAGGTATTTAATGCAGGAATGCAGCGCTGCGTTTCTTAACAATTTTACGTGGGTGAACAAAAAAAAAAAAAGGAAAATTAAAAAAGAAAAGAAACTAACACACGAAGTTTTATTTTTGTGTAAGTGTGTTTTTAGAAAGTGTGAAGAATGCATTAAAGCAGAAATTCTTGAGATGATTACAGGTTTGGTTGACATCAGTTTTCTGAGTGCAAAACACACAGGTGTTCTGAGTCAAGGTAGAGGACCGTGGCGTTCATAATGAGGTTTTTTTTTTTAGGAGATTTACAATGGCTACCGGTTGGAGCTAGAATAGAATATTATAAAATCGCGTTTTTTGGTCACTGAAAATGTTTCCTCTTCCATCATACATTTCAGATCTTGTTTCTGTTCATAAGGGTGTTAAGATCCAGTGCCAACAACAATTTCACAAAGCCAAATGAAAATCTTGAAAAATTCTGTCGTCGTTCGTTTTCAGTTTTTGGTCTGAGCAGTTAGAATGAACTTCCATCGAACATCAAGGAGCTAGAATCCATCACCAGGTCTAAACATATTTTAAAAACACATCTATTTAAACAGTATTTTGATTGTCTGTGGAATTTCTGTGCCACGTCTGGTAAATGGGAATAGATCAATAGCCAAATGAAACAGATTTTGTTATTTAGAAGGACTAGAATAATTATAGGACAGGCGGCTCTTTGACCTTCAGCATGGGGCACATGGAAACATTTTGGCTGAGCTTTTTCTTCATTACAATTAACATAAAGGTAAATTAGTAAAAAAAAAAATCAAGCTTTCATAATTATTTACTGGGTATGAACTGAGACCCCTCTTGTTTCAAACATAAATTTAATGTTCATGGTTAGTAAAAATATTTGCTGTGAGTGAGGCATTAAGGAATGGTGGGAGGCCGAGGGATATTTTACGAAGGCAAATAAATATCATTAAAAATCTCTCTTATTTTTACCATATTATTTTGGGCAGTCTAATTTTGTTATAAATGCAAATTCGCGAACGTTGTTCTTGGATGTTCCTGTATTAAATTACCGTAGTTAATACGTTCAGTATGGTTAAAACCTTCATCAGTCAAGATTTTGAGACATCCGGTATTATATAATATGGACTTTGTGGGATTACTGAAACTAATACAAATTAACAGTTGAAAAAAACAACTGCATACATGAGTAAATATTGTTGGATACATATATTACTTAATATTTATATACAGTTTTGTCAAATAATGCTAAGCACAGTTATGATGCAGTAAATCCCTTTGTGCGCCTGGCGAATTAATGGATTAAGGTTAGGTGACAGTTGTCATACTGTGCCATGTGCACACCCCCCCCCGGAGTCCCGTCCCACCCCCCCTGCCCCCAAACATACTGCACCACCCCCCACCCCCCTCCCCATACATACACATAGTCCTCCCGCTGAGGTCAGTCTACATAACGGGTTCCTCTGTCAGCATACAGATGTAAGGAGATAAAATGACCATACTATAGTATGCGCAATATACTCTACTTCCTGACCGATACTTTTCTCTTGCAGTAGTGAATACCTTGTACCGATACCATCTACCGTCGACTCTGGGATAACATTGAATTGAGACATTGTTTCGGTTCAGTCTGATATTTCCTGCTGGTTCAGGTAAATCCTTGAGGGATTTTCAAATGTATCGTCTTGACTACTTCGTATATTCGGCCTACCATTTCAAAATAGACCAATGACATCGCTACTCTTTCACATGGGAATAATCTGCCTTTACGAAGGCGTCTGTAGTCGATTGTACCAGGAATGTTTACTTTAAAACTAGATATGCCCACTTACTCCAGGTTACCTGTCCATAAATCGTAAGTGTTCCTGGACAGTAACATTTTTGCCTTCTCTGTGTGGAATCTGTTATTTACTGACATGCCCTAACAACCCGCAGTCCTCCTTTGGTGTCTTGATATCTGTAAATCATTGTCATTGTAAAATGTGTCTTAGGTTCATACCGGGTTTCAGCATTGGTATTCTGACCAACAAGCTCTTGTAATACTAAAATCTAGCTGCGGAGCACTGGTGCACATTGAAGGAAGTCTACAACGTCCCCATCGACAGCCTAATTCATACCCTGGCGTGCAACTTCATGAACCCGTTTTGAAGCTTTGAGATAGACGTAAATTATATACACCAAGTATTATTCAGACCGTATTTGGACACAAATTTCTGTAATCAGGAACCGGATAAACAAGTCTACAATAAGCTTTGCAAGGAAGAAAGTCTAGAATGTCCACGCTGACAGCCGGGTTCAGACACTGACCTGCAGCTTCAAGAACTTGGCGTGAAGCCTTGAGGTGGACATTTAATTACAGGCATTTACTGTTTCAAAGTATTGTTTGGGCTGTGACTACGAAATGGATAAATAAGTCTACAATGCTACTCTGACAGATTATTTTGGAGTCTGCACTGTAAAACCTCCTTTGAAGCCTGTAGAGATATAGACCCATACAATAATAAAAAAAACACACACACACACACACAAAAACAAACCCTGATTGGTTTGAAGACATCATTTGGGTTTTATGCTTGTTACAACTTTTCGAAAGCATGACATGATTGCCACAGTTTGATGTAAAACTCTGCAAGAAACTAGCGAGGACATAAAATGAATAAAAATTTCTACTCTACTGTCCTAGCATTCAGTATAACACGCAGATCTTCCTATTAAGAAAATATCACAGGTTTGATACTAAAAAACTATTTAATACAAATCTATGTATTGCACACTTGAAGACAAATGGCCCCTTTTTGGCATATAACTCAAGACTCCAGTTGCTACAAGTCTCTGCCTGTCATTATAATTACTATCATTTCTCCCAGACATATTTTTTGTCCAAATTTCTCCAACAGATTTCAGGGGCAGACAACTAAGTGCCCGTTGACACGGATTATAGCCCTTTTTCTTAGTCAGTTTCACTTCCGTGGCAGGTGGCGTCCCATGCGTGGCAAGCAACAGTTGGCGTAGGGAAGCCCAAAAAATGGCCTCATTAATCATCGTTATCTCTTTGTGGTCCTCCAGTTAAAAAATGTTGGTGGTTCAAAGTTTTTATAATGGCATTACGGTCTTTATCTGATCAGACAGCAATGACTACGTCTATAAAAAA
The DNA here is from genome assembly GCA_963931925.1 of Onchidella celtica. Classification (NCBI taxonomy): domain Eukaryota; kingdom Metazoa; phylum Mollusca; class Gastropoda; order Systellommatophora; family Onchidiidae; genus Onchidella; species Onchidella celtica. The sequence continues at coordinate 48,288,806 of OZ007572.1, read as the reverse complement.
TACATCGTTTATGGCACGTTGTACGTCATTAGATCCCTGATTGCTGATAAAAATTCAATTTGAGCTACGTTGTCCATGACCAAAAGTGCTGAAAGAAACTGACCCATTTATCATTATTATCTCTTTGTGGTCATCCCCTTTAAAAATGTTGGTGGTTTTTATAACGACCGGTCACGATCTGATAAGACAGCAGTGAAATCTAACAAAGGATACCTCAATCGAAAATACATCGTTTAGGGCACGTTGTATGTCATTAGATATCTGATCACTGATAAAAATTCAGTTCGAGCATCGGTGTTTATGACGAAATGTACTGAGAGAACGGCTGTTTTATGGAAGAAGACAGTACGTGCCAAAACGGCATTTTTACAGGAGATGCAAAAAAACAACAACAACAACAAAACCAACCAATAACAACAAACCATGTATCGGGTTGCACCCTGCTTTATTCCTTATCCAACACCCATTTTGTAACGTCCAAAGCCAACTATCAGACGCTCAAAATCATTACCCATATAGGTAGCGCACAGTGTATTCTAAAGAATGATACTAAAACGTGAATTTGTCCTAGATTGCATTAATAATACGTATTTTTACGTTAAAACGCCAGAAAACTCGAGCACACGGACTGGGAATCTGTCGGTTTTGTCCAAGCGTATCAGATCGGTTATTTCAAAGAATACACTTTTTATGTTGCAAACTGTGGAGTATCCTTTCTTCGGAAAGGGGGAGGGGGTCTGGGAAACATTCTACCCATAAAAATGGCAAGCGGGTTAACCTGTCTTTCATCTTCCAACTTCTCTCAGCTTTCAACTGAATACAATAATAGTGACATACCAACATAGCTCGTTTTTCTGGCCTTGAATTTAAACGGGACAATACTGCCGCCCAAAAAGAAAAACGACGTAACTGATTTTATGGTCTTTTTATCCTTTACTGTCTCTATGAACTTGTCTCACCCATAATTCTTTTATGTCAAAGGCAGATAGACGCATCTGCTACCGAAACAATATTTTCTAGTGTGGCAAACCATCGTAAGTAAAATAAAGGAGAAACATACCTTGCTGTCAGTTACGTCATTTTTCCTTTGGGCGGCAGAAAAAGAACAGTTTGGGAAAGGGCGGAGGAAGGCGATGAAACTAAAAAGGAGCAGATAGATGTGGGAAAGAAACTACTAATAATTCGTGTAGGGGGAGGGAGGAGGGAGGGGGGAGCATCACCTCCCTAAAAATGCTGTGATATTGCTGTTGAATGCCCCCCCCCCCTCTGCCACCCAGCGGCCTATTAACAAGGCCTATTGGTCTCATATTATGAGATCATCAGGGCTTGCCAAGACATTCCTGCAGGGCACAGTGCAAGGAGGGAGAAGGAGAGGCAGACAGAGGAAGAAATGGGAGGACAATATCCCAGAATGGACGGGCTTGAGGTTGAGTGATACAATCAGGAGGTCAGAAAACCGAGAGGATTGGAGGATGCTAGTTGCCGGATCACATGTGGCGTCCCAAACGGGAGAGAGAGAGAGAGAGAGAGAGAGAGAGAGAGAGAGAGAGAGAGAGAGAGAGAGAGAGAATTGGTCGTTAACTGGAACTGCCCATGCTGAAATCTCGTGTCTACGGCAAAACAATTCCTTCTAATGGCCAGGAACTGCAGCCTACTGAGATAACAAGAGATTCTAAAGTATGCAGGACATGCTGATACAGGGATTGTCCAAGGCCACACCGTGCACGTATCGCAGACAGTGGACCCGACTTATCTTTCACAGCAAGGCCTTCTGTTATCGCAGCATTTTCTCATAATTTACTTTAGCTGAATTTCGGGGGGTCAGAAATAAGCAGTATGCTACAATCTATCAGGCCTGAGTTTGTACAGTTCAGAAGTTTAATACATACTACACCTGAAAGCATATTAAACGTCTTTTCAATAGCTGTAACGTAACCACAGCTGTTTCTTACCGCTCTCACATGTTATAGTATTTTCATTGTATTGGTAAACTGATTATGAGTGGTACAATGGATGAAAAGCGCATAGAGCTTGGATTACGGGGTGATACGCTATACAGTGTTATTTATTATTATTATTGTTATTATAACAATTGTTGCACCAAAATACACATGATTTATACTGCGCAGATGTTTGACCCTTTGAATGCGGACGGGGTATTGTTGTGAAAACATTTGGAATAACTGAGAGAAAAAAACCCTCAAATTTAACACTAACAGGGACTTATAATAACAATCGTAGCCACACTCAATCTGCTTCGGCACTGAAATGGTTAAAATAATTAGCTAACATTAGTATTGGTGCCTGTGGAGAAGTTTAAAATGTATCCTAAAATACCAAGAAACTTGCTGTATAACCACGCAGCCCTGCGTAAGGTGCAAGGGTTTATTTAAGAACAAACGTTCTGTTGTGTCAAAGCCGACCCAGTGGGGAGGGTGTACAGATAGCCCTGATTGTCTCGCACTGAATCTAGTCAAAAGTCGCCAGAATCAAGCTTACATACTTTATAGATGGCCATTAAGTAAACAGTCACAGAAACGCTTTTAGTCCCTGTCACAGCGACAACTGTGGGATGTCTTTGCCTCTCTTGTGGTCGCCCAGCGGTCGTAGCTCAGATTGATTACGTTAAAATGTGGCACGTCGACCTTTGACATTTCGGGCTAAAATTTGTGTTCTTCCCCGGCACCGGCTCTCTAGAAATGTACACTACGGCAAAATACAGTAATGGCCAAAACTTGCAATTGTCGGTGTCAAATTCTATCATTATAACTAGCTATACTACTTCTTATCCAGAGTATATCGCATCGAAAATGCCTCAAATTCCATTCACCTGTCACCTTTCACCAAGGCATTGTACGTCCAATGCATGCATGATGTAGCCCTCCGATAATGATTTCCATTCTTTTCTGTCTGATGTTTTTCCGCATCCATCTTGCTCCTCCTTTCTGTTTTATGTCGCTTTGCCATCTTCTTCCCGGTGGTCCTCTTGTTCTTCTTCCTGTCTTGGTTCCCATTCAGTGCAACGTTTTATCCACCTATTGTCATTCATCCTTCCCACATGTCCAGCCCAATTCCACTTTTGATGTAGCATGAATTTTACCTTGTCTGTTAATACTGTTTGTTTGCGTATCTGGGGAAATACAAATTCCATACGTGTAGAAAATGGGATACCACGTGTTTTCTTGCTTTATATAGCACAGTGGTTCACTGAATTCCTGGCCATATTCCTCCCTTAGCGATTCCAGATTTCTTCAATCTCTCCCTCTTTTTTTTTGTGAATTGTCATATCACAATTTTTCCCACCAATTTACTTTTAAAGTGGTAATTATTGAATTAATGAAAGTAAATTTCTTTAACATTTGGGATGAAATTTAAAAATAAATCCTAGCGTTCTTGGGGTTTGAGTTTTGAGTTTTACGGTACGTCGACGTTATGATAACTGCCACTTTGCAGCATACGGGGTTTTCTTTGTGTACTTTATTTATGTCTGATACTAAGAGTTTCATCAATGTAAATTTCACAAACAGAATTAAATAGTTCCGTATAAAAATAGTACATGGTAAACTTCTCAAAAATTGTTTTTCACAGATCTGAAAAGAATTTTGTAAATGTGTATAAAAGTTTTAAATCAAGTTGTAGTAGATCTTCAACTTCTTTCAGAAAGGACAAGACGCGCTGTGGGTCCACGTCAGAAAATAATTCTGTCATGGAACTGCAGGCATAGTGCTTTTTTCAGGTTTGAGACTCACTGATATAGCAGTTCCATTCATGGACAGGGCTCCAGCTATAACCTGTTTGTACGTCATTTACATTCTTTTCAGGTCGACAATGAAATAAGAAAAAAAAAGTTCAAAATGGAACAGTGCACATAACATGTGCAGTGAGAAAATGTTGATAAAGGCAGTATCAGAAAACACGTCGTATGAGTGAGGCGTATGTGGAATATGGTCAGGGATTTATGTATGTTTACTACTCACAGCGTGCAGGGCGAAAAATCATATGCAGGGATATATAAATCTGACTGCAATAAAGGTAAGTCTTTAGTTTTACCCGAGTCACAGGATACGGAGACGAATCAATTCGTCATCCGGCCGTCGACTTGCGCGCGTATCACAGATGTCAACAATGCAACAATTCACACCACACCCCTTGATAATTGATCGAAAAAGAGTCGTACTCACCGTATTTATACGCGCGCAATTTGTGGACATATAGTGGAAGAAGGAATGGTTCGACTCGGTATTCTGTGTCTCGGGTTTCACTAGACTTACTGGTCTCATTTTCCACACACTTAACAATGATAATAGTATTCTAATTTAGTCGGTGCATTAGATCAGCACTGAGATTTTGAACATAGAGGGCTCCAAGACATTTTTAAAGTTTGGCAAAAAAAAAAAAAGGGGGGGGGGGAGGATTTTTGCTAGTTGAACCTAAAATACATGAATAAAAACGTCACCCTCTCTTTCTAATATGTGCAGGACCAATTTGTCAGTCTGTCCGTCTGTCTCTTTGTGTAAACATGTATGTCTGTGTGTGTTTCTCTCTCCCTGTATAATAATTATATACGTGTGTGCGTATGTGTGTATGTGGGAGCATATGTATGGTAGAAGGGAAGAGAGTTGAGGTTAATTTTTCAGTGTTTCGGGGCTGGAGGGGGCGGGGCAGGATTACAGAATCCGGTTATCTGCGACGGCGTCCGTCCCCGGGAGCTGAGGCCCCTGGCGAGTTAGTCCCCTATGTATATGAATGTTTTGACGATCAACACTCACAACATAAAATAGGCTACTCACTAGAATGGACATTAACCGGATTCGATAGTCCTCCCACAGATTGTATATTTATGTGTGTGGGGGGTGGGGAGATGTTTTTAAACGATCAACACTCACAACATGAAATACTCCTTAGAACGGAGATAACCGGATTCGAAAGTCCATCCAGAGAGTGAGTGTGGGAGCGGGTTGCCTTTTGTGGGAATCATGGCCTTGAAAAGGGTCGAGACACGAGAAAGGTAGAAAACCCCTTGTTAAGCAGCATTTCTCAAAGACCCACAAGGCGAATAACCAGGTGGCTTTTTGGACTAACTAGAGATAGGTTGACATTTTTTGGTTCGTACCCTCTGACCTTTTTTTAAAACCTACTCTGTATTTGTCCAGTGCCGGGGTTAAGTTTGCTCCAGGGAAACACCATCAGTTACTTTGAACTTTTGGCAGTATCTAAAATATTTGCCATGGTTGGCGGGGTGTTTTGGTAGTCGAAACAACGGCACTGCACACCACATACCTCAGGATGGACCGGAATGTGCTGGTTTGGACAGCTCTGCCTATCACTGAGTATTCTCAGGGCCGTTCTTAAAAGACATAATGCTGGATTTCAGGATTTTTTTTAACCCCACTTCCCCACACACGCTTATCATATCGCGACCTTAGTTCTTGTGGTTGTTCTATCACCATTTTCTGAGAAGAAAAAAAAATGGAGAAGGGGTATAACAAATACACACTTGTTTGAAATGAGTCTTGGCACTTATCAAGCTGTTTCAGGTTTCCGATTTATTCTAACTCCTTATCGTAATACTAAAGCCGCAAACGTCTAATGTTGAAGTTCTCAGCTGTACAAAGAGTAGGTTTGGAACAAACAACGGATACGCTTAGCTTCTCACTCCCTTCCCTCCACACAACGCCCCCCTTGTACGAGCGTACGGCCATCAGAATAGTCGTGAATGTCCATGGTAAAGCTTTGAAACTGTAAAACTTGAAAGTGGCATTCTGCATGAACTATTTGACTATTTCATGGGAAACATAAATTTGCTGCCCCCCCCCCCCTACCCCGCCGACTATATTAATTACATATTTTATGGTTGGTCCCTGAACTAATGTAATCGGCATAGGTCAGTCAACTCGGGACTTTTGCCTGGTAGATTTCCGTTGTATTTTAAATGGAGGAAAATGGACGAACGAGGAATGGATGAATTATCTATGAAATAATACATAAATTCATGACTGAAGGAAATGTCCATTATTAAAGCAGATTTTGATCAAGACGTTGAGATGAATCTAAACATTGGTAGACATTTAAAATAATGACAGCAAAGACAGTACTTGCCATGGATGTATGCCACAAGTAGAGACATCAGAGTTAACACATACATTTAACAGTACTGAAAAACTCCAACAGACTGCACCAGTGAAAGAGGCCATGTGAAGGAATTTATTAAGAGCTCTTACACCAACCCGATGAGATAGTCATTTTATGCAACGTATTGTTATAATTTTGTAGTCGTGTCTTACTGCCCTTGTCGACAGCATCCGCTCCGCGCCGCTATTTGTACGGGCAGTGACGTAACACCCTCTTTGCCTCTGCATACTTATCCACAGCATCCGTTCCTCTCTGCTCCTCGAGGCAAAGAGAGTTTTGCATACGTCATTTTCAGTAAAAATAGCTGAGCGGATGCTGTCGACAAGTCCACTAAGTTTCATGTTCCTATCCACTCTGCGACGTGCTGCTATTTCGCAGGTTAGGTGTGCATATGCCATACAGGTCTCCATTCGTTCGCCTAGATTAAAATAAAAAAACCCAACAACAGAAGAAGACAACATGCGACACGTCAGCAATTCAACAAAGTAGCAGGTGCGTGCACCTACCCTAAAACAAAACCAGTGTTCCCGAAAGACTCTTGTAAAGCAAAGTAATATTGTGTTAAGACCTTTTGTTTTTGGAGGATCTTTGCCCTCGGCATTTGCACTTCTCTTTTTCTTCTTTTTCTTCTTCTTGTTCATGTTTCTGTTGTTGTTTGTTGTTGTTTGTGCTGTTCTCGTGGCTTTTTTGGGGCCCTCAAAAGGGCTCCTCAATGCAAAGTACTTGACGACATTTTGACTGATGTATTGCCGTGTTATTTTATCTGCAAAGTCGTACAAGCAGATGGTTATAAAGCTCCACTGTAGTCACCACCTGCATATTAAATTCATGCCAGGTTATCCATACAAAGGGTTGCCTTCTACTCAGACCAGGTGATGAGAGGTTCCTTGCAGTTTTCTAATTATCGTGTTTGATTGATGTTTTAATTTTGAAGGTATCTTCGTGGGTGCAAAACGCCTCATTACTGAAAGGACCGGAAAAAACAACTTTAAACTCACACCCAAGCCATAATACCGAGAGAACCAGATCTTTTTGTTTCTCGGGGGCCTCAGCACAGTGCTGTTGGCCCCAGCCGAGAGAACCATTCCTTCTCCCACTATTATATATGACCACAATGGCGAGCGTATGAATACGGTGAGTACTACTTTTTTTCGTTCAATTATGCAGGGGTGTGGTGCGAATTGTTCCATTGTTGACATCGATGATATGCATGCAAGACGACGGACCGAATATGACGAATTGATGCGTTCCGCTATCCTGTGCCTTGGCTCACACGAAAATGACAGCAACAGAATTTAGCATACTCACACACACATACGCACACACATGCACACATACAAATATTAACTTTAAAAAAAAAAACGAAGCAGAAAATCCATGAGGTCGCAGCAGGACTTGGATGAAAGTTAATAAAATTTGGACTAAAAAGTGTATGTTAAAAAAGTCCTGGGTAAGAAACAATAAGGAAACGTTACAAAGAACCAGAAATGACGAGATATTATGTTTCCTTTTCATTTCTGACTCACTGCAGAGTTTCTGCCTTTTTCAAAATGTTGCAAAAAGGAAATGTCGTATATTGCAAAGCTTCACGTAAGAAATAATGCAGAAACGAAACAATCTGACACAGAGGAAAAGAAAATACAAATCGAGCTTTCGATATACCAGCCTTCGTCAGGGAAAAAATGGAACAAGACAGAAAATTAAAGAAATAAAGAAAAAATCAAAGAAATAATAAAAAAAAAAATGATAGAACATTTTGCTACACGCAAGTTGTTTTTTTGGGGCGAGGGGGGGGGGGGGGGCACATTTTGTCTGTTTCAAGCCTTGCTGCTTTTCTGTGATTGTCTGTAATATAGCGTTTCTTGCTTACGCTGGCCTCTGTAGGATATAGTAACCCCTTTTTTTTTTTCGTAATATATTATATTAACCAAGAGTACAGCATAGTAGTAAACCGTTTTTGTATGTAAGCGTGACCGAGTGAAAGGGGAAAAGCTGAAGTGTTAAAGAGGAGAGCCCTAGATGGATATCGTGATCAATTCTGATTAGATCCGCTTGATCAAAGGCCGAGTTGTGATTTGCCATTAACTCACCTTGACAAGGGAAATGTAGGTCTCTCACCTGTTTCACATTCCGTTATCTCCTGAAGCCAGAGGCCTGTGTCCTCACTAGAAATGCATTGTAATATTAGTGCTGGCAGTTGGGGATCTTTCCGCCTGGCGATTGACTACATTTTTGTTGGGGAGGTAATGAGGGGAAACTAGTAACTCTGTGAATTGTCGAGGGTGGAGAGATTGTGTGAGATGGTGCAGATTCTTTAAGTAAGTAGATGAGAGATAAGAGCTAAGAATCACTTTATATATCCCATGAGGGAAATGCACGTTTAAAGATCTTTTCTTAAAGTTCGGTTTCTCTGTCAACAACAACAAACACAATATAACACAGCGGGGCATATGGGCAGAACGGATGCCTTGTTGTGGGAAGAATACAGGCTAATTATAATTATGTGACCTGTCATTTCCATGAAACTGGCATAGCGCTTACATAAAAAACAACAACGGTGTTTTGTCTGCCTAATGAAAATTCTGCTCTGTGGGTTGCCAAATTGGAATTTGAAACTTTAGAAAAATGTGCAAACTGCCACAAATAGATTAGACTGATTGAATGCTGGCAGTGGTGGTGGCCAAAGAAAATAAATGATTAACAACCTGAAAATGACATTAGCATAAGTAAAAGAGACGGAGAGGTGGGCGGGCGGGTAGCTGAGCACATAGTTACACTGACGCTCACACAGACCATCAACATGCCCGGAGGCGTGTTTGCCGATTGCAGTGCGGACCGGCAAATTCAGGAGCGGAGCAGCAACACACCCGCATCCCAGGGATTTTTGGTGACGTTCAGAGTCATTTTAGGGTTAGGGTTAGGGTGCACAGTCCAGAGGTTGCAGGCATGGCAGTGTTAGATAGGACGAGAAATCCCTTAGCCGATGACCTGTGTTTGGGGGTCTGTTGCTACCCCGCTCCTGATTTTTGCTGGTCTGCACTGCAATCGGCAAACACACTGCCCGGAGGTGGGAGCAAGTCGGGAATAGATAGACTAGTGCACTTTAAGCAAGATAGTGCAAGGTGCAATGATAACTTCATAAATTAAAGTGGATAATAATATTTTATCCGGAGTCTCTACTCTCATTGTATAGTGAAGCAAGGGTTTCAAAAATGATTGGCTCTTTCATATAGTGATAACAGACCCTGATGTCTATTGAGACGATACAGAGGAACATGAGTGTCTAATCATCATCATACTATAATGGAGCCAGAGAGTGAATAAGTAAGCACCTAAGGACTATGTCACCAAAATTTATGATACTTTTTGTACTGCCACAATTTTTGACGCATCCATTTTGGATAAAATTCATTCTTTAGTAATATAATTTGTTTACGACCTTTTTGAACCGCAAAAAAGAACAAGAACAAGAACAACAAATTGCATTTTGGTTGAGGCGAATCGCAAAGATGCAATTGCAAGGGTTGCTTAGCAGCTATGAATTAGCGAAAAGAGACCTCCCCATATATTACCACTATAAGATTGACAACACATTATGAAAACCGCAGAAAAACTGTGGGGACGCAACAAGGTTTAAAGCAAAGTCAAAATTTGGCAAAAAGAAAAAAAGTGGCACGTAGCAAAGCCTGGCGCAAGAAAAAATAATACCTAAACGATACAATAAAACGCAAAATGTAGATGTAGTGCAAATGGTTGCTCCATATTTATTAGGATTATTTCAATACTTATTCTTCTGAAGGTATTTTATAAATCATTAGATCAATCCCAAAGCCCTAGTGGAGGAAGGCATGAAAACCTTTGCTGTCATCACTTGACGATGGACTCATTTTCGGAACCGTGCCAAAGTATGGAAAGCCACGCAATCTAAAAATGCGACTGCCCTTGAGAGTATGACAGAAACATGGAATTCTAATATTAGCAGTGTGATGTGCGTGATAGACGGAATTCGAGAAAGATAAGAACATTCTGTTGCTGAATAGCTGAACATAAACTGGAAACTTGAAGTGTTTTCTATCTATCTATCTATCTATCTATCTATCTATCTATCTATCTATCTATCTATCTGTCTGTCTGTCTGTCTGTCTGTCTATCTATCTATCTATCTATCTATCTATCTATCTATCTATCTATCTATCTATCTATCTATCTATCTATCTATCTATCTATCTGTCTGTCTGTCTGTCTGTCTGTCTGTCTGTCTGTCTGTCTATCTATCTATCTATCTATCTATCTATCTGTCTGTCTGTCTGTCTGTCTGTCTGTCTGTCTGTCTGTCTGTCTGTCTGCTATCTATCTATCTATCTGTCTATCTATCTATCTATCTATCTATCTTCCTGTCCGCCTGCCTGTCTGCCTGTCTGTCTGTCTGCCTGTCTTTCCGTCTGCCAGTCTGGCTGGCTCCGTCCGTCCGTCTATCTGTCTGTATGCCTGTCTATCTATTACAATATCAGATTCGTTTTGGGGTGACGGTTTGGAATAATGACCTATTTTTTTTGCCAGCACAAAAAGTGCACACTATTCATAAACATTCAGTGTTGAATGACGTAGTATGTTGCAGAGGTGAACGAAAATAGTTTTGCAGGGGCGTGTCAATGATATCTTCTGTATTATCATTGTAATATTATATAATAACATAAGTGTTCCTTTGATCTGAGTTTAGTCGAAATACATCGTAAGTGCACATTTGTGGTGCTAAAAAGAATAACACTGCATCTCAACATCTTTGATGTCTCAGACAGAGGTTGGGCGTCCCTACCTGGTTCATGAAATTAAATGCCCCGATAAAGGAGTTCCGGGCGCACTTGGAATAACATAAGACACTCTCCATCGGTGGTTGAATGAAAATGGTGAAAAATGAACAGTTTGTCGATATGAAAGTTAAAAACTAGAAACTAGACAGATGTTGTGCAACCTGCCGTGAAGGCTTTCTTGCAAAAGCAAGAATTTCTTAGTTTAAGAAAGCTAAGAATCAGGCTGAAAGAGCACAGTGATGTTGACATATCTTAACAAACTCTTCAGAAATCTGAGATAAATGAAATTCACTTTTAATAAGTCAAACAATGGACAAAACATTTATGGAAGAAACCATTCTGTCGCAGCAAGAGCCAATTATCTGCAGAAAAATTCGCAAAAGGAAACAAACCGTCAGCAGGCCCACGATATTGTTCTTACCCCGACGAACCCTGAATAACTGCTCACTATACAGTTGGCAAATAATGGATGTCAGTGGACAGTATGGAAAGAGGAGATGTCTTATCAAGCAGCATCTATTTTATAGGCCTACAATGTCAACCGTATCGGACAGGCCCTGTTTCAGTTGGAGATACGCCCTTGGACAATTTTCATGCTCATGTACCCAACATAATTTTGTAGCCTGTAAACTACATAACACGGCTTGGGTTGGTCCATAACTTGATCATTAACAAACGTTGAATAAAGAAATAAAATATCTTTATTCGTGAAAATAATTTCCCTAAGGTCCATGACAAAGCCTTGGCATCACTATGGGCCCCTTGGGATTTTCTCCGCCTTTTCAAAAACCAATGTGAATTTGCAGGAGTGGGGCTCCTTAAACCCTTGGGGCCTTGGGCAACTGCCCAGTTTCCCATGCATTAAGACGGCTCTGTGGAAATTCAGTTGACAGTCTTCCTGAAAATCGACCATAAGTTAGTGCAAATCAAGATTTAAGGACTACAATAATTGAGTGATACCTGTTCTATTGTGGCAGAATGCACTATAATCAAATGGGCTGTCATAGTTCCTAGTACTGATTTATAGTATGCGTGTCTCTATTAATGTCGTCATTACTTAAAATAAACAAGGTAGGAGCTTCTTGTTGTGTCTCCTCCTGTCCTTTGGATCTGTTAAGTGTTATATTCTGTCTATCCTTTCATTCCTCCTAGCACAACGTGACCGCTATCGCATGGACGTGCTTTCTCCGTAATCAACCCTTCACACCGTCTATCTGTCTGTATGCACGTTTTATTCCATATACAGAGCCAAACCTTCCAGCCAGGCTATCCCACATCACCAGCTAGTTATAAAAATTGCCTGTGACATGGTCCTGACTTCTTTACGATTAAAACCCGCGTCTTCCATAACATAAATAGTCAAATCTAACGTTTCCTCTTTCACCGCTGCCATAGTTATCAGTGACGCGCTTATCAATCTCAGTAAGGACAGGAGATCTACTCGCTTTCGCGGGTTTCTTATCCTTATTATCGTTAGTTTCATCTTGCGTTGTCACATTTATCGTCTCCGCCTTAATCAGATTCAAGACACGTCTTACTGCATGTATAGCAACATTCTCTGTAACACAGCGACAACACTTGAGCGTAGTCATGTGAGAACCGCCAAGATAGAGATCCCCCAAAAAGCGATGCTGTTGTCTAAGCACCTTCATACGAGATGCATAATAATGTAAAAGATTTTACAGTCACTGAAATCAGTCAACGACTTCGTGAATTTTATTGATCAGTTATCTATGTAAATCAAATACAGAAATTCGTAGGTCTGGCTGGCATCAAAATGGAGTGCAAACCTGGGATCTCCACTCACCACTACTACCACCGTCATCATCCACCTCTCCAGTCAGTTCCTCCACATACAGTACAGCCACCATATCGCTATGGCTGATTCTCTACCACTACAACATCATTACAAACACCACTGTTATAAAATACCAATCTGTTACTACCATCATCGTCATCGTGACCACATCACTCCTCACCATCACTACTAAGCCATCATCATCATCATCATCATTATCACCATCAACATCTTTACAGCCATCCTCACTATCACCCCCTTTCCTGCCACTACAACACTATTCACCCACATCTTTATCATCTCCGCCATCACCACACCTTTCCACCACCAAAACTACAACCACAAACAACCAGTTAGAGCCAACATACATTAATTATTCGACCGCCTTACTCTTCAATCTCGGACAGTACCACAGTTATCTCCGCTACAAATGTACCAGGGTCAGACAAAAACGTCTGGTTTCACGGCTACAGACAATTAATTTTACTCCCGTCTACCATACAGAACCACCTCTGCCTTATCTGGCTGGTTTATCTACAGGACTTGTGAATCTCCAGACCACCTTCTCTCCCTCCACATTTCCTACGTAGCCGCAGTGGCGTAGCGTGGGCAGTGCAACAAGGATGGTTGTCCTAGGGGCACAATTCTTGGGGGCACAAAATCTTATGTAATAATAAAAAAAAAATCGCCGGATTTTAAACAAGCCCTACCGCTGCTTGTACAACTCAGATTTGCGTGATTTGCCTTCTTTTCGACCTAAAAATGGTTCTCTTTCAGATCTGGAGGCTTGAAATAACGGTGAAGTATTGTTTTGAATTATTTTGCGTTGAGTCGCTAACTGACTACCTCCAGTCCTTCATTTTCACAAACACATGAGCCCATGACATCATCACTTCATGAAATATTCTCGGTGCGCACCAGTGCACACTGTTCTATCCATCTAGTCTGTGGTAGATGGCCCTTCGCGTCTCGGCATCAATGTTTCTGTGCTGATTGTGCTTTCGGTCTGAAGCGGCGTCCTTTGTTTTGCTGCCATGCGAAGAATGGGGCAGTTACTAGATTCTAGTTTCAAAAGAAAAAAAAAATAGTACTAATAAAATTTTAAAATGTAGTCCCACCCCTCCCCCACACACACACAGAAAGTCTCCGAATCTTCGAACAATTTACACACAGTTTGCTTTTTTTCAGAATGATGGAGCAAATAAATTAAGGTTACTAATAATTATGTTAATGGTCCACGGGTCAGTTGCGCAGTACTTGCCCTTCCCATGGTAACCCACACTGCGCCACTGCGTTGCCGCCGCTACGAGTTAAACTGTGAACATTCCAGAAGATTCATTCCAGGTAAGAAAATAGGTTTCTGTCAGGTCAGTGACAAGCACTCCCCTCTTCCGGGTCTCTTGGTAACACAGTTTTCTGAAAGAGTGATTTGAGTTTGAATCTGGAAACGTTGACGGTCACACTGTGCTGGGAAGAAGCAAGAGGATTGACAGAATGTAACAACAGGACAAGAGAAGACCCTACCTGAAGCGCCCACCAATCGCCCGCGTTTTCTGAAAGTTTTTTTTAGTATTTTCATTAGGTAATTTTCGTAAAATAATATAATTATGTTTTCTATATAAAGTGTTCTTAATATCCCGGTCTGAGATAGTTCATCGAATAGTGTCGAAATGTGTCGTTAATGAAGCCATGGAATGCTAATGTTGAAGATGAAAATACCGTCTAGGTGACATTTTTTATTACCAAGGGATAACCTTGCGCAAGAAATGGGAGACCTGTGTTCGTCTAAAGACATCAATTTCATTTGTAGGAAAGCAAGCAGAACACAATACAGCTCACAGCTACGGGTGTTTCTTGAGCGCTTCTGGAAGGTTCTCCTTCTGTTCTGTCGCTCTGTTTTATTCTGTCTATCGGCTTGCATTTTCCTGGCACACTGTGATTGTTATCTCTGTCCACCTGTTTCTCCAAACTCAAACTCAAACTTCTGTTACTGGATTTAGTTTAGAATCTCTATCCCTGCATTGGGTGTTGGGGTGAGGGGTGGAAATGAACCCCGATTCCTCAGAACTGGGTCAGTGTTCATGTTCTGGTACATAATTATCTTGGGACCAATGTATTCCGAACGGACATTTCGTGAGCCAGGACTGTCGTGTGCACTGTTAGCCCGGACATTTCGTGAGCCAGGACTGTCGTGTGCACTGCTAGCCCGGATATTTCGTGAGCCAGGACTGTCGTGTGCACTGTTAGCCGGGACATTTCGTGAGCCAGAACTGTCGTGTGCACTGTTAGCTGGGACATTTCGTGAGCCAGGACTGTCGTGTGCACTGTTAGCCCGGACATTTCGTGAGCCAGGACTGTCATGTGCACTGTTAGTCCCATGTGTCATTTTCTCTGTATGTTTTGATTTATTGGCCATATTGATTTTCACCATCATTGACTTTTTTTTTTTTTGCCCATGGGTTTTTAAAGTAGATCTATAATGTTGTTACAAGTACATACGTCCCCCAAGTTTCTTGCGCTAAGGGTGCGTATTTTAAAGCCTATTGTGACTCCAGAGTTGGAGAGCTCCTCCCGAAATACTCCTAACAACAGATGTAATTCATTATTTTTTCGGATTTTCTTTTTGTTTTCCTCCTGTTTTTTTTGGTTGAAAGGGTAGGGGACAGGGTTAGGGATTCGATAAGATTTAGGGTTGAGGATAAGGACGGGTTTGGGGGGGGGGGGGAGGAGGGGGGAAGGTACGTATACGTAAGCGCCCCAAGGGCAAAACGCTTACAGCCATTTGTGAAAACAGTGAATGGTGTGAATGAGGCGTGTCGAATATTCTTTTCTTTAGCTATAGTGTTGTAATTGAGTTTTTTCCTGCGATAGGAATTATGGGTTTTGAATTGAACGATTCTTGTACAAGACAGTCTGCTTTTTCCGTTTATCTTACACATTAAGTTTCCTGCGAGGCACA
>OZ007572.1:48230606-48268106 GCA_963931925.1 Onchidella celtica | reverse complement strand
CTGGCGCATCCTCTCTATCTCCAACTCGTGGTTCATCTTTTCCCTTTCCTTCTCATGAGCCTGTCGTTCAGCCTCCTTCTCCTGTCGTTCAGCCTCCTTCTCCTGTCGTTGAGCCTCCAGCTGTCTTTCTCTTTCTAGGCCTTCACGGAGGTAGTCCCGTCTCTCCTGCCCAGTGAGCTCCATAGCGTCCGCTTCCTGGCTAAGCCTTCCAATAACCTCCGACATGTTGTAGATAGCTTGTCGATGATATTCTACATTAAACTATGTAAATAAATCTAGTAATTTTGATCTGGTCCGCTCGAATATGGTCGGTGAGTAAGTGAGTTTCCTTTTGTGTGGCGTCGATATTTAGTTTTGCTGGTGTCTTCCTAGTATTTTATTGTTCACTATACAGTTATTAAACTTTAGTATTATTTAATCGATCGTCGGATCTCGTGTTTATTTATTCTACAGCTGTAACAGTTTCGTTTTCTAAAGGGTTGTAGTTAGATCAACTAACTCCTCCCTACTATAACGTGCTAGAACAAACTCAGCTGTTACATATTAACATGGTAACTAATATGACATAGCATAAAATCAAAATGTGACTAACACATCATGACTCTCTATCAGCCATCAATTCAATATTCAGTCACAGATGAACTATGTCCCCAATTACAGTACAATACTGCCGTCCTAGAAATTCATCTAGTAGGCAAAAGTATGGGTTACAATGCATTTCACTGATAGTGTACTACTTTAAAATACCCTGCTCAGGAAATCGGCACAGACATTTTCTCTGCCTTTTACGTAGTGAATCCTGAATCGATAAGACTGTAAAAATAAACTCCATCGTAATAACTTTGGACTGTCAAACTTGGCAGAGTTCAAAAACTCTAATGACCGATGGTCAGTTTGGAGCACAAACTCCTTTCCATACAAATACAAAGTAAACTTTTTTACAGCCCAAACAATAGCTAAACATTCGCGCTCTGAGACCGAATATTTTGTCTCACGAGGCAATAGCTTACGACTAGCATATGCCACAGGGTACAACTTTCCCTCATGTTCCTGCATAAGACTAGCGCCTAATCCGCGATCTGATGCATCAGTTGCTACGACAAACTCTTTGGAAAAATCTGGCAAACATAACACGGGTTTGGAGATAATGACATTCTTCAAAGAGGTGTACGCTTTCTCCTGCGTTTCATCCCACTGAACTATATTGGGCTAGTCTTTCTAAGTAAACCAGACAATGGTGATGCAATCGCTGAAAAGTTAGGAATAAATTCATGGTAATATCCCACTAATCCTAAGAATGCTTTCACTTCCTTCTTAGTGGTGGGTCTAGGTGCGTCTCGTACCTTACATACATTCTCTTCTAACAGGCCAATCCTACCTTCTCCCACTAAGTGTCCAACAAAGTCTACTTCAGACGTTCCAATCAGACACTTGGATGGTCTTGCAGTTAATCCAGCTTGGTCCATCCTCTGCAGTAAGTCCTTGAGAGTCTTCACATGCTCGTCGAATGTCTCTGTATGAATCAGCAGGTCGTCCACATATGCTGTCACATTGTTCATTCCACGGATCAATGGCTTTACGATCCTGTTCAGCGTGGCTCCTGACTTCATCATCCCAAAAGGCATCCGAATGAATTCATAGTGTTCGCCCATGGTGACGAACGCCGTCTTGGGAATGTCTTGCTCTCGAACTTTCACTTGCCAGTATCCCTTGCTCAGGTCAATCCGAGAGAATAATTTTCCTCTCGAGAGACTCTGAAACACTTCTGATGGCGCTGCTGTCGGATGAGGGTCGAATACTGTGATCTTGTTTAACCTCCTGTAGTCGATGCAGACTCGGTTGGATCCGTCCTTCTTCTTGACGACAACAACAGGTGAAGCATAAGCTGATGAGCTCCTTCGAATGATGCCCAGCCGTTCCATGGTGCTAAGCTCCTCCTTCAATAAGTCGCGCATAGGGGCACCGGGTATGGTCGTTGACGAACTGGTACCTCTGTCGTCAGGTCGATGCGATGTTCACCCAACTGGCAGCATCCAGGAAGATTGGTGAAGACGTGCTGGTAATTCTTCACCACATTGCAGAGTTCTTGACGTTGTTCCGATGTCAGTTGCGTTCCATACTGGACATCTCTGTAGCTTTCCTTCTGGTCCCAGCTTCCTAGGTCGGCAAGGTCCTCCGTCGTTCCACCGTTGTCGCCTTCCAGGTCGCAGTCCTCGATGATTGTCATGCCAGCTGACTCCACGGGCTGACTCTTGTCCATCATGTCGTCCTCTGCCAGTACAGTCTCAGCACTATCACCGCCGCCGTCCTTTATGGCGTTGACATGTTTGGGCGGGGTATCTCTCCTACTGTTGTCCATCCCACACATCTCGGTCACAATAGGTCTCGGTTCCATTGCCACTGCTGCTGCTTTTGACGTCCTTGGAATGTATCTCTTGAGGAGGTTGGCGTGCAAGGTCTTTTCTTTTGCACCCATCTTGACTCTATAGTCGTTGACACCGACAACTGAGACTACCTTATATGGTCCCTTCCATTGGACTAGGAGCTTGTTAGTGTTCGTCGGCAGTAGCACCAACACTTCATCTCCGGGGCGGAACTTCCTCTCTCGCGCTTTCCGGTCGTAGTAGGTCTTCTGTCTACCTTGAGCCTTGGAGAGTTCTTCCGTCGCTAACTTCCATGTGTCCTCCAGCCTCTCACGTAGTTCCATGACGTACTGGTAACTGGTCTTCGTTTCCGGCTCCTCTACGTCCTTGGTCCATAGTTGTCGTAAGATGTGCATTGGTCCTCTCACAGTTCTCCCATACAGCAACTCGAATGGGGCAAACTTGGTCGACTCTTGGGGAACTTCACGATATGCGAAGAGCAGCGGGTTGATGTATCTGTGCCACTGCTTGGGTTGCTCTGCGCACAGTCGCCTTAAGGTCTTCTTCAGTGTGCCGTTAAATCGCTCCACCAACCCGTTGCACATAGGGTGGTAGACTGTAGTGGTCGACTGTCGAATTCCCAGTAGTCTATTCGTTTCCTTCATGACATCTGACATAAACTGGGTCCCTTGGTCTGACAAGATCTCTTCGGGCACACCCAAACGGCTGTAGATGTTCACTAAGGCTTCTGCTACCGTTTCTGCGTCGATCTTCTTCAAGGGTGTGGCTTCGGGGTAACGAGTAGCGTAGTCTATGTACACCAGGATATACCGATGTCCACCTTCACTTGGGGGGGTCGATAGGTCCTACTAAGTCCACGGCCACTCGCCTAAATGGTACGTCCACTACTGGCATACTCTGCAGGTGCACCTTTGGGGTCGCTCCTTTGTTCACCGTCCTCTGGCATATGTCGCATGAGCGGCAGTATCTCGCGACGTCACCTTCAATTCCAGGCCAATAAAAATTGCTCATAACTCTGTCTTTGGTTTTCTTCACGCCGAGGTGTGCTCCGACGATCGAGTCGTGGGCTACACTCAGTACATACTCTCTCAGTTTCTCGGGTAGTACCACTTGCCTTATAACCGTCGCCTGTCTCAGGTCCTTGTAGATCCGGTACAGTACTCCTCCATGTTTCTCAAAATGAACAGATTTATTGCCTCTATTAGTTGGGATCTTCTTCTGCTCTAACTTCCTAATGACTTCGTCTTCTTCTTGGAGTCGGATAAGTTCCTCTCTATCCACTCCCGCGTGCCGTTCTGCCCTCGGCACGTTCAGCGACGTAGACCGGTCCTTCCTCTTCTCCTGGGCCCTCGTGGTCACCGCTCCTACCATCACCTCAGTATCAGGGTCGTACGGATCCTTCGCTCCGTCCACGTTCCCGACTACTAGGTCGCAGATGGTCTCCGGGAGACACAGCGCCGTCACTTTGCCCGTCAGGTAAGGCGTCTTCACGTCGATAACGGCTTCCTCCGCCGCTAGCAAGGAGTTATCGATCCTCGCGATAAGTTTCTTCCCACCGGTGAGCTGTCCGTCGTCCACCAGTGCTCGCCGCACCACTACACCTTCACAGCCGGTATCTCTTAGGACATCTACCGCTCGATTTCCAATCAAGCCCTTCATCACTGGTAACTTCAGCTTCTCCACGGTCCTTCCGTCACTGCATCCTCCGCACGTAACAGGCACCGCTAACTGTAGCTTCCCGTCCTTCATTACCGCTTGAACGTTGATGCTGGTGTCAGCCGTCGTCGCATCCTGTCTCGACGACTCGTCCGCCGCTATCACTACGGCCGCCGCCGACTTGTTCGGCTTGCCTCGTCCCATATCCTTCTGGGCTGGACACATCCTCCGAACGTGGCCTGGCTTTCCACAAAGGTAACATTTCAACTCACCTTTGTCGTTTAACTTTGCACGACACTCCGTCGCCTTGTGTCCCGGCCTCTGGCACCTATGGCAGACCTGTGGGCTTCTGTCTCCGTTGGGCCTCTGTCGCACTGGCCGGCTCTGCAGTCTGGCGCTCCCGCTGAGCGTCCGGTTCCTCGCTACCAGGTACGCCTCCGCTGAATCTGCGATGTCCTGTAGCGTCTTTGGTTTCCTCTCCCTCACATGGGTTGCAAGGTCTGGTGGGCAGGCATCCATGAATTGCTCTCTGACGAACAGATCTCTCACTCCTTCGTAGGTCTCCTCCGTCTTCGACAGCTTTATCCACCTCTCTAAATAGGTCTTGATCCTGGTATAAAACATTCCAACATCTTCTCCATCTTCAGGCTTACCTTGTCTGAACATGAGTCTGTATCCGTCCTCTGACAGGTTGTACCTCTTCTGCAACGCTTCCTTGACCTTGTCGTAGTCCTTGGCTTCGTCGATCGGTAGTCTGCAGAAGCACTCCAAAGCTCTCCCGGTCAGCAGGGCAGACAGTGATGTCGTCCAGGTGGATCTGGGCCATTCAGCTGTCTCGGCAAACCTCTCAAACCGCAGCAACCAGCTATCCACATCGTCCTTCTTGTCCTGAAATGCAGGTAGCTTGGGTCTCTTAGAACTGGCGTGGTCGTCGGTCTTCTGCGCTGAGTCGTTGCCTCCACGTTGCTGGCGCATCCTCTCTATCTCCAACTCGTGGTTCATCTTTTCCCTTTCCAGCTGTCGTTCAGCCTCCTTCTCATGAGCCTGTCGTTCAGCCTCCTTCTCCTGTCGTTCAGCCTCCTTCTCCTGTCGTTGAGCCTCCAGCTGTCTTTCTCTTTCTAGGCCTTCACGGAGGTAGTCCCGTCTCTCCTGCCCAGTGAGCTCCATAGCGTCCGCTTCCTGGCTAAGCCTTCCAATAACCTCCGACATGTTGTAGATAGCTTGTCGATGATATTCTTACAATAAATTATGTAAATAAGTCTATCAATTTTGATCTGGTCCGCTCAAATCTGGTCGGATCCCGGACGAGCCCCCAATATGTAACAGCTGAGGTTGTTCTAGCACGTTATAGTAGGGAGGAGTTAATTGATCTAACTACAACCCTTTAGAAAACGAAACTATTACAGCTGTAAAATAAATAAACACGAGATCCGACGATAGATTAAATAATACTAAAGTTTAATAAATGTATAGTGAACAATAAATTACTAGGAAGACACCAGCGAAACTAAATATCTACGCCACACAAAAGGAAACTCACTTACTCACCCCACCAACCACTCACACAGGTCTATATATATAAACATTCCTACAGAAAGTTCCCGAAATAAACGTTACCTTTGCCCTCGCACAAACTAACCAATCACGTATCAATACGTCATCAGGTTACATCACTCAAGGCCAAATCTGGCGTAAACATTCGTATCCACAACGTTATCGAATATTCGGGAACATACTAATATTTACTGAACGAGTCAAAACACCTGACAACAAGCGAGCGAGGAAAAAAAACTACTCACTAGAAAAGAAGGGTCAGGTCACGGAGTACAGTACACTCTGGCGGTTGTCAACAATAAAATGAAAAAAGTAGTGGACACATGCTCAGCCACCAGCACAACAACAAAACCGGGGGAGGGCAAGGGGTAGCCCGCAGATGCTACAGATGTGTACAACTACAGTTACCACAACGGCAACAATAAATAAATTTGAAAGAGCAAAACAACAACAACAACAACACTAAGAATAAGAAAAGCAAGAACAGCAAGGACAACAATAATCATCACCATTACACCATTGTTAACTACAGCAAGGACAACAGCGACAGCAGCAACAATAACATCAGTTCAACAGCAAGCCAGTCAACAACAACACCCATGATAAATAACAATAACGCACTGGTCTCGGGCATTAAACCCACCAACTTTGAAATGTAGCTTTTTTTTCATGAAAACAGAATAGAGCCTCATTCTATATCAGTGGTAAGAACCTCCTCAGGTGGAGCGAGACAGATGACGATCTTCAGAGGAAGAGTGGATTCTTTCAGTACACGTAAATATCTTATCATGTAACATAAAAGAATATTATTTTCTGGCGTGGACTCACAGCGCATCTTGTCGTTTTTGAAAAAGGCCGAAGTCTGCAAGTTGACTTAACAGACTGATTTTCATCCTATTTACAGCTTTCATACGAACATATTTTACTGTACGGGCCTTTTCCCATTAGATTTTTAACTTCACTCATATTTTGATCTTCTCGTGGGAATCTGAAAGCTGAGAGCTAGTCCAAAGTATGATAACGAAAAAAAAAACGTGAATTCTCAAAATGGCCATTACCGTGCTGAAGTGCTGTTAAACTCAAACTCAGACACGTTAGAAATACAAAAACTACATTGTGATTAAATCCCCTCGCTCTGTTCATCCGTTCCATCTTTAGATCTAATTAGTTTTTTCTGCCTTCCTGTAAAAAATGGTCTTTTTAGACTTGGGCGGTTGCGGTCACGAACTATAGTTAGGGCAACAGTTCAGCATCCGTAGCCACGCCAAACAACATTGATAATATTTTACAGAAAAAACTCCCATTACTGTTCACGTAACTCATCTGTCACCGATTTAATATAAGGTTAAGAAGAAATAATTTATTTGCATATCTCTGCAATTTAAATGGGAAAATAATTTTTTAGTCAAGACAAAACATTTTAGAAGGCCTTGCCAAATGTGGATACACGGATTTGTCAAGGGGCGACGTTATCTTGAAAAAATTGAGTTCATTTATTTCCGCCGGAACAATATAATATTAATACTAAAGAACACCAGCTCTATTGGTTTGTTACTTCACCCAAAATTGAGGCACGGCATCCCCGCCCCCTAGTGCACGGCAACTGTGCATGCACACTTGCAGAAATGTTTTGTTTTTTTTCCACGGCGGCAGAACGTGCGCAGTCGCAAAGATTAGCTGTAATCCAAATCGAAGAAATAAACCTATGAGGAAAGCGGAAAAGACAAGACATAGCCCTGGAACTTCCGACGAAAGACGAAATAAAACTGTACTGTGACGTCACTTGAAACAAACCAATACACTGTGAACAATAGACCCAAGACATCCTATAATAGGTAGAATGCGCATGACGTCACAGAATGTTTTGGTTTTGTTCTTCCGTCAAACAAGATGGCGCCATGGTGAAGCGTGGGTCCGGACAGACAAGATGGCGGATATGCGCATTCTACCTATGAAGGAAGTAAGGCCTCCAGCGTAATCGTGAAAGGATTTTTAACCGCTGGGTCTTAGATTTTACAAAATATTTGTTATTACGAATAGAAAGATGGAAAAGCGTACGTGGGCATATTGTAAGAGGTCTTGAAGTTCGCTACAGTTTTGATACCTTCATTGATTTTGAGCTACAACTGAGTTGTACAGAAGAAAGTGTTCTGGCATAATTTTGGAGCCAGAAAAAAGAGGCGCATTTTTTTTTGCTTGGAGTAGAATTAAAAAATATCACAGGAAATTTTGATCTGCACCTCAGTTTACATATTGGTGGTCGAAACTTAGCTTTAAAAATCACATCTGTGTATTCCCCGAGGTAGGGAGGCAAATACTATAAACTAAATCCCAGTAACCTCCAGGTCAAGGTCCGTACGATGAACTGGTATGCTGCCTACAAAACTGTTTATAGATGCCAATTAGTCTGTGAATAGGTAGCTCTGATAAAACTTTACCTACCAGCTATAGGCGGAAGCTTACAGACCTTGGCGGGGAGGAGGAGATCTGGAGTTGATTCATGACCCATAACTTATCTGTCTTTACATATTTCCTTTCATCAGCGGCACCTTCTGTGTTCTGTTTTCAATCAGAGGGCTCGCCTTTACCCCTATCTCTTCGTAGTCCTTCTTCTTCTTCTCTCTCTCTCTCTCTCTTTTAAGGAGAGCAGAGATACATGGATTGCACAAGATTGTCAGATAGACCGACAAACAGACAAACAGACAGACAGACGAAAGATGGATTGATAGATAGACAGATAGATAGACAGACAGACAGACAGATAGACAGACAGATAGATAGATAGATAGATAGATAGATAGATAGATAGATAGATAGATAGATAGATAGATAGATAGATAGATAGATAGATTTATTCCCATAAAATTACTATCAAGAAATACTTGAAAACGCAAAGTTAGCACAGGCCATGACCCAGGAAAAATGTTATAACCCTACCACTACAACATGATTAATGAATAATTCTACGACGTAGCTGTTTAGTTTCGCTGACATAATCGTCTTGTTAGGAAACTTCAAAGGCTACACGCAGTTTGGATTTGTCAAAGATGGAAAGAAACAAAATACCGAGAAACGGGTGTAAGAAGGGTAGGCGGAAGGGGGGGGGGCAAATGTTAAGAAAGAGCAGTTTGGGGAGTGGGGTACGGGCAGCAAAGGTCAAGCCAGGTAGATGATTGGCCGGTCGACGGTGTTTATGTATCTGTCCAGGGGCCAGCAAATGTTTACCTTAGTTTCACTGGTAGGTATACAAGCTAGACGCGCGCAGACCACATGCGAGTAGCAAGGCAGAGGTGAAATTGGTTGTTGTTGTTGTTTTCCTGAAGCTGGCCTTGTTCCCTGGTCTGTGAGATACAGTAGCTTATTAGTGGACACAGGGTAGGCAGCAAGAACCATGATCAATGATGTTACTGAGAATAGATCTAACTTCAAAAGTTATTTGGTACTGTGTTCTGGTCGTATCAAAGGCAATATGATAGAAAGAAAACAGTCCGTCCTTTTTTTTTTTCTTAACTCTGCCTTTGTCTGTCGATCTCTCTCTCTTATCATTCCTGCGCCTTTCACTTTTGTTTTTCAGTCCTTCCGTTGTTCCTTTCCTTCCGTCTTCATTCATTCGTTCATTCATTATTGTTTTAATTTATATCCTTTTTTCGGTTTTAAGTCTCTCTCCGCTCTCTGTCTTTCTCTCTCTCTCTCTCACTCTGTTTCCCTCATCCTGTCTCATTCTCTCTCTCTTTCTCTCCTCTGTCTGTCTCTCACACACCCCGCCCCCTCTGTCTGTGACTAGGCTAACACGAGCGTTGAGTCTCCTATTCTTGCTCGTATTTCACCGAAGCTATTACATTGTATTATTATTTTGTTTCAATGCATGACAAACTTACACTTTGCCGCATTCTTTGCCCAGCCACACATGTGTCTGTTTGTCTGTTTCCCCTAATGTCTACCCATCCTTCTCACTGTTTCTCCTATTCCTGGGCACGCGTTGGTCTAGAGGCAAAGTGCTCGCCACTCATGCCGAAGGTACCGGGTTCGATTCCCGGTCGGTGCAGGCATGTTGGAATTTGGGATTTTTCTCATATTTTCCTGCCCCTGATCCAATGGTATCTAGGGTCGAACACCTAGTCTTCTCGGATAAGAACGAAACTCTCGGAAGGCCCGTGTGCATTTTGCACACGCGAAAGACACCTAAGCAGTTGGAAATCGAAAAGACCAGACCGAACAAGGCCGCTGCCGGGCAAAAAAACCAACAAAAAAACTTATCCCTACCACTCCCCCCCCCCCCCAAAAAAAAACAACAACAACAAAAAACAAAACAAAAACAACTTAACTCACAACAACAACAACAACAACAACAACAACAACAACAACAACAACAACAAAAAACGCCGACCGGTGCTGTACTGTGGCGGCGACGTGTCTTCTCCAGTTTTAACTGGGCTGCAATGCAATGACACTTAATTAGGCAAATTTCCCAAATGAGATTAAAGAAATATAAGAAGTATACAAATACAAAAAAAAAAAAAAAAATGTAATCTCTCTTTAGCTTTTCTCTCTCTCTCTCTCTCTCTCTCTCTCTCTCTCTCTCTCTCTCTCTCTCTCTCTCTCTCTCTCTCTCTCTCTCTCTCTCTCTCTCTCTCTCCTTCCCTTTGACCCATCTGTCTTTTTTTTTTTTTTTACTTGTTAACGCTTTTTTTTTACAGTGGAAAAATAACTCGTGCATTTTTCGGGTAAGCAATTTTAGTTTTTAAATAACTGGTTCAGCCGCCCCGCCCCCTCTTTTCAGCCAGGAAAATGCATTTAATATTCTTGCGCATGTTCTTTTCTACGTGCACAACGCCTGGCGTGGAAGCCTTTTAATACACCCAAACGTAATTTCATTATTGGGCACAAACTAAATTATCAACATTGTTTATGTGCCAAAGTGCATTCTCTCAGTCTTGCAGGAAGCACTGTGAGCACTCGGCGCCTCTGATGTCGAACTGGAGACTTGTACGTGAGAAAACGTGCACCGAGATGATCCTGAAACGTGAGACTGGGCCCAATAGGGCGTGCATACCTTTGGCGTGAGTCGGACAGGGGCATGTCCACAAAACTACACCTTGTGGTCGCGTATGTTCTAAATACGTTATAGCCCTTTAAACGAACTGACCCGTTTGCTCATCGTTGCAACTTTCACTCGCTATGTTCTAGAGGCAGGATGATCGCCGCTCATGCCGAAGGCACCGGGTTCTATCCGCAGGGGGGGGGGGGGAGGGAGAGGTCCTGTCCCTGACCATATGGTAGGTAGGATCGAGCATCTAGTCTTCTCGGATAAGGACGAACAACTCGAAGGGCCTTTGTGCACGTTGTGGTGCACGTTGCGCACGAGAGTTGAAAGTCGAGAAGAGCAGGACGAATGAAGCTGCCGCCAGGGCAAAATTTAAAAAACCCAAACTAAATCCTTACAACAAAAACACATAGAAACAAAAACAAGAAAAATAGAAAGAAGAAAAAGGAGGTGTAAATGCCAAGGACAGCGAAACCTTATAAAATAAAGACTTAAAACAAGTCCTGAACAAGTTACTTCAAAATCAAATTTGGCAAAATTAACATGGCAGTAATTTGTTCCGATTGAAAATTTGTGCTTCCTCAGAAAGTCGTTATCGTATTCTGTCTTTGTTCAAGTTGGAAGGCACCTAAGCTTAGGCCCGCACTAACCAATTTTGATCGGGCGACAAGTTGGATGATGACGTCACAATTCGTTTCAACGAGACCCAACTCATTGGTCCATCAAAATCGCCTAATGTGCGCCTAGGCTAATGTCGTGTCGTCACTATCCAACCTGACGGCCAGTCAAATTCGGCTGGTGCGCGCCTGGGATAAGCCTGGGACCCAACTAGTTGGATGGTGGGAGAGATGTCATTGAAACTAACTGTCGTGACGTCACCATCCATCTAGACGGTGGATGAAAATCGGGTACTGCCCGTCCCCCCCCCCCCCCCCCCCCCGAAAAAACACTTCATTTCCCTTAGAAGTGTGAACTTTGCACTTAGTCGGGTTTGATTTTCCATTCCCCAAATACTTGTCCCAATATACAAAGTGGCCAACATAGCTGGGTGGGTGTCTGTCTGTTTGTCCAGGTTCACCGGCTGAGCTTGGGTGGGAGGGGAAGTGGGAGAAGAAACACAAATAATATCCTTGTCCTGCATATTTGGGGAGTCGCTGAACTTTAACCACGCGGGGACTTCACCTCGGTACAAACAAGAGGACAATGGGCAAAACTTGGAATTTTCAATGAAAGGTCAGTAGATCACTTCTGCGCTGGAGGGGTGCTGTTGACTACAGCTGTTTGAATGAACGGATTCCCTCGTTTTTATGCTTATGTAAAGCTTATAGAGTATTTATGTGGTAAACCGTTTTATAAGGTTGAAGTGTTTACTCTGATGTTGTGTTCTCACTTTGAATTACAAAGTGACTATTTCACGGGCCTATTGGCATAAAGCCCATTTTGCACTGTCAAGTCTGTTTTTTTTTTCTTTCTCAGTTTTGTGGTTTTTAGAGTTAAATTGGATCCTGCGCACTAAAGAGACTGAAACAATGCCGTCTCGCTAGGTGATTAAAAAGGAAGTTCAAATCTGATTTAGAATCGACTCAAAATAGACTTGATTCGTGCACTAGTAGCCTTAGTGTGAAAAGCTGATTATCACTATCTCTGTATAAAAAAAGTCTTTATTTAATTGGCTTAACGAGTTCAACTGCAGTTTCATTAACTGACTTGAGGTTTATTATAATGAGGGGAAAATACAGCTCAATTTGATACAGTCCTTTTCGAAAATAAAGCATGAACTCTGTCACTGCCAGAGCTTTTGCATTGCAAGTGGTATGCTCTTTTGTGCTTGTATTCACTTCACAATCGTAACAAACTATTCATATCTGGAAAAGCCATTTCATTTGTTAGGCTGATTTAATATTGAAAAAAAAACTAACCAATTTAATGGACGGAAGAAAGTGGTAGGGTTGAGAAACAGACATTACGTCAGTTGAGATTACCCGCATGGCCCAGAAGATAACAGATACTCACCTTGACATGGTGGGGTTTTGGCCAATGTAACTGTTACAAGTCAAACAATGAATGGAGGCCTTGCACCAATTTCCCTCCCGTGTTTTGGCTGGCATATCTCAGTCCTGAGCCAAAGGTTGTGCCATCTGGCAAGCCGTGACATTTTATGACCTGGTTTTGTTGTGAATCAGGCTAATACTAAGAGAAAACACTACTAGTATCATTAACACAATTTAATTATTACATCGTCACTACTACCGCCACTACAGCCTTCACTGCCATCAGCGTGGCCATAGGGCTGTCTCAACGCATGGGCACAATGGGCAGTTACCCAGCCCCCCCAAGGGTTTAGGGAGCCCCAAGCATGAGTAGTGTGTGTGTATGATTGTGTGTGTGTGTATGATTGTGTGTGTGTGTATGTGTGTGTGTGGGGAGGGGAGGGGGGGGTTCTGGATATTGCGTGGGGTGCGGAACGCAGCCTATTGCTTTGCCACAGGCCCACAGTGATGTTAAGACGGCCTTATGTTGTCACTGTCTGCACTAAATATTAGACTATTGTCGATCACGGCCATCACCATTATCCCCCCCCCTCCCCCCACCCCCACTCTTTTTCCACCACTGCGTCGCTATGCTGCGCGCTTTCCGTAACTAACATTTCGAAAATTTTACAGGAGAAAAAACAAAAAATTGATTTTCTTTGGCTTATTGCCGCCAGCAAATTCTGGAGACAATGGACTTGATTATTGCAATATCGTTATTTATAGGAATTGAACCCCGAGCTTTTGACAGTAGTACCGTAACGATACAGCCCCTAAGGTTTAAAACATCCACTTTACATCCAAATACATCATGCCAAGGAGATGAATAGTTCTCTAACATCCTACCTATCTCTAGTTCTAGCATAGCGACACTGCAGCTCATCCACGATGGTATGGAACAGGACACCAGGCAAGCTGAGAGCGGTGTCTAATGTACTCGTAGACCGTACATAACCAAAATCGGAGGTACATGGCAGAAGAAAAAAAACCCCAACATTTTTACAGGCTGTGTGTAAAGGCCATCTGTTCGTGGGAGGTGTATGCAACCCCCCCCCCCCCCCCCCGTGGCACTCTTTCAGCCTCAGAAGGGTAAGGATGCGATGTGGGAAGATGAGAGGGTGGGGGCGAAATAAGGGTCAGAAGGCGCTCCCTCTCCCCCCCTCCCCCCCAAAGTCATGGGAATCACCGTTTGAAATGGCCGGCGTGGCCAATGTTGTGATTTAATGTATTATAATGAGGAAGGTTTTTATTATTTTTTTTTTTTTTGTATACTTTCTTTAATCTCATTTGGGAAATTTGCCTTTGTGCCATTGCAGCCCAGTTACAACTGGAGCAGGCACCTCGTCGCCACAGTGCAGCGCCGGTCGGGTGAAAGTTGTGTGTGTGTGTGTGTTTTTTAGGGAAGGGGTGGGTGGGAGTGAATATGCAGTAACACGGATCATCATGCTAAGAAAATGTGTAACCCTGGTCCTTTTTCCATGAACATGTTATTTTTGCTTCCATGGACTAGTGTTTTCCATGCATGCCATAGCCGTTTATTTTGGACGCCGCCTTCCAAAAACAGATAGCCTTCCCATGTCTCCGTAGCCTCAACGGTGCTATAGAGCCCACACACAGTGTCAGTTATCCTAACACCTTTCAGCCTGTTAACACGAACATGCAGTGCCTAGATGTCCCTCAAAGCCTCATATGAAAAGAAGTTTTTGTATTTTTTTATTTATGCCCATTACAAACACATTTGAAGAGAAGAAGGCTGCTATTCCCTGCTTCATCAAATTTCTAGATCATCCAGTAGAAAAAGAATGATACACATGAAAGCAAACAGAGAAAAATACAGAAGATCGTTTTTGCCCTCAGCAGTTCTCCTCAACAACTTTTAACTAGATGATTGTGTGCCACATTTCACTAAGGTTCCCTGCCTACCATGTTACTTCATGTAATATGCTTGTTATTAACGTTATTGAGTTATGACATTATGTTTGTGTAATGGTGCATAAGATGGCGTGTATCTTGTATGTGATAAACGCTCTGTGAAAGAAATTTCTTACCTTTTTATATCTCATCGTATCTTATCTATGCTCACGCTTGGTTTATCAGCCATATCTCTGCTAAGCCAAAGCTGAAAAAAAAATATATTAGTCAGAAAATATTGAAAAAAAAAACAAAAAACTGCCTTCCACTTGCATGAGTAAAGTAGTGGATTTTCGAACTTGAAAATTTTCCATTTTCTGAGTTTCATGTTTTTGTGGCTGCCGGTTGTCATTTCCCTGTGGTCTTCACAATATCTTTCTTAGAATCTGATATTGTCTATTTGTTGCCTGTCTTAGATTATCATTTTTTGTTGCCTTTCTTAAATGTTTTTTTTTGTTTGTTCGTTGCCTTTCTAAGATGTTACCTTTTTGTTGCCTTTCTTAGATATTATCTTAAGATTTTATCATTCTGTTGAAAGATAAACGCATGACAATCGTCCCTTGCCTGTCTATATTTTCTACAGACAGGTTAAAAACACAACAACATTTTTCACCCATTGTCTCCTAACGCTGATATTCTGTGCAGTACTATGGTCCTACGAAAAGGTTATATCGATATACCTGTAAGCATTTTACCCTTTCCATATTATTTTATCAAGTGGAAAATGCCATGCAGTGTGAAACTGATGTATTGTTATGTTCAACCGGTAAAGAATCGCGTCTGGATACCTACGCAAGTTTTTGGTCTGTTTCTTTGTGTTTAAACATCACATTTCTCAGGTTGAGATATGAACGATTACGATATACATACATCATGCACTCCCCGATACCCCCCAGCTCGACATGGCGTGAACGGAAGTTGTTTACAGGCGGTGCCGGACGTTGAAAGACGGGCAACATTTTCACATGCCAGATGGTCGTTTATAGTGTTTCTCTGGAAACAGAAAACAACACAGTTCAAGCGAACGAAAACAATCAATATTATCCCTTTACTGAGTTTTGTGAGCACTGTAGAATTTGACAGGTCGAGTTCAGCGAGAGCATCAGGTTTATCTTTGACTCGAAAGAGCACGGATGATCTGTAGCTTTTTGAGAATATTACAGTGATAATAATGATGATGACGATGATGGTACCTGGACTAACAGAAAGGCTATTGTCATTTGTGCGTACGGTCCCCAAGCGTTTTGTGCTAGAGGCACGTACGCACACCTACCTATTCCTAACCCTGTCCTTCCCTCAACCCTCAATCGTATCGAATTCCTAACCCTGCCCTTACCCTTTCAACCAAAAAAAAAAAAAAAAATGAAGGAAAAGGAAAAGAAAATCTGAAAGAACAATTAAGGCTTTTACTAAGAGTATTTCGGGAGGAGCTCTCTTGCTCTGGAGTCCAAAAGGCTTTAAAATACGTACCCCCAGAGCTAAAAAACTTGAGGCCTGTACGTACAAGTAACAACAATCTAAAAGAAGACCAGGGAATATTAATTTCATCACCTCAGGTGTTAGGGGAACGTGGAATTTACGCATTATACTACAGCTGAACAGTGAACACAACTCAGTATTAATGTTTCTCTATTTGGCTTCTGCAATTCCAATTACACTGCGGTTCCCTAACAACAACGTTTCAATAAACTGTGTATATTATTATGTCTCGCATAAAACACATCTGTAACGATATTTCACTTCTTCATGGGAACTTTCGGAAACATTGGTTTAGTAGTTTTTGGGTCTACAATCATTTCAATGATAATTATTTTGGAACGTACAGCACAACCTGTAACAGTTGATGTAAATTTCAGCACGTTATGATAGGGAGAGTTAGATGATCTGAACTGCTCCCCTTTAAAAAATGAAGCTGACTCGAACTGTTGTAGAAATGAATGAAACAGGATCCAATGAACGATTACCATTAACTTTTAATAACTGTAGATGAACGCTGGATATCTCACAACTTACTTACGGGGAAGGCACGCAGGTCTACCTACAAAAACTTAAACTTGGTCTTGCACACACACACACACACATACTCACTGGCTTGCCATCTTTATACCTATCCAGATAGAACGTTCACGAAAGGGAAATCCAGAAACTACGGGATGCATGAAGGCCAGCTAATCGCACTTAGACACGTCACAGAATTGCGTCACTCCAAGGCCAACCTAGTGCAACTACTCCAACATGAATGATATGTTTCGTTTTCGACTGAATCACAATAAAACAATTACGTCACACAGCGAGACATCAAAGATAGGTAAAAACTAGCACACGAGGGGTCGCCGAGGGCTGCGGACAACATTGTTAGCCCGTAGGACGCTATACATGTACAACCCAACAGCTCATATACTCAGATATATAGTATTTTATACATCATCACCCCACTCATTCACATATCCACACACATACACGTCATACCAGTGAGTAATTTTATTGGTCTACGTATCGCATGCTCATGTATCATTTTCCTTTTCCGAGCGTCTAGTGGTATATGAGTCTTATAGTTCTTTCTATTCTTGAACGCTGACTGTGTTTTGGAATAAAAGGAGAGGGGCTGCATAACGGCGAATTGTGAGATTATATTGCAGAGATTAATCTAGAGAGAGAGAGAGAGAGAGAGAGAGAGAGAGAGAGAGAGAGAGAGAGAGAGAGAGAGAGAGAAGAGAAAGAGAAAGAGAGAGAGAGAGAAAGAGAGAGAGAAAGAGAATGAATGGGGACATAATGCATAAATGGCGTTAATCGGAGATGAAATAGGATTAAAAAGCTTTTAGCTACATAACCGGGACACTCACTTCCCCCTCCCTCCATCTGCTCTCTCTTTCACCCTCTCCAATTCCTCCTCTCCCTTGGGTGAAAGATAAAAGGCGCTCGTACCACTTGCTCCCTGCCTCTTTCCTATATTTTGTAAAACCCCACTAATGGATAGTCTGAATAACATTCACACAAATTCCGAACCTGGATTACAGTCTCTGCTTTTATCGTTGACCACACGCAAGGATTAACAACGTAGAAAACCATTTCGTCACATTCATCCCCGGCCCTCAATAACTAACTAACTGGACTGTTACTGTAGTAGTTAAAAGCTACCAAATGACACAAATAATATATTATTAATCTTTCTTCCTACCACCCCACCCGGCACGTTTATCACAGGTTTTTACAGTGCTGAATATACTTATTAATATTTCCCATCGAATAGCCGAGAATCCATACAGCTCAAAAAGTTAGTCTTCAAATTCAGCCCTAAAAATCCGTCGATCCTAAGCAATAGAATGAATTAACTTTTAGAAGTTTGAAACCAAAAGTGGTTATGCCATGGATAGAATGATAATAAGACGGTTAAATTTAATTTTCTATCTCGACCGGGAACAGATTTCTACATAATTACTCAATTATAGTCCAACTGATTTGTTTCTTTGAGTTCAACAAAACTTGTAAGAGAGAGAGGCTGTCATGCATTGTATGCACGGGCAGTCATTGTTAGCGCAGATCTGACGAGATGCACACGAGCGCTATTGTTTATAATATGAAAGCGTATTATCAAGGCCACGTTTGTTTATAAGATATCTCGTCACTACATCGGAAGACTTTCCGTATCAGCTACTTGGCACTCGTTGCTGCGTTAATTGTCTAAACATGCACTCACTGCATCTTAAAATTATGTCTGACGCCGATCTTCCGGTCTCATTATTATAATTTGAACAAAGGGATTATTAAAGCCGAGGGCCAGCCTGCATTTTTCAACAGAGAAAAAAATTGACCAGTCAGATTCCCTGCACTTTGTACGTCGGTCAGCATCATTTTGCCGAAATTGCGACATGAAGGCACCGTGTCGCCATCTATTTCTGGGATATTTTCAGGGTCAGATATTAGGGCTAGGGTTTCGTTGTCGATTGAACGGCATTGAAAACTTATTAATGTTGCTAACTGTTCTTAATGGAAAACACAGGGCCATGTAAACGTAGCCACCTTAAAATATGCTAAACTACTGAAATTGGAACAGCCACCCATCCAGAATTTCCGAATTCCGTAAAATTAGAAGGGCCTTTTTTTTTTTTTTGTGGAATTGAGTGTTTCAAATGATGCTCCATACAAAGTATTTCTCCTATACTGAAGAAAATATTACCGGAATAGCCATTAGCTTGTGAAAGTCGGTTCCAAGTTGCTGGCAGCAAACAGTCGCCAAACTTTATGGCACAGCGCATGATACCATGGCCATCCAAACTATTTGCCATCCTTTCTGGATGGGTTTGCGAACCACAGCCACGGAAATATGAAAACCCACCACATCGTGTGAGCTGAAAAATGATCGTTAAATGTTTGTGGCCTCGCGTGAACCTTGGAAAAAATATGCTTTGTATGTTTTCCACAGCTCCAGCTGACAGTCATCTCTAACAGGATGTAACAGTTGTTGGCTTCGATCGGCAATCAACTCAGGGGTTTTCGGCTTTCTTCATCTCATGGTGTACTAAGTTTGGTTTTCCCATGTCTAAACCTGGACCAAACTGCCGGATTATTGTCAGCGATGTATTTTTTCTGAAGGTTGGGGTGTGGTGGTG
Source organism: Onchidella celtica (assembly GCA_963931925.1). NCBI lineage: Eukaryota > Metazoa > Mollusca > Gastropoda > Systellommatophora > Onchidiidae > Onchidella > Onchidella celtica. The sequence continues at coordinate 48,248,917 of OZ007572.1, read as the reverse complement.
GGTGATTGTTCCGCTTTTCACAAAATCCTTTATCTCATTGTGTAAATAAAAAAGAAAGTTCCTCATACAGAAAGAGTTTGTCGGATTTGTACTTAGTTCGGTTTTCCACTTGTCAATCTGTTGATTTTATGCCCACCTACACACAAAGAAGTCAAATTTGTTCTTGGCTTAAAAAACAAACCAACAAAAGAACAACAAACAACTGGCAAATTAGAAAAGTACAAGGTTATCGTTTGCAGAACTGTATTCCTTGCCTTCTACAGTAGTCCAGTGTGTGCCCTCAGTGACAGGACGTAATGAACGATGGGACAGCAGGACTGAGACACATTTAACGTTAACGGCCTCAGTAACTTATGTGCATTCAATTCACTAACCATGACCGAGGCCTCTGTGCACCCTTCACCGGTTAGTGACGACAATGCACTCATTTTTTCATCTTGAATTAGAACAGCAACTGTTATTGTTTTACCCCCGGCTTTGAAATAGCTTATCTCGCCATTTACGTTTTACACCAAGGGCCATTTCACGCCTCGGAATCACAGATGGTCCGTGATCCCGTTACAGCGTACACTACAACTACCAACAAACGGTAGCCCCAGCGAACAGACAGTCCATTCATAAATGAACTGGGCGTGTTTTGCGGCCGTAAACCATTGCTGCTACTATCTCAAGGCTGCGCGGTGTAGGGCGAGCGGTGCTGCCTGAGCCCTCGCTACCACCGTCAGTGTATGAAAGAAACCACTTCACGAGACGGTCAGATACGCACGGCTTGGAGGATGCGGGACGTAAACAGATTAGTTTCGTGCCTGTACCTTCTGAGATAGGTAGTGAATTTTAGTGTTACTGGAAGATAGTACGTCAATTCGTGTTTTGAAATGACAATTTGCTTAGAAAACAAAACAACTGTTATCTCTCTTCCACACCCGCACTCCTTTGATTTCCCTTTCACTCTTTACCATTCTCTCACCTTCTCTCATTCACATTTCTCTCTCGTCAGTCTCTGCTCATGAAAAACAGAATTCTCGAAAAAGCAACAGGTATTCTGTCAGAATTCTGTGCTCTTGATCTAGAACAATTTACTTTATTACGCCAGTGCAACAAAGCTATTCATACATTCGTTCTTGGATTATTTACTAAACCTGCGACTTTTTCTATAGTCGCCTTTGGACGTCAAACTTGCTAGCAAGGACTTCTGTATGTGGTTTTGTTCAGTTCTGGATAAACAAGATAAATTAAACCAGCTAATTTAAGCCTGAAAAAAAGGTAAGCGAAGGTGCTCTGTACGTGCGCGTTTGTTGCCTTGTTTATGAAATAACTGCATGTGTTCTGGCATTGTTTACATTGTGAGTTCTTGCTCGGTGCTTAAGCTCTTCCGGCACGATTACGTGTGAGGTGCAGACTTTCCAATGTTTAAAATTACAACTTGCGTAACTGCGGGGCTGGAGGCAATACAGATGAGAATTCTCAGAAAATTGGTGCGTCGCGAAATTGCAAGAGAAGTGTAGAAGTGACGGACGGTAAGAACTAGATCTAGATCTAGAATCTAGATCTATTAATTAAAGCGCATTTTCCACATACAGGATTACGGTGGCTAACATGACAGATTGCTCGGGAGTGTAATGCTACTTTATCCTTAGCAGTCAACTAACCTTGAAAATGCCTCATTATTTTGAAGCGTTTATAAACTGTCTGTGTCTGTCCAGTTGGTACATATTACTAGTTACGTATTACAAAAAGGCTTGTAGTTTTATAGACCTTACTCTCGATATTAAGATGGATGAATTTATTGATTGCTTTTGTTTACTTTCCCCGACCCCGATGTTTTATTGTTGTACACTGTAAAGTTTGTAACTTTTTAAATTTTTTTTTTTTATTAGCGAGAATTCAATGCTGTTGAAAGATTATGACAAATATAGTGAGATGAATAAATTCGCCTTCCTTAGTAATAAAATACCCTGCGACCTTTCCGCAACCTCAGGTCTTGTTTGTTCTAACTACACTTTTTTGCACAATTGAGAAATTCTACGATAAACGTTTGCGGGTTTGGTATTATGATAAAGAGTTAGACGGAACTGTGAAACAGCTTGATAAGTGCCACAAGGCATTTTAAACAAGTGTTAGAGTGTGCATTTGTTTATAATCTTACTCTTCGACGGACGAAAAAAGATTTTCAATTTTTCAGAAAATGGAGACAGAACGAACAAGAACTAATGTCGCATATTTGTTGCTAGGCACTTGCACAAAAGAAGTGGAGGAATACTCCAAATAGATTAGGCGTCCGTGCGACTTTATTACGTTGCAGTCGTGTCGTACTTTGTTTAAACTTACGCGAATGAATAGAGATGCACACACATGCGAGACACGGGTGTCAGTAAGGACATGAAACTAAGAGACGACTGCAACACAAGACATCGCATTTGCTCGCTTAGCTGTAGTGAAAACGATGTTTTTGGGGGATTTATGGTGTCATTTGCCTGAATGTAGGACCAGCAAAATGTGCCCAGATTTGTGCGACAGGAATAGCATGCTGCGGGGCCTTGGCCAGACTGTGGTAGGTTTATTTATGGCAGTGTCACACTTCCCGTAAGACTGTTGTCTCCTGTAAGGACTGTTGTGTCCTGATGAGATACTCATGCGGACTACAGCCTACAAAGACATCGTTGTTTTTGTTCCGTACCTGGAAGATGGTCGTGAGAAGACCCGTGGGGGGGGGGGGGGAGTGGGAGGGGGAGGTTAACTTGAAAATTAAGATATTATATGCATGGCTATACTGAAGCTGTTTAGCTTGTTGGAAGATAAGAGTTCAAATGTCATCAAAATTACAAAGTTATGCTGCCAAACAAAAGTAGGCTAACAACAGCAACAACAACGGCAAGAACAACAAAACAACAACAATGACAGCAGCAACAACAACAACAAGAATAGCAACAACAACAACAACAAAAGTGACACCTGTGCTGTCTGAGTGCTATTTGTGATGCTCATTTGAGTCTCTGAATTTATAGTTTTGTGAGTTTTCTTTTTTTTCCTTTTTTCTTGTTGTATTTTATCTTTAAGTTATTTTATAAGCAATTTTTTTTTCTTTTTTCTTGTTGTATTTTATCTTTAAGTTATTTTATAAGCAATTTTTTTTTCTTTTTTCTTGTTGTATTTTATCTTTAAGTTATTTTATAAGCAATTTTTTTTTCTTTTTTCTTGTTGTATTTTATCTTTAAGTTATTTTATAAGCAATTTTTTTTTCTTTTTTCTTGTTGTATTTTATCTTTAAGTTATTTTATAAGCAATTTTTTTTTCTTTTTACAAATTTCTGTGAGGCAAGCGTTTTTTTTGTTTTTTTTTTCAAACTGAAGAAGAATTTAATTTAAGCCAACACTAAACCAAAAACATTTAACTGATCTTTCTGTTTCACCAGGATGGTTATTCGCCAGTATTTTTCCTGTTCTCTGCCCACTTCCCTTTCTATTCCATCCGCTTTCTTATCTCCCAGCTGGAAATTAGAGGAATTCAAGAAGGCCTATTTAGACAGCGTGTCTCCGATTGCAGGCATAACCGATCTCTCCACAACTGGTTTTCCACTCCAGCGGGAGTATACAGTGTCTCCTGCATACCAGCTACGTTCCCGTGTTCGAAGATTCCCACAATAAAGTGCACACCGGTACTGCCCTTGTCCACAGCATCCGCTCCGCTATTTTTACGGAAAATGGCGTATGGAAAACTCTCTTTGCCTTTATGGCGGTGAGGAACGGAGCGGAGCGGATGCCGCGGACAAGTATACAGAGACAAGGAGTGTTTTATGACGTTGTCCGTAAAAGTAGCAGAGGCGGATGCTATGGACAAGTATACAGAGGCAAATAGTATTTTACGACACTGTCCGTAAAAATAGCAGGGGCGGATGCTGTGGACAAGAGAGTTTTACGTCACTGTCCGCAAAAATAACGGAGCGGAGCGGATGCTGTGGGCAAGAGCAATTAGGTAGATAGCATACTGAGTCAAGTCTGTCGAGCCTCAGTTTTTACCGAGAACTGTGAACTGTAGAGTTGTACGAGACCTCGCGGCCCACTGGTGAGTCTGAAACAATTCTGACTTGTTAGTTCCGGCGGGTTTAAACTGTCTTGAGTAAGCATTCGGAAAGAAACACCTGGCGCTCTGAGTCACAACAGACGCAAGACAAACTCGATTCAGTGGTGCTACAGGCTGAACAAGAATGGAATGGAACACATGTAATAATTATGTTAAGTTTAGTCCTGAGTCGAATTTGTTGAGTCAAAACAAGTGTTTGTCAACATTTAACTCGTATTCTACAGCTTATCAACAACGAAGGCGTGGTCGGAGGACGGCCAGGGGCGTATTTCTTTTCTCCACTCTCAAATTTATGATAGTTGTAAATTTGTTTCATTTACCACGAAAATCGTTGGGAGGGGGAGATTGTGTGAATTTCAGGTCTTGTTCAGTTTAGTTGGGAACCAGTTTATGATTAAATTGATGCTCCACCCATGGCCTTATACCTCAATTTTCATTATCTAATCTTGCGTTTCAGTGGCGGATCCAAGGTTTCTTTAAGGTGGGACGGTAGATATCTCGCATTCTGACATCCAAATATCCAACAGTACTTTAATTTTCTGTCTTCCTGTCTTCTTTCTTTCCATATTTTCGGTCGGTCATTTTGTTTTATGTGATGCAGATAAAACTTAAATACGTCATCTACCCCCATGCCCTTTACTCCCTCCCCGTTTTTACAAATACCTTGAGTCATGTAAATAAAGCTCTGCCCGCGGTATTTTGGTAGCAGCTTACCATGCATAGCAACACTTTTTTTTTGTGTGCGGCTCCCAGTATTTTGATAGCAGCCTACTAGGCTACTAGTCTCAGCAACACTTTTTTTTATATGGCCCACAATATTTTGATGGCAGCCTATTAGGTTACCAGTCTCAGCAACACTTTCATTTTTTATATGGCCCACAATATTTTGGTGGCAGCCTATTAGGTTACTAGTCTCAGCAACACTTTTTTTTTTATATGGCCCACAATATTTTGGTGGCAGCCTATTAGGTTACTAGTCTCAGCAACACTTTTTTTTATATGGCCCACAATATTTTGGTAGCAGCCTATTAGGTTACTAGTCTCAGCAACACTTTTTTTTATATGGCCCACAATATTTTGGTGGCAGCCTATTAGGTTACTAGTCTCAGCATTTTTTTTTTCTGTGCGGCCCACAGTATTTTGTGAGCAACCTGTTAGGGTACTAGTCTGAGCAAACACGTTTTTATATATGGCCCACAGTATTTTGGTAGCATGCTAGCAGCCTACTAATCTTAGCAACATTTTTTTGTATATGGCCTACAATATTTTGTTAGCAGCTTACTAGTCTTAGCAACACTTTTTTGAATATGGCCCACATTATTTTTGGCAGCAGCTTACCAGTCTTAGCAATACTGTTTTGTACATGGCCCACAGTATTTTGGTAGCAGCTTACTAGTCTTAGCAACACTTTTGCGTATGGCTCACAGTATTTTGGTAGTAGCCTATTGTCTTAACAACACATTTTTTTTCTTTATGGCCCACAGTATTTTGGTTGCAGCCTATAGTTTTTAGCTACACTTTTTTGTATGGCCTACACTATTTTGGTAGCCATCTACTAGTCTTAACAACACGACTTTTTATTTTTTATTTTATTAATGTGGTCCACAGTATTTTGAGAGCAGCTTACTTTGCCTAGCAACACATATTGTTCAATACTTCCCAGTGTCTCTCCGCTTCAGTTTTTCACTTCGGCTGACACTTCATTTGTCCCTACACTGACGCAACGGTCTCTCCCAAATGAACGCGTTTCCTATGAGAAAAGTGACGTATGAAGGCAGGCCGTGTGAACCCGTCTATCGCAGTGCACGAGATAAGCCATGCTGTCTGACACCATATCTCTCTCTGTCTCTCCATCCAGCTCGAAAACAAACTCATGCAAGTGTTTATGGAAGTCACGTGGTTATTACGTCATAGGCAAGGGACGCAATGCAGTGCGCGCATAGCAACAAACAGAGAAATTAATGATAAAATCATAATGAGGTTGCAGCAACAATAAACAGGTGGGTGCTGTGATAACAGCAATTAATATACGGAATAACGATAACATTATCATAACTATTGCAAACTCGATTCTGCAAACAAATTTACGTGAAAGATAACGTTTTTACTACCAACAATGACAGCATCAACAACGACATCAGCAACGACAGGAACAAGAATTTATTATGACCATATCAGCACGGCAGTGATAACATAAACAATGGAATAACGACTAATCAAGAAAAATAGCTTCATTACAACAACATCAATTTAACAATTTAGAACAAGTACGGCAGCGACGAAAACACTACAACACTATCGTACCAATAGCACTACAGCAACACTGATAGCAACATGAACAAATCGCGCCCTTAGTTCTTGATTGTCCCAACTCCACTTTTTGCCCAACTGAGAAATTTGACGTTAAACGTATGCTGCTTTAGCGTTACCATAAGGAGTTAGAATACATAAGAACTGTGAAACAGCTTGATACGTGCCACGACGCACTTTAAACAAGTGTCATAGAGTGCATTCTTTACTATAACTCTTCTACACACTAAAAGATCTCCAATTTGTAGAACAACAACACACAAAAAAAAAAAGTTCCGAAAGTGCATTAAAACAACAATCTAACCAAGAATTATCCGTCCACAGTACAGAAAATGTTGAAGTTTCGTAGACTCGAATGATGAAATATTAAACGAGTTCGGGAAATAGAGGAAAAAAAGAAAGTTTATTAATCCCAGTATTGTTTGTCATGCTGTAAAACATGCTAGAAATTTGCTTCCGTCAGAAATTAATGAGTCACATTCAATTTGCCAGCCCCCTCATTTCACGTCATTTATTCCTTCATATCAACGTCTGTCCATTTCTCCCTCTCCCCTCTCCGCTTTTTTCATTTTAACCGCATGTCAAGATTAGAGCTGGCGAAGGTCCATAATAATAAAATTAATATTTGTGAGTTGTCATTTTTTTTTTTTTAAACGGCTTGAGACGAATTGCTGGTTAGATAACCAAATAGCTGCTGGTGTAGCCTAGAGCAACTTTGGCCTAGAGACGGTGTGACGCCACGAACTGATTCATTTGTTACCCCTGTTTCGCTTTCCAAGGTAATTTCCTAGCCGCTGCACCACTTTTAAGGAGCCTGTCGGTTTTCTTTTGCGAAATGGAGGGGAAAAACAGTTCAGGCAATATTATGTTGTTAGTATTTTTTTTCCAAATCTTTTACGTGCATCTTTCTTATGTATGTTTTCAATTGGCCGTTTATGCTTCAACTAAACTTGGTCAAGCTCGGCCGGGGGCACGGCAATATAGCTGGATAGTTGACAGAACTAAGTTCACGTAAGTTCCAAATTCTAAGTCAAACTGACTCCAGAACAGGGTTGCCAGTTTTTTTCAGGACAACTTGCCAAATATGTGACAAAAACTTGCCAAATGCTTTAAAAACTTGCCAAATTTGTAAAAATAAGGATTTTAGTCACACGTACTCATAAAAGTGAAATATTATACATGTAAATTCTAGAATAAACAAAATTCTGGCTTACCCGGTGTTGTCTAATGTTGTTTCTTTCATAATTTTAGAGCCTCTGATATACTGTAATCCTCTCGAGGACTTTGAGGAGTGAATGATCAAGAAAGTATGTTAATGTAATACATGTATATCCAAGTCACAATGCTGGGTGCCAAAAAGTGCCAACTTGCCAACCAATTTGCTTTCATGCCAACCATGTTCAAAAAGTGCCAAATTTGAACAATTTGGCACTAAAAGTGCCAAACTGGCAACCCTGCTCCAGAAGATCGGTTCCAAATGACCTTTTCTTGTACTGATATGAAGATCTTTCTCTGTGGAGGTTCACAGATCTGGGCTTCTGTATTACTTTTCCTTTTTATTTTTTCTTCCGGGTTCATGTCTTTATTTGCTTCTTCTAGTTCCTCATGCCTAGACACATCACCTCAAGACTTTCGTCTCTCATTTACTCTGTGTGCTTGTTTGATGTATATATTGCATGCTATTATGTATGTAGTTTTTTTTTTAAATTAGTTTTCTAAAGGGTTAGTTTTTATTGTTGCCCTCAAGAGGGGCCCTACCTCTCTCTATCCGTTAACAAGGTTACCCGAGAAGACTAGAGGCTCCTCCAACCTGTCCACAACAAAAGGTTCGACATTGGTAAAAGAAAACAAAAGAACATCTCAGATAGATATGGTCGGTTCAAATGCGAAAGACAATGCAAGCATTGTAGCATCTAAAGCCAAGGTCTTTTCTGTTCTCTTTGATGTTGGTCATACACTGTACTTATTTACTTTTGTTGTCTATGAGTGAACTGAAGTAAACGTATGTTTTTGCTCCTGTTACAGATTGTAGGCATGAAGTATGATCCCGCGGCGAGGCCGTTGGCGACCATTGCAGGAAGCGATATGGTTGCTGGTTGCTGTGGCAACCATTTCCATGGTGATTACCTTGCACTTGGGTAACAGTTTGACATGGTTGAAGGTGACCAAGTCCGAGGGTGATGTAAGTATTACTGAATGGATGGACTTTTGTACTGAGGGTCACAGCTTTAGAAGTTTCTGTCCTTGTTGCTGTTATTACTATTATTGGTACTGTGTTCTCTCTCCTATGGCGTTTTGGTAGCATTTGTGGTGATGGTGGCGTGTAGTTGGGACAATGGTAATCGGTATAGGTGGGGATGACTACAGTAGTGATGATGATGGCGGGTGATGGCGGTGAGAAATGAGTTAGTATAAACCTGACTGATTGGAAATAAAATATGGCAAATAGAATAAATGTTTTTTTGTTTTTTGTTTTTTATAGAAATAATGTTCATTACAAAAAATTGAATTACATAGTTTCCTTCGGAATGTAACAACAGATCGTCGTCATAATGTTATTGAATGTAACTGATGTGGTTGAAATACACAACTGCTAGAAAGACCATGGACACTTGCAATTTTGTTGTTGTTGTTGTTGCTGGTGGTGGTTGCAATGTGTACGTGTGTAGTTGCGGTGAGGAGGGCGAGCTAAGTTTCGTTGTTCTTGTTGCTGGTGGTGGTTGCAATGTGTACGTGTGTAGTTGCGGTGAGGAGGGCGAGCTAAGTTTCAGAGAACTGCAATTTTGACAGTAGGATCACAGTACAATCATGACGTCACTCACTCCATTGATACTCCCATCCATCTCTTTCCAGGTTCCTCATGGTGAACTGGACTTGAACTCCTTGGAACATCTGAACTTTCAGAGGTCAATCAGTAACCTCAAGGCCGCCAGTTCTAATAACGAACTGAACAAGAATGAAGATTTCTTCAGACGCGCTGTTTTTCCGAACGGTGCAGTCAGCAGCGACACTGCGAATGCCAGAGAGGGTAAAAACGACAAGGCAGATCATGGAAATAGTGCGTCCCGTAAAGGTGTCCTCTTGAGATATGGGAACTTCGGAATTTCTGAGAGGGACGCAGAAGGTGAAGATGAAAAGTTTCCTGTTGATTCTGCGCATGATGTGAATGAAAAAAGTAGAAGTGGAGTTTTCCAAGCTCGCATAGAGCACCAGTCTGTGGTTGATGGTTCACAGAGCCGGGATAATGCTCCAGTTGGTGCAGGCAACAATGGTGCAATTGATAAGAGAGGTCAGCATGAAGGAACAGGGACGGCTAGAGATAACCAGCCGAGGCCTGGGGCTCTTTCACACAATAATATGACAGTTACTAACGATAATACGGGGCTCTTTTTCTCACGATGGAGTGCTGCAGACAAAGTGTTAGACCCGTCCCCATTGAAAAGTCCTAAAAACGACAATAGAAATGACCTCAAGAAAGGCTCTGTTATCGACAAGGGAAGGCCCTTTGGTGTCCCAATACAAAGGGGACAACCCGGCTGGACAGGGGACACAAAAAGCCCTGACCTCGATGGCCTCAAATTACAAGCTCTCCACGACAGGTTGACACGGGTAAGGCACGAATTCATATTGTGGTCACTGTACTTTTTTCAAGGTTGTGTTCTCAGCGGGTTGCTTTATTATGTCTGCCTGTCTGCCTGTCGCATCTGTACATGCACTAGTATAGTTATTGTACTACATTTCTATAGGCACATCCTTAATTGTCATCTCGGTCCATTTCACTCCTACCTCTGGCTTCCCTCTTCCATAAATTGGTTTCGTTTTTGCATTAAAATGTACAGGCTTCTGTAGTCTGTTTTCTCGACTGCCTGTTTACTAATTTATTAGGATCTATCCACCAGACATCCATCTATCCATCCACTCACTCATCCATCCGTCCATCCATCCATCCATCCATTCATTCATCCATGCATCTATCCATCCGTCCATCCACCCATCCAGCCACCCATCCATCCATCCATCCATCCATCCATCCGTCCATTCATCCATCCATCCACCCATCCACCGGTTCATCCATCCATCCACCCGTCTGTCCGTTTGTCCGCCCGTTCGTCTATCTATCTATCTATCTATCTATCTATCTATCTATCTATCTATCTATCTATCTATCTATCTATCTATCTGTCTGTCTGTCTGTCTGCCTGTCTGTCTGTCTGTCTGTCTATCTATCTATCTATATATCTGTCTGTCTGTTTATCTATCTACTCGTCTGTCCACCTTTGTGTCTGTCTGTCTGTCTATATATCTGTCTGTCTGTTTATCTATCTACTCGTCTGTCCACCTTTGTGTCTGTCTGTCTGTCTATACATCTGTACTATCTGTCTGTTTATCTATCTGCCTCTTGCTTCCTGCTGGTCAGTCTAATCCCTCTGTCACGACCAAGAATTGTCCAAGGTCCCACAGTTTCATAATACATCAGTCCCCAGTTCACTTTAACGGTACGCTGATAAAGCCTGCCTTCTCCAATGAAAATGCTATGTAATGAAATTCTTCGCATATTTCCTCACTTAGGCAGAGACACAAATAAACTTTCAAACACACAGCAGTGGAATCACAGAGTTCTATTTATAAACACTCATCTTCTCCTCATGCAGCTCTTGGTGATTAGAATGCAATATTGTGCCACCTCTTGTCTTTACGCAAACACTTTTACCGCTGCAGGAATCGAGTTCTGAACTCTCAATAAGTGGTTACTGTTTTTTTTTTTTTTACGTGGGGGGGGGGGCAGCAGCACCAGTAACAAACAAATTAATATAATGGCAGGAACAACATCAACAACAACACAACATTAACAGCATCACCACTATCCACCAACAGCAATAATAATGATATCGTCATCGTCTTTAACAATTCCAACGTCACTGTGATGTTTCCACTTTCTCTCACTCTTCCTCTCACTAACTTTCTTCTGACACCAGCCGTGATAGGCACGGCACAAACACACTATCTCTCTTCTCTAAGTTATAACAAACGATATCTGTATTGCTTATCTATACAATAATTATTAATTCATTCAATAATAATAGGAACATAGGTCATACAATTTCACGTGAATTTCGATGGAATGAAATCAATGCAAATCAGTACATGATAATTAAAAGGGCTTCGTTATATTCAATTTCTAGCACATTTTATAAAACACATGGGTACATTCAGCGTAAGGAAACCTCTCCTTTAGGGGTGTATGGCGCTATCTGGGCGCTGGTTCTTCCCCTCTACTCTGGCTTGACTGCGCAGTTAGATCAACAGGTATCGGCAGGTACCAATAAGTCGGGAAGCCAAGAAGCCACGATGTCGTTAATCAAAGTACAAGAAGTTGAGAAGCCAAGAAGGTGTTGTTCTTCCTCCTCTGTAGAAAAACAATCGCAACTTCCTAATCTACTGCTGGAAGGCATGACTTCCATACTTACTCCATGACGGATATTCATCATTAATACTTTTAACCGCTGACACTGTTATAAGTCAGGCTGCAGCTCCCATACTCCATAGGCTCCCATATAGGCAATAGAATAAACGATCAATACAGTTTTAATGATATTTACACGTTCCCCACGAAGAATAACGCTCTCTCTAACAGACCCCATCCTATACAGACATCCATCTATCCATCCACTCACTCATCCATCCGTCCATCCATCCATCCATCCATTCATTCATCCATGCATCTATCCATCCGTCCATCCACCCATCCATCCATCCATCCATCCATCCATCCGTCCATTCATCCATCCATCCACCCATCCACCGGTTCATCCATCCAAAATACTATTTTAAGATCTTTGGTCTCCACATACAGAGGCATACCTAGGATTGATGGCGACCTGAAGAAAAATGGAGGGAAAAAACAACAAACCATTTCCCTCACAAAATTAATGTTGTTCTTTAAGATTGTGGCTGAATTCTTAGAAGGAAATATTAATTAGCCCAACTTTGGCATGCTGTGCGCCTGCTTCTGTCTACTCCATCGTGGTTACGCTTGTGCATATATATTGCGGGTTCTAAGAGTTGTCCACCCGTGTATAGTTGTAAGGATTGGGACTAACCCCTTGGTAGAACACTCGAAGTCTGCTTCACTAACTTACCAGCATAGACACGCCAAAAAGCAATGACACTTCTGACAAACTGACGCTTTTCACGAGAGCGCCAAGAACAAGGTCAATAAATCTGGAGTGGTTAGTAAACGTGAGAAAGTGGATTAACCTTCTTGTCCTTGGGGGGCCCGGCAGCTCACCCTCACAGCCAGTTAGAAAACGCCATGCATGGAGGTCACGGCCATGTTGTAAAAATTCTGAAACTTAATACTCCCCTCCTTCCCCTATTCCCCACCCCTCCCCTCCCCCACGACCTTCCTGGGATCGTCTTCACTGCAGGTTTTGAGATTTACATCGCTCTAAAGTTTCCTTCCATCCGTGATACCGGACCCGAGCGATGTGTTTGCTTTGCCACATCAGAAGGTAACGTTTCATCTAACATTGCCGACCGCGATCTTCTGCAAGGGGTCTCAAAATACTCCCAAGTATTTGTTTATGGAAAAACAAACAAATAAACAACACAAGAGACGACTCTGTAGCGAAAAATTGCAGGAAGAACTGCAGTACCATTGAGAGACCAACATAATAATATGGCAAAACAGCGTTTCATGTTATAATGCTGGAATTAGAAGTCAGTGAATTGAAAACATTTGAGATAACAATTGAAAACCACATGTACCGGCTGATGGCGCGCTAAATCAAGACTGTTGTGCGCCTGTTTTATCTCTGTGCGTGAGGTGTCTCCATTCGCCGGCTGACTCAAGACAGAATTGACACTCCTTAATTAATGAGATTGTTTTGTTTCAATTCCCCTAGTGCCCGAGGTCCAGTTTACCACCTTATTCCACACCTGACACTAAAACTGAGGCAAGACAGACTTGATGTGTTTAGGTCTTAATGTTAGGAGGTTCGCTGCTCTTGGCATTTCTGTGGTAGGGAATAGTTTTTTAGAATTTTGCTCGGGGCAGCGGCCTTGTTCGGCATTCTCTTCCCGACTTTCAACTGCCAAGGTATCTTTAACGTGCGCAACATGCACACGGGCCCTCTGAGTTTTTCGTCCTTATCCGAGAAGATTAGGTGCTCGATCCTACCTACCATGGGATCAGGGATAGGAATTTTTCAACAATAACAACAAAATTCCAATATGCCTGCACCGACCGGGGCTAGAACCCGATGCCGCTAGACCAAAGTGTCCCTAGACTTGATTCAGAGCACCACCAAGCTATGTATCATGCTTTGTTACCAATAGGTCAAAGAGTACTTTGTATTAATATGTAATGGTCATGTGTGCTTAGGCTTTTGTTGTAATCACAATAGATATCTCTTTACAAAAGAATAAATAGGCGGATTACTTGGAGGGAGTCACATTACTGCTGGGGCACCGTAGGTTGGCTTTTGTGGAGGAGAGGCTGAATTCGCCATCTGCGACAGTGAGCTAACTAATTACTGAACATTTCATACTGGGGAGGTGCCGGTTTGTACAGCTTTGGAGATAATTATGAGGGTCAAATTGAGAAGGGGGGGGGGGGGTAGGACATGGATGCTGGAAGAAAAGGGTTGGGAATGGCTGTGTATGGACTGTGGACGTTATGTTTTCCACCTTGGGAGAATTTCTGTGTTTATAGAAAAGAGAGAGAGAAAGAGAGAGGGAAGGGGAGAGAGAGCGAGAGAGAGAGAGAGAGAGAGAGAGAGAGAGAGAGAGAGAGAGAGAGAGAGAGAGAGAGAGAGAGATGTCACAAAGTCAGGAGCAAGCAACGGTACTGCTCACCGAGTTTTGCGACACCTTAAATAGAGGGACAGGAACCTCGTCACAGAGTCGGGAGCAAGCAAAGGTATTGCTCGCCGAGCTCTGTAACCCCTTACAAAATATCAGGGAATCTCACGCTTGCTCTGCCAAAACACCAAGACAAGACCCAAGATAGAATATAAATCAATTACTAAGTTTAATATTGGTAATAATGCTACTGAGGATAATGTTGAAATATGAATGATAATATCGAGGGCCGCCAAGTAAACTATGGTAACTCATGTTTTTTCCGAAATTGACATTTTTGGCATCAAGAATGCATTTCCCACTATACACCTTCCATAAAATTTTCGCAGCTACATTCTTAAAATTAAGAGAGATATCCCATAATTTTAAAATATTGTATCTAAAAGTAGTGGTTATTTGCCGCGTATACTATTGTAAGTCAAGATACCATAGTATACGCGACAGAACTGGAGAAATGAGGTGTTGTATGTCGGACTTACAATAGTTTACAGGTGTAAAAACCACCAGTTTCTTTCATGGCCCACCCAGATACAATATTTTTTCAAGTAAATGTACATGTGAATGTCTTGAGTATGAAATTGCTCACGTTGTAATTCTGTAAGGCCTACTTAAAACTAAGCTTTGTAAGGTACCCAGTCCAGGGTGTACAGGGCACCATACATCACCGACAAAGGCCGTGCATGGGAATAGTGAGAAGATCCCGACCAGTTAATGAAGTTGCCTGGGAGCACCCAATATTAACCTGAAAACAAACTCACCACAACATGGAATACGCATGATCTGGACCAGATACTATTCCATGGTGATAAACCTACACTCATCACTGTTTGGACATTTCAATGAACAGTATCCACTCATCAGATCTATTCCTAATCAGTGTGAAGCATGTGGCTGTCAGGTTGATCTACAGATCATGGATTCATATACTGGGCTTTTGGAAACCAAGGATGATACTCCACCATACTTCAGTCTCCAACCTGCAATTTCAAGCATGGACAAGCACGCAATCCTGATCATTGGTTCGGACACACCTGCATTTTCATCTGCAATCATCAAGGATGACAATGTCTACCACATCTTTGACCCCCATAGCAGAAACCTGGCCGGTATGGCCTGCCCACATAGAGCTGCAGTTAGAACATCTCACAGTTCAGCAGCGGAAGTGAAGGAGTATCTCCTCTCTCTGGCAACATCATTGGGACTTTCATCAATCCCCTTTGAGCTTACACAGGTGCATGTTCTAGCCCAAGCGACAGAACCAGTGTATCACAATCTGAAGCCGACCGTGCCTTCTAGGTCTGATGAGCCATCAGACTCGGATTTACCGCTGGCTTCAATCAGGAAGCTGAGCAAAGGCCGGAACCAGAGGGTTTCTTCGCAGTAGGATTCTGATGACTTACCTGTCGTGGAGATCTAAAGGAAAACCTCTGTGAGGAGGAAAAACGAAGGGTGTCTGTCCAAACCAGTATCGGTGACAGTAGCTCAGATCTCAATAACTGGGACCCTAACAAAGACCCAGACTATGTTCCACAAGTAGAGCAGCCATCCGAAGAAGAGTGGATGTCAAAAGGTAGAGAGAGAGCACACCAGAGAAAGAGGTACAGCCTGAATCCACCTCACCCTTAAAGTACATGCAAGTGTCTGTATATGCCATGCAGCTTATTGCTGGTGGATCTGATTGTGATCCACAGAACGATCATCGATCGTTTGCATCAACGTTCAACATGGAAGAGCGCTCAGCGGGAAATCAAGATTCCCCTGAGCAGCTGATCCATACGTCTACAGCTTCAGAGGCTGGAGTACTGGACTGCAACAACATGACAACAGAAGACAGTATCAGCACTGTGGCTTCTTCTGCATCTCTCCGGAAAATGAGAGGTAGGAAGAGAAGACGAAACGAAAACAACTGGAAGGACACTAAGAGAAAGAAGAGCCTAAACTCAGGGGAAGAGTTTTCAACCAAAAAAGGCAAATTTGTCCGTAGGAAAACAATGACGGAGGGGTATGGATCGGCTTGCAGAATGCACTGCCATCAGAGAATTAGTACTGCACAGAGAGAGTCTATGTTTCATTTATTCTGGCGGACAGGGAGCATAGACAAGAGGAGAAATTACGTTTGCCACAACGTACATGCCAAGGACAAGGCAACAGGCATTGACACATTTAAGAGAAAGAGAAGCCTGCAGTATTACTTAAACATAGGCGTAAAATTTCCTGTGTGTAAAACCTTCTTTTTGCATAACAAACTTACAGAGCCAATGAAGAAGGAGAATGAAAGAATTAGAGAACACGCCAGGTCCTTTCCAACAGTGGAAAGTCACTACTGCCTGGAGGACAGTGAACGGCGGTACCTTGGTGCCTCCCTAAACTTGGCCACCATGTACAGACTTGACCGAGAGCAAAGGAGGCAAGAAATGACAACTAACATCGCCTCTTCCACAATCTATTGTGAGTTGTTTCGAACTGAGTTTAATCTTGGCTTTCACAACCCTAGCAAGGATAGATGCGATTTTTGTGTATCCTTTGAAAATCTCTCTCTCGAAGAAAAGGAAAAGCAAAGGCAAAAGTACGACGACCACCACCGCAACAAGGTTAGAGTGCAGGAGAAAAAGGCAAGAGACAAAGAAGACAGTCGTACCAACAGAGTGAGAAATTCAGTCTGTTTTGACTTACAAGAAGTCTTGATGACCCTCATTCAAATGTTTCAGTATTGTTCTATAAAAGAAAATTGAACACTTTTAATTTATCATTGTATGACCTTGGAAGAGGGCAAGGTCTGGCATGAAGGTATAGCTGCAAGGGGTTCCAATGAGATAGGATCCTGTGTATTTGACTACCTTGGGTCTGCACATGGAAGGGGCGTTGAGTTTGTAACATTGTATGTAGACTCACGCGGCGTTCAGAATCGCAACAAATATTTCCTCACCATGCTGTGGCATGCTTTGAATAAATTTGGCTTTTCAGAAATAGACCACGATAATTTTTCTCATCAAAGGTCACAGCAAAAATGAAAACCTCAATGTCCATGCCACTATAGAACGTGTCAGTAAACACTAAGATATCTACACTACTCCACAGTGGGCAGGCATTATCAGTGCAGCTAAACATACTAAACCGAGATATCATAAAAACCACAGAAAAACTGTGGGGTCGCAGCAGGGCTATAAGCAAAGTCAAAATTGAGCAAAAAGAAAAGGTTGTATGTTGCGAAGCCCCACGTGAGAAATAAAACCCAAACAGTACAAAGCAAACTAAACAGAAGACAGAAAATGCATAAATTTTCGGCTTTCGCCTTTGTCAAGTGAAAAAAAAACAAAAAAACGAACAATAAAAGACTTCAGATATATTGTTAGGGAACTTGATGAGCAGTGCTTCTTTGATTTTAAGCAAATTGCTGGGCATTTGAAAAATTTTGACTTTGACATGGATAGACAACAAGCACATTGGTCAAATATAAAATCTATGAAATGACAAAAGACAATCCCAATGTTTTTCAAATTTTATATGATTATGATGGACAGTACCACCAGCTCAATTTAATTCAAAGAATAAGAAAAATACAACAGAGTTTTTCTTTCCATGAAATTCAGCTCAATGTCCACAATCATAGGATAGGTCCAGGAATTGATAAAGACAAGTACACTGACTTGCAGTCCCTTTGTAAAGCCCAAATTATTCCCACAATACATCACCAATTCTTCAATCTATTGAAGATTAAGATGCAATAATTGCCAGACATTTACAAGCAGCTTGATCGTTCAACTGTCTCACAATTTTACTCAAGTGCCGCATGTTTGTGGCAGTTTTTTTCTCTGAAAAGATATTGCATCACATACTTCCACATTTACTTGTAAACACTCATCTCATGTGCATTTAATGCATATTTTTTACTGTGTGCGTGAGTGCATTTGTATGAAGGAAATCAATAATTTCATCACTATACAATGTCGTAGTATAAAGGTTGTACTTGGACTCTGGAGCTTGGAATCAAATACTCATTTTCAGGAGAGTCCTCTGGCATTTTTCGAAGTCCAACACAGCCACTCGCTGCTACTGTT